>JAAGEH010000018.1:21253123-21321652 GCA_011751065.1 Lasiurus cinereus | reverse complement strand
CTTCTTCTTCTTCTTCTTCTTCTTCTTCTTCTTCTTCTTCTTCTTCTGGTTCTTTCTACAATTTCAACCTTTTAACTGCAGCTGATCCAGCTTTTCATTTTGACTTTTATCTTCAGTATTATAGGACTGAATTTAAGATAGTTGTCAAAAGACCTGTTTCTGTATCTTTAGCGTTGTTAACATTAGATAGGTTGGTCTTCAGGCTTGTGTATACCACGGTATTTCTCATATTACTCTTATGATGTCCATTGCCCAGGCTTACTATGCACTCTAATGGGACATCTGGCCAAAGACACTTAAGTCATTCACTGCTAAAGCTGAGGGGTTATACAGATACAATTCTTCATCCCAAGGAAGATCATTTCCCAAATGCAAATTCTGCAAAGTAGCAGATGAGACTGTAATGGCCTGCTATGTTTTATAACAACAGCCTCCCACATGGTGAGAGTTGATTTCAAGAAAATGATCACAGTGCCTGAACACAAAAGCTGTTGGCATTATCCCTCTGTTTACCATGGTACTTCGTAGCAGCGACCTAAGGATGTGTGGGATTTCTTGCTGCTTTAATCATCAGCATGTATTCCATTCCGTTCTTAAGAGTATTTCCCCACATTTGACTATCATAAAGCACATGGATCCAAGTTCTTTTGACTCTTCCAACAATGACATTTTTTGAAGCCTCATCTGATCCCAATTTTATGTAAAGTTCTTCACATTTGTGCGAGGGCATATGAAACAATCCCAACAGGAAAGCTCATATGGTCCCTGTGCTTAATGGCTAATGAATTGACTTCTGAGTCAGTTCGGCTTCTTTTTGCTATGTCTGAAGAGCAACCATACCCCTTGTTCCTACAGCATCGATTGCTCAAATTAGGATTCCTCTTTCTTTTAATGGATTCATGCAGGCAATTAAGGCCAAAATTTCTCTAATTGCTGTCTGAAGTATGTCATCCTTAATTTGTCTTAAGTAAAAAGTATGGAATAATTCTTTCCTTGGCAGCCACTCCTTTTCCCTCAGGAAACTCTAGAAGATGAAAAGTCAGTTTTTCAATCCTGTTGATGTAGAGATTTGGGTCAGATGTTCCCAAGGCTTGGACTAACACCCAAGTTCTGTCAGCAATACTCATGCTCACAATCTTTCCTGGTGGAAAAGATAAACACCTTTTCTCCTGTGTGTTTCTGTCTTTGCTCACAGCCTACTCAGCTTTCATTGCACTTCCTGTTCCGAATGACTTCTCACTGAATCGTGTGGAGAAAAATCCATCAACATAATCACCTGCTCAAGTTTGGACACCTTCAGTGGGATGAGAACGTTAGCAGTTCTTCGTTTAAGGGAAACTGGATGCGCCTCAGATGTCTCACTGCGACCTGCCTGCTTGTGATCAGTCTATCAAGAAGGTTCAGAGCCACACTTCTTATCAGTCCAAATGCCCACATGGCCCATATCAGCAGAACAGCATTTCTCTTCTTCAGTGCTTTTATCTTTAATTTCTCATTTGTTCTGGGAATGTCTATTTTCTCTGGGACATTTTAGCCTCACATTTGAGGTATGAATTAATATGATTTGGTAAAAAGTAGAACGACTCTCCAAAATTTGTGATTCAACTACAGTGGTACCTCGAGATACGAGTTTAATTCTTTCCGTAACCTTGAGGCGTGGGAAACTATGAGAAGTTCGAGTCTCGGTAAACTGGTTGGTCGTGTGCAGCTGGCCGATCCGCGCGATTACTCCTATCTCAAATGTTGCTCGTATTTCAAAGCAAAAATCGCTCACTTATATCTCAAAAATCTCGTATGTTAGCGCACTCATATCTCGAGGTACCACTGTACTTATGTAATAAAAGAGGCTTTGCTTCCTGTATCTTCATCTTCATCTACAGCATGGCTTCCCTCTCCTGGAAAACTCTGCTCTTCTAATTGAGCACTGCCTTTTTCAGAGCTATGATGGTTTGTTTAACAATTCTCTGTTTTAACCAGCCGCTATCGGATACGTTTCCTTTCTTCAAATTTCAAGAACTAGACTTACGTTGAGCTAAACGTAAAATCATTTCATTCTGATTGCCAAGAACAGCTTTTGAAACGAAGTTCACAGTGCTTTTAAAATAGGGCAGGGATGCTCACTTTCATAAGTCCTGGCAAAGCAGAAATGCTAAGTTTCAAAGCCCCAATATGTAAACCATAGTTGCTTGGAGGGTTACAGTGCTACTTCAAGTGCACGCTGTGTTTTTGGTCCATTTACACTTTATTTTGCTTGTTTGAGATCCTCTTTGTAGACTAATGTGAACTACCATCCAGTAATGTGAAGGTGAGCACATGAAAAGCAGTTGCTTGCTTCTCGGCTTTCCCATCAGACTTTTGCGTTGTGGGAGGCAGGCTGCAACCTCTTCAGCAGCGGGGACTTGCCTCTTCCTGCACTGAGATGGCCTGGGATGGGCTGTCTCCGCTGGGCTTCTGCCACAAACGGAAGAGCAGCAGCCTCAGGGCCACCCTCCTGTCCCCAGTGGAAATCAGATATGGCTCATTTACTTCGCAGTGTTGCGGGGTGTAGATTCCAAGAGCTAAGAAATGAAATCTTGGAGATGCAAGTGGAGTCTGGGACACCTGAGTCATCATCTCTTAATTTGTTCATTTTTCTTCAGTGTCCATTTTACTAATGGTACCATCAGCCTATTTAGTTAACCTACCTGGAAACCTGGGAGATATCCTTCCTTTTTTTTTTTCTTGCTCCTTATCTTCTATGTTAGATGAATAACTACATATCCTGTGTTTCTTAGATATTTCTTGATTTTGTCCTCGTCTTCCTTTCTTTGACCTGTGCTTAGTACATCTTACACTATTTTACCTGGAGTACTGGGGTACTTTCCTGAATGGTTCCCCATCTCTATTCTTTCCCGCTTTAAATGCATATCTTTAAAAGTCACCAGGGATCTATCTGCAATGTAAATCTGACCTTGGCAATACACATTTGAATCCCCTAACCTCCCAGCTCTGTTTAGCTTAAACAATGGTCACAAATGATGGGAAGAGACCTTCCTCATAGGTTATTTTGTTTTGAGGTCAGTGTTTAAATAACTTGAATTGGAATATTTTTAAGCCTGTGCTTGCACTCCTCAAATTTTCCACCCACATCTTTCTTATTCCCATCATTATAATTATCTAACTGGCCCGGAAGGAATATGGGTTAAGGATGCCTGGGCTGTAAAAGAGTTCCAGCTTCTAATGAGGCTTACGGGCTTTCCTCCATCTGATACTTACCCCTCCTGCTTCCTATCTCATACTTTAATAATTTTTAAAAATGTTAGATTTTACCTCAGCATGCCCTTGCTCATTGATTCAGGTCAGGACTCTGCTCTTCTAGGAAGAAGTTAGATAAGGGACCTATGCTTTTTACTATTGCAAATTCAACTTCATTAAAATGGTTTACCTTCCACCTCCTCCATCAGACTGTAATTTTTTTTCAGAGTTGGATGTGTATAATGTTATTATTAGAAACCCAAGACCTCCAAACAGTATCTTACATATTAAAAGTTAAATTAATGCTTTTCAAAAAATATATTTTATTGATTTTTTTACAGAGAGGAAAGGAGAGGGGAGAAACATCGATCAGCTGCCTCTTGCACGCCCCCTACTGGGGACGTACCTGCAACCAAGGTACATGCCCTTACCGGAATCGAACCTGGAACCTTTCAGTTCGCAGTCCAATGCTCTATCCACTGAGCCAAACTGGTTTCGGTTTAATGCTTTTTGATACTAAATCAGGGAAGGATGCTTGCAGAAGGTGTTCAAGGACTATCCTTAAGCTATCTAGATGGCTGATGGAAACAGGGAGGTGGAACTTCTCACAGTGTTGTCTTCAGGAGAGACTCCTTGGGCAAGGAGGGACCCGATGAACCCAAGTGTATTAAGTAACTCCAATGGGAAAACGCGAGACACCCACCTGAGACTCAAAGCGAGGTGCTTGTTTTTCTTTGGCGGTCTTTTCTTTCTCAGAAGACTTTTCTTTGCCTTTCCTTGTTGCTTTGGATGTTCCTGAAGATTTTTGCCCCTCACTAATAAAATGGGAATCTGGGATTCCCAAGGAAATTAATTCCTCATGTCTCTCTCCATGAGCTAGGGAGACATAAAAATGGAAACCAGTGAGTCATGATAGAATAAAATCATGTCATGTAGAAACAGAGGAAGTGATTCAAGAAAAAGTAGTTAGTCTAAGGCATTTGATTTCTCTTTTCTTTTTCTTTTAAACAAATTGATTTTTTTGGTAAAAATATAATTGAGAAATAATTTACATACTAAAAACTCACCGTTAAAGGACATAAATCAGTGGGTTCTGAAATATCCATAAGGTTATATACCATCACTATTATGTAATTAGTTTCTAATGTGCATGTTTCAGTTAATTTTCTTGCTTAATTGGCATGACTAGTATCTCCAGAGCAATAGTGAATTGACTCATGTCTGCTTTAATATTTATTATTACCTATCTTTTGCTTAGTTTGGGCTTAGTGTTTCTTTTTTCTCCTAGTTTTCTAACTTTTAAAATATATTTTATTGATTTTTTACAGAGAGGAAGGGAGAGGAATGAGAGAGAAACATCTATCAGCTGCCTTCTGCACACCCTCTACTGGGGATGTGCCCACAACCAGGGTATATGCCCTTGACCAGAATCGAACCTGGGACCTTTCAGTCCACAGGCTGATGCTCTATCCACTGAGCCAAACTATTAGGCCTCTAATTTTGGAAATTTAAATTACTGATTTGAAATCATTTTACTTTTTATTTATTTTCATTTAAATAGTAGAAGCCCAGTGCACAAAATTCATGCAAGGGGTGGGGAGGTGTTCCCCTTAGACCAGCCTGGACCCTCTCCAAATCCAGGACTCCTCGGGGATGTCTGACTGTGAGTTTCAGCCCAATCCCAGAGATCAGACCAAAATCAGTAGTTAGACATCCTTCTCACAATCCAGAACTGCTGGCTCCTAACTGCTCACCTGCCTGCTTACCTGATCACCCCTAACTGCTCCCCCTAACAGCTTGATCACCCCTAATCATCTCTGCCTGCCAGCTTGATCGCCCCAACTACCCCACCCCCCTGCTGGCCTGGTCACCCCCAACTGCCCCTCCCACTGGCCTAGTCACCCACAACTGCCTCCCCTGCTGGCCTGGTTGCCCCTCACTGCCCCCCTCTGCCAGGATGGTCACTCTTCACTGCTCCCTTCTGTCAGCCTGGTCGCCCCTCACTGCCTTCCTGCTGACCTGGACACCATGAAGCCTGCTGGTCAGTCATTTGGTCATCCCTCGCTAACACCCCTGCCAGCCTTGTCACCTAAGCCTACTGTTCAGTTGTTACTGTGAGGGCATCATGACCAATTTGCATATTACCCCTTTTATTAGTATAGATATCTCCTTTTTTAAATAGTTTTCAGAGAAGAAGAGAGAGGGAGAAAGAGAGATAGTTTTTGTGAAGTCCTTTTATCCAACACTGGCCCCATGAGGAGCTCTGTAATATAGTTACCTCCTGACTTTGCTAGCCTTGAAATCTCTGGGACCTGGATTTCACAGGAGCACCAAGCAGGGGTGGTAGCGGTGGCCACCCAGACTGCAGACAGCCCAGTGGTTTCATACAGGGCTTAGGATGATGATGAGCTGTAGCAGAGGCTACACTGTTTGAGAGAAAATCACTGTTTGGCTGTCTCCTCTATATCCCCTACAGGGGATTGAGCCGAAACTTGGGCATTGATCAGAATCAAACTTGGGACCCTTCAGTCTGTAGGGTGATGCTCTATCCACTGAGCAAAACTAGCTAGAGACATTTTTCTTTTTAAATATAAGCATTTATAGTTTATATCCAAAAATTTCCCTCAGTATTGGTATCATTGCTTTTCATCAGTTTGGTACACTTTTTATTCATCTCTAAGTATTTTTAATTTTTTTCTTATGGTGTATTTTATTTCCTCATGTAGATGCAATTTACTGACCAGTATTCTTCTGTTTTAGCTTAAAGGATTTTCTTTAATATTTCTCAGAAGGCAAAATTATCGGTGACAATTATTTTTAGTTTAGTTTAGTTTTATTTTTTTGGAATGAGACTTTAACAGAGATCCACTTCCATTCTGCTCTTTCTGGTGGCTACTAACCCACACCAGGCAGACAGGCTGTTGGTTTTCAAGGTGACTTATGAGCTGGAGACCAGGGGATGAGACAGGGGCAAATTAAAATACTATAAAACTCAAAATACTATAAAAAGAGATTTGCCTATTTTTCTTGAATAAAGTTTTTGTTATTTCCAGAGCTCTGAAAATATTGATTCTGATTATTTCTGCCAATTTTTGTTGTTGATTTTTTTATGGAAGAGCTAATTTTTGGACCTTACTTTGTCATTTACATTATTGTTCTCCTAGATGTGTGTTCTTATTTGAACCTACTGAGATAATTTGCATGTTGTTTGTCTGGGGCAGAATCCTGAGAGGATGGAGAATTCACATAAGCCAGGTCTCTCAGAGTTGTCTATGGAGACCCTGTGATAAAAGCATGGAATTGCAAAAAACTCAGTGGAGGTAGGTGAGATTCTATTTAAGGTAGCTGAGCGCTTAAGTGTGATAAGAAGAAGAAGAACAACAGCAACAACAATAACAAAAGGACTGATTTAACTTGTGAGCAGAAAAGCAAAAACTAAAAATAAGAGACCACAGAAAAAACAAAAAAAGGTAGAGATGTTAAGCCACTGATAAAGTATCAAGTGAAGAAAGACAAAGATATTTGTTGGAAGCCAAGCAGTGAAATCATGTTTTATTAGGAACCCAGGATAAAAGATAAGAGGCTGCAGAGGACACAATTTCTCCTTCATTCTTTGGTATCCTTGTCAGTCAAGAACTATGAGATGAAGAAACACTGCTTGTACAGAAATGGGAGCCCATGTGTTTCGGTCTCCTCATGCTGCCTCTGCTACAGCTCATCATCATCCTAAGCCCTGTATGAAACCACTGGGCTGTCTCCAGTCTGGGTGGCCACCGCCACCACCCCTGCTTGGTGCTCCTGTGAAATCCAGGTCCCAGAGATTTCAAGGCTAGCAAAGTCAGGAGGTAACTATATTACAGAGCTCCTCCTGGGGCCAGTGCTGGGTAAAAGGACTTCACAAAAACTGGGGTAGAACTCATTGTTTTCACTCGTGCTGCTCATTCTTTTCATAACTGTCGCCCAGTAATGCTAACTGTTAAGTATTACTTAATACAAAGGCCAGAATATCATGCATTTTAAATTCCTAATTTCAACTGTTAGGGTGATGCAGTGATTCACAATTTCAGTGAACAATAGAATCACCCAGAAAGCTATAAAATGTAGATATCAGAACCCTAACCTAGAGATTCTAACAGCTTTGTCTGATATGGGCCCAGGAATGTATAACTTTAAAAACTCCCGCAAGGGCTTCTGATTCTAATGGCCTGTGGACTGTACTTTGAGAAACACTGCTTTAAGAAATGGATATAATTCTCCCTTTTGCTAGAAACAAGTGTTGCAAAAGGATGCGCTAAAGGGAAGAAGACCAATGATTTAAAATTCAACGAGGCTGGGTTTTTCTTCATAAGCCTCGTTCTGAAATGTTGGCCTGCATCAAAATCACAGAAGGGCTTGTTTAAAACCAATTTCTCATTTCGTAGGTCTGAGGTAGAGACTCCAAATTTGCATTCCAACAAGTTCCTGGGGTGCCGAGGCTGCTGGTCCAAGGACCACATTTAGAAAAACCACTGGTTTACATTTAAGAGGTATCATTACCTTTTCTCAATATGAGGTTTTTGTTTTGTTTTGTTTTGGCCTTTTATGTTCTATTGATTCTAACAACTACATAGCCAAGTAGCAGGGGAGCAAATAATTTTAGTTGAATCCCTTTCTCTTTTATTTCTAGAAGTATCCAGTAGAGTAAGTTCAAAGAGGTTACAAAACTCTCCCAAATGATAAAAATTCAATCGGAATTCAAACACAACTTTAAAGGACATGTTTGTCCCTTTCAAAAAGTCTTGTAAGTCACCCCAGTAGCAAAGTAAAATAGTAATTGTAAAGCATCCAGATCTTATTGGTGCCAGTTACTAGGTACTTTCAAATTGGGCCCAGATCCTCCTGCATGAGGGCGAAGGGACTGAATGTAAGCACCGTGCATTTACAGGGACGGCTTGCTTTTCTCCAGCAATTCCAGCTGCTGAGAAGTGTTGTACTAGAGAAAAATCTTTCAGCCAAATAGTCAAATGACTTGGAGGTGAATCCTTGATTAGCCAGTGGATAGGTTAACTCTGGCAGGTGTATTACATTCTTAGAGTTTAAGTTTCCTCTGTTTAAGGGTGAAAATGACATCAAGCCTATAGGGATTTTAAAATAATCTTTTAAAAATAGGATCATACTTAGTATGCCTTGGGATTTTAAGATGTTAACAAATGTCAGATGACATGGATTATCAAGCTGCCCCATTAAATATTTCTGGAATTCTTTTTTCTTATCTATAGGTTTCAATGTTTGGGTTCTAATCAGATTGCCATATTCTAATATTCAAGTTCACATAAGGGAGCATCTACTAGAGAGTGTGGCACATAGCAGGAGTGTACACCATCTTCTTTCCTTACGTTGTTAATAGACTAAAACAATTTCCACATTTTAATGGCATTAGCATGGTAACCTTTTCTCCCATGATTTACAAGTTCTCCAAAGGCCACAATAGCATTTCTACTCTGCATTTTCAATTCCTAGTTTCACCTAATATAATGCTGAACTTATAGTATATACTCACT
This sequence comes from Lasiurus cinereus, assembly GCA_011751065.1. Lineage (NCBI taxonomy): Eukaryota > Metazoa > Chordata > Mammalia > Chiroptera > Vespertilionidae > Lasiurus > Lasiurus cinereus. The sequence continues at coordinate 21,312,878 of JAAGEH010000018.1, read as the reverse complement.
ATGAGGTATTTAACTTTCATAGGTACAGCTTTATAGGGAATCTGCCTGTGTTGGGAGCGTATATATCAGTAAGAGGTAGGACTAAATATCCTACTGATTCAAAAGTTATGAAAAATGTGACCCCACCCCCACACTGTGTATTCATTTCAGAAGAGCTGAAAAGGAAATGACCACTGAAATAAGCTAATATACTGCTTGTAGAGAGGAACTGCTCAGGGAGGATCTGTTGATAAAATGAGTTTGAAAGGATCTTTAGCATTATGCCTTGAGATATCCCCTTACATTATCTTACACATATCCAGCATACAGTAGGCAGAAGTCTTCAGTGAATTATAACACTTTTTACAGGAATGTAATTTTGATTTTATTATTAAAATGCAATGCTTATATTTATACTAGAGGCCCGGTGCATGAAACTTGTGTACGGGTAGTTTCCCTAGGCCTGGCCAGTGACCAGGGCCAATAAGGTTTCCCATGTCCCCACCTTTCTGCCTCCCCACTCTTGCACCCCCACCACGTGGTTCTTCTTTCCTACCTCCTTGCCTCCTCCTTCCCTGGCCACCTGTGTGCAGGCACCGTGCAATTCCTCCCACCCCGCTGTCTCCCTGCCTCCTCCTTCCATCACTCCCTTATCACCCCACTGCCACAGCTGGTCACCCACCATGTTCCAAGACACCCCCTGGTGGTCAGCGCACATCATAGTGAGCAGTCAAATTCCCAGTCTCCCAGTCAAACTCCCTAGGGGATACTTTGCATATTAGCCTTTTATATATAGAGATATCGAGAAGCTAAAAACTGCGTGGGATTTGAACATTAATGTCATTTCCAAACTAGCATACTTGTTTAAGACAAAGTATACATTTACCAACCACAATCATTTTGGTAAACAGAAACAGGAATATACATATAAAAAATTGTTTTGTTTCTTCATAGACCTGAACTGGGAATGATAATAAAGTTTATATGTGTTTTTGCAAAACCACTAATTACATATCACAGCAGATAACATTACTAAGTATAGTAATATTACCAATTCAAGACTCTCCAATTCCAATGTTCTTAAGTGAGAGCTGTCTCAGTAAGCAATCTTTACCAAAATGTAGGTACAGAATTGTAACTAAAGGTGGCACTGTTGCCTTGTGTTAACCAGAGGCCACGCTTTCTAAATTTCATATTTATAACACAAATATCCTAGGTTGCATGTATATCACTTTATTTCAAGCCTTACTTTTTATCATGGATAATAAAAGTGTAAATTCTTGAAAAACATTAAGTTATGTATCACATTTTTCATAGAAAGTAACTGTTGAGTTTAAATAAGTTAATGGGCCAAGATTCCCATTGCCTTTAGGATGTACCTAAAATTTTAAATTGGGTCACCAATGTATTAACAAACAAAATACCTGAACAATTTCTTCCTGATATAAATTATTCATAATTAAAAAGTAAGCTAGTAATAGTCAAAATAAATTGGTAACTTATTTTTTCTAAAATATATCATATTCTTAAAATTAAAGTTTGAGGGTTCTGAGTTGTAAATATAATTCCTCATAGAAATTGACATATTGATATGTTTTAAACAAATTAGCTACTTAAAAGTTCACATTTATCAACATATCAGAGACATTATTCTAAATTTAAAAGCTGCTTAACTTTCAAAAAGATTAACCCACCTATTCTTTCAAATAGAAAATTTCCCAAGTTTCATTTTAAACACAATTCAATTCAATTCTGAATTTCAGCAACAAATGTATAATGCAATGCAAGATGTAATTTAATTTTAGCAGCTGCTCATTTACTCATAAAACTGTCAAATGTGATGTCAAAAAAGAAGACAATTCTGAAGACTTACTTTTACTTGGAAAATATACTACTAATAATACCCTTTATTAGTGCTACTAGATTCTAGGAAATATATGTATATTATCTTGAAACTTTACAGCAACCTTTAAAGATAGGAATTATCATCCTAATTTTACAGGTGACCAATAACCCAGGTTCAGGTGGCCAACCTGAGGTAGTTTAGTTGCTATGCTGCATCTCTTTATTTAATATTGACTTCCTTTTAAAAACTTAATTCATATTATAATTTTGTACCATTATCTATTTCTATGTTTTTCCACCATTCTATTTTATGAATTAAACCACTGTGCCCATTTCAGTTATCAATATTTTTCTTTGGTTTTTCTCTAGAATTTTTAGCATTTACTCATCCATATACATAAATGTATTAAATGTGGCAGTTTATTATAGTGGTTTGTTTACTGGAAATCCATCTTGCTGAATAATTTGGAGTTGAGAAGCTTAAAAGAGCCTAAGGAAAAATATAATAAAATAATTTATACAGCTGTAACTGGTTTGGCTCAGTGAATAGAGCGTCGGCCTGTGGACTGAAAGGTCCCAGGTTCGATTCCAGCCATGGGATGTACCTTGGTTGGGGGCACATCCCCAGTAGGGGGCAGCTGATTGATATCTCTCTCATCGATGTTTCTAATTCTCTATCCTTCTCCCTTCCTCTCTGTAAAAAATCAATAAAGTATATTTAAAAAAATAATTTATACAAACTTTTATGTTCACTAAAAAAATAGGCAGTTCCCCCAATCAAGACAGTTGAGGACCCAATGAAGATCAGAAACTACTTTAAATTATTTTTTTCCAGTTCCAGTTCACTGAACAGTTAATTCTCGTTCAAAACTCTAGCTATGGCAGTAAGTCGCTGTTACTAAACAGTCTGTGCCTCAGTTTTCTCATTTGTAAAATATTACTTATAACATCTACCTCATGGGTTTATTCTGGGGATTAATTGTGTCAATATATGTGAAGCCCCTATGAATAAAGATGCTGTAAACATGGGGGTAAAGGTTTGTGTATGGACATAAGTTTTCAATGTGGTTTTTTTTTGGTCAGGTTTTACTGAGATGTATTAGATATAGTATAACATTGTATTAGTTTAAAGATGTACAACATAATGATAAGTATATCCAGTGAAACAATTTCCACAATAAGTTTGATTTACATCTATCACCTCACAGTTACAATTTTTTTTCTTGTAATGAGGACTTTTAAGATCTACTCACATAGAAACTTTAAATTATATGTTATAGTGTTGTTAGCTATAATTCTCAGACTATACATTATAGCCCCAGGAGTTATTTACCTTCTGATCACATTCACCCATTTTCTCCAGGCTTTTGCTCCCTCTCTGGCAACCACCAATCAGTTCTGTTTCTATGATCTCTGTTTTTTACAGACTCCACATATAAAATAGACCATACAGCTTTTGTCTTACTCCATCTGACTTATTTCACTTAGCCTAATGCTCTTAAGGTACATTCTTATCGCTGCAAAGAGCAGATTTTCCTTCTTTTTATGGCTGAATAATATTCCATTGTGTATATTATCGCCACAATTTCTTTATGCATTCATCCATTGATGGACACCTATTTGTTTCCATATCTTGGCTATTATAAATAACAAACATGACAATGCAGATACCTCTTTGAGATAGTGATTTCATTTCCTTCTAATTTATACCCAGAAGTGGAATTACTGGATTATATGGCAGATCTCTCTTTTTTAAAAATTTTTTTGAGGAGACTCCATATTGTTTTCCATAGTGGCTACATCAATGTACATTCTACATTTTCTCCACATCCTTGCCAATGCTTGTTACTTCTTATCTTTTTGATGAGAGCCATTCTAACAGGTAAGAGGTGTATTTCATTGTGGTTTTGATTTGAATTTCCCTGGTGACTAGTGATGTTGAGCACCTTTTCATGTACCTGTTGACCATTTGTATGTCTTCTTTGGAAATATGTTTATTCAATTTTTTCTACCCATTTTCAATCAGATTTTTTCCCATTGAGTTTTATAAGTTCTTTATATATCCGGATTACTAACTCTTTCTCAGATATATAATTCACAAATATTTTTTCCCATTCCATTAGTTGCTTTTTAATATTTCTGGTGGTTTCCTTTGCTGTGGAAAAGCTTTTTAGTTCGATGTGGTCTCACTTGTTTACTTTTGCTTTTGGTATCAAATCCAGAAAGTGATTGCCAACGCCAATGCTAAGGGGCTTACCCCCTATATTTTCTTCCAGGGGTTTCTGGTTTCTGGTCTAATGATCAAGTCTGTAATCCATTTTGAGTTGATAATGTTTTAATAATTACATGATAAATTTACTATTAAATATTTATATGAAATACTAAATGCATAAATAATAATTAGGCTGACATACCTTTGATGTCATTTTTCTCCAAGTCTTTTAGTGCTTGAACAAATATCTGTTGACTTTCAGTGAGAGGCCAACTGTTATACAGTACCATACACTGTATAATATACTTGTAAGTCTGAAATAAAATGCAATGTTTAAGCAAAATCAATAAGAATAAACATATGTGCCTAAGAATCTATTATTTTAGGCACATAATAAGTGTCTATTTTTTTCTGAATCATACCATCATAATTTAATTAAATGTATCAGATGTTCCCCCAAATTCTGTAACACCACGGTCTATAAAAGTTTATCCTCACATCCCCACTGATACCTGACATGATATATTCTAGTATTTATAATTTTTTTATCCATGTTATAAATAAATTATATTTATTTTACTTTTGTTATCAGTTTTTAATTAGGATTACATCAATCTCAGAGGAAAGATTAGAAAGTTTGTATTGTTTTCAGTTTCCTAGAACAATTTAAAAATCTGTTAGCACTAACCTGTAAAGCCAGCTGGGCCTAGGCTTTTTGGAAAGATAAGATTTTGATTATCAATTCAGTTTTATTATTTCTTGCTTTTCTTCTTCTTCTTCTTCTTCTTCTTCTTATTATTATTATTATTATTATTATTATTATATTTTCTATTTCCTAGTGAAGCAGCTTCAACATTCCTCCATTTTCCCTTGAAATTTATCATACTTTTTATGTTTTAAATTTGTCAAAGTTGTATATAATACTTTCTTTTTTAATCCTATTGTTTGGAGTTGTATCTCCAGCCTATTTTTTTGCTCTATATTTCATTTATTTATATTTTCTTTCTTAATTGGTCTTATAAGTAACATGTCTACTGTATTATTCTTTTAAAAAATGAGGATGTGTCAATCTTTAAAAATTTTGTTCTCAATGTTATTAAAGTTTTTTTTCTCTGAATTAATCTTTAGCTTTTTTTTTCTAACTTTTTGTTCCTATAGTTTGGCTCATTTTTCAATCTTTCATGCTTTCTAGTGAATTAGTTTAAAAGTCAACATTTCACTAAATGCTACTGTAGATGTGATTTACAAATTTTGATATGAAACTTTTTATTGTTTTGAATTTTTGTATTTCATAATTTCTTTTTGCTGTTTTCACTAAAAATTATTTAGTATATTTTATTTTGTTTCCACATTTATGGAATTTTGGGCTGTTTATTAATTTCTGTATTACTGCATTTTGTTTTAATTTACATATAAAGTTTGATTTTTATTGAGGCTTTCTATGCTCTGAAAAAATATTTTTCTTATTTATGAGGTGAGATGTTCATATAGATGTCTAAAGGATTAAGCTTACACATATCTATATTTTGTTTTTCAGCTTGACCTGTCAATTGCTGAGAGATTTGTGTTAAAATCTTAACTATTAATTGTTAACATTAATTTCCCCCCATAAACTAATTTTTGCTTTTTATCTTATATAATAAAAGCCTAAAATGTTAAGTGTCCAGTTGTCTAGTCTGCCATTCAACCAATCAAAACGTGATAATGCTAATGATATGGTGAGGCTGCTCAACTGCTCACTATGGTGTGCACTGACCATCAGGGGGCAGACACTCTGACTGGTAGGTTAGCTTGCTGCTGGGGTCCGGCCAATCAGTACTAAACAAGAGTGGCCAGACACATGCTGTAGATCTCCTACGTTCCTACCCTGACTGGCCAATCTCCATGTCCCTCCCTGGTCCCAATTATGCATTGGTGGGGTCCCTTGGCCTGGCTGTGCCCTCTTACAATCTAGACCCCTTGGGAGATGTCAGAGAGCTGGTTTTGGCCTGATCCCAGCAGAGGGATCTCACTGGTGTATGAATGTGTGTACACATTAATTATGTGTATTGAGATATTAAAATATCATCACAGCTCTCTTTTGTTTCAGCTTTAAATTTTCTGTGGATCCTGATTTTATCTAACTTTCAACATTTATCTTTTCAACTTATTAATAATCCATTTGTATTTATTGTATTACTGTCATATTAGAATTTATTTCTGGCATTTCATTTTCTTAGTTTCTTGTGTTAGTTTCAATGGATAAGTCATATTTCTTTTTCTGTTCCTTTAATTTAAATGCATTGTTTTACATTTCTTTAACAAGATATACAAATCAGTTTTTATTAATATTGTAACCCTTTTAAAAGTTATGAGGCCTTTATAACTCAAGATTACCACATATGTAACATAAGATAATTATATTTACACTATAGGGTGGTGTATAGATTGAATTTGCCACATATTTAAAATTTTTGGCAGAGAGGAACTCTTCAATTCTGATTATGCACCCATGACAGTGCATATACAGAGCATTATTTATTGACGATTTTTAGGAAAAGAATTTATGTGATATTTTTAGGAGCAGTGCAACTGAATAATTAATTTAAATGTAAATATACCTGCTGTGGTACGCCAGCATTTTCATCTAGGCTGGGCATATTGACAGTTTCCTCTTCCAAAATAAGCTGACCGCTGTCTACTGTTGCACTTCCAGGTCTACCTTTATTGGATCTCTGGCTTCCCTGGGCAAGTTTCTTCTTAGCATATATTTCTTGATCTTTCTTGGATGGAGTATGAAGTAAAAGAATTTGCTTGCTAGCTAGATAGAAAAAGTATTAAGCTTAAGTTAAAATATGTGAAATGCACAGATATTACTGACTGTATTATTTAGTTATTTCCCTTGATATGACATTCAAAAGGAAAGTCAATTTGTTTTGTTTTAATTAGATAAAAATCAACTGGCTTCTGGGAAATATTCTGATCTTACAGAAACTTACTATAACAGTATGTGACTAGCACAGAGCACTGAATCTTCTGAGCAACTGCTGACTGCTGAAAGAATACACAACAGTTCAATGATTTCTCATTCATTATGTGCCACTCCAGTGACACCAATACCGCACAGTATGATAGCTTCAGTGTTTTAAAGTAAGTGTGTATATGTTATCACACTTTTAAAAACGTTTCACTTTAGTTTTTACATTCATTATTTTGTAATTAACAATGAGTACCACTGGGAGGGATAAAAATAAAAATGTAGGGAATGTCATTTATTAATTCATTAAATGTGTATCGAGGGAACATATGTGAAGAACATAGAGGTATTCCAATTTCACCCAGGACAGAATAATGGACATTGGATTATCCTCATACCGTGTACAAATGATAAAATTGGACAAGATATATAAAGCAACTGCTTGCAGTCACTGGGCAATAGACAGTCCAGGATGTGGTCCTTCATCGAAGGGAAACATACAAGATGATGGCTTCACTCCCCCAGATTTCTGCCTGTGAGAACCTTCTACACTGTACAGGGAAGGAGAGTCCCGACAGGGAGCATCAGTGTTGTCATGTTCAGGAAACAAAGATCAGGGTTTGTGAGGCAGGGTCCCAAAGAGGAGGCAGCAAAGAAGCAAAGGAGTTCAGAATTATGCAGAGGATTCCACCGGAGTCCTTAGCTGAATTCTAAACTTCATTCATACAAACACCTAACTGTGTCTGGCAAACAAATTACTTTATGAGCCTAATGGATATGCTTAACATTGTACAAGCAGATTTGAATGAAAAATTACAGATGTGAATTGAGTACTGAAAATAACCCAAGGGGTGTGCAGGGATGAAGGATCAATGATGAGAGGGGGACATATTTTAAAAATGCACAAAATAACTGCTTAACTTGCAATTTTATCCAAGCTTGGCCTCACTAATATGATATAATGCATGTTTATAGTATGTAGAGCTGTAGACACTTCCCTGTATTTAAAGCACTACATCTGTGTGCTAATAGTGCCATCACAGTGTGGAATCTTTTTAGTTCTCTGCTCCTCCAAATTCTTACTCAGATTGGGAAGACATATCTATGGACTACAATGACAAAAAGGGGTACACCTACAATAATGTTAACATTAAAATTTTTTAATAAAATAAAACTAGAAATAAAGAGGAAATAATAATAATAATAATAATAATAATAATAATAATAAAATAACAAGCTTACACTGAGAGCTCAGAATTTTTTCATTTCCCATGAAGCTAAATACTGGGATTATGGCTTGGCCTTTCCCAGTGGCGCTAATGACCACTTCTTCACTCTCTAGAATCTGTAGCTTGATGAAGGCATCTGGCTTGGACACACGTACATGGATTGTAACAAGGTGTGGTAATACAGCTTTCACTGAATACCTACAAAGAAGGACACTCAAGTTTAACAGCAACTGTATTGGTCTTTTCCTCAGTAAGGAAACTATCATTTGCTGATATGATAATCTAAAAGTAAAACCACTTTGCACAGTCAACTAAAATCCTGGAACTATTGTAGCTATTGTACACTTTGGCAAAATTCCCAAAAAGGTCTGGTACAGTTAAATAAATATAGGACCTTCATTATTAGTTAGCATTAAATTTTAATCAGAAAATGTGACTTTTTGTTTAGCTATGATAAGCATTCACTTATAAAACTTGACAGATCGGCAAACTAGTGCCAAACTTGTCCAATACATCCTCCTCCTCTCCAGCTGGGCAAGGACCACAGCTGGCCAGAGCAGTAGGCTTCAAAGCTTTCCTTGATTCTCAAAATACAGAAAAATCAAAAGTAGTTTGGTGGGCACCGCCTGCACACTCAACCCTTACTGCGCAGGTTGGAAACCTCTTGCCAAAAACTGGATCATACAGTCAAACTCCATCCCAACTCCTCCCTTAAAATAAAAAACCCTCTTAAATTGTTTTAAGGGAAGTGTTGGAATGGGTTTTTTGTTTTTTGTTTTGAGTTTCATTTCCTCTATTATTGTGGAATCCTTGCAAATGCTCAGAATCCTATCAACTTTCAATTTCTCTTAAAATTAGCTTTCCTGAGTAACATCTCTCTCCCTTATCTTAACACCCCTCCTCATTCCTCCTTGTTGTTGGTTTTTGCACACGTGCAATCTCATCCATCTTAAAAACAGATAAAAAACAAACAAACAAACAAACAAAAAACAAACCAAGAAATCTCCAGCCAACTCTGCCATCCAAAGACTCTCACTCCTCCCCAGCTCGCCATCTATGAGACATGGCTACTGTCACTGTCCTCATCTCATCACCTCCCAATCGCTCACTGCACTCCACTGGGCCCCCAACCCAGCTGTGAAACTTGCTCTTGACAGAGTTTCAAGCAGCTTGTTACCACCCTTTAGAAAACTTCTGGTTCTCATGTTTATTGACCTTTGAGGGGAATTTGATACATTTGAATCATCCTTCTCTAAAATTATTCCCTTATGGGCATGACAACTTTTGTATCAGATTTTCAGAAAGAAAAAGGGGTTGTAGGAAATGACCAGTATCAACAAAGTGTTTACAGAAATTTCAGCACAGCCGAGTGGCTGTTGAAAATCATCATTAAAAGTGATTGATCTTTAAAAATAACAAAAATAAATCCAAACTGTTTTGAGATAACAGAAAAGGCATGGGCAAACCAAAGTCATATGTCATAAATACAATGGAACCATAAATTCCAGAAAACAGCATTTCTATAGACAAACTATAATGAGGCTCTGAAGTGGTGGAGGGCCATTGAGAATAGAGAGAAGGTCTTGGAGATGAAAGGCAAGTCTGATTAGCAATCCAAAGGACTGATTAGAGAAAGAGAGTGGAGTCTATAATGAGGCTTTTCATGGAAAGTATATGGATTCACATGAAAAGAAGGTTAATTGGCAGATAAGAAGAAACCCACTAGTCAAAGAAGCAATAGCACAAAAAGAAAGTACTAAGAAAAAAGAGTGTTATAAAGAATGCTTAATAGCCGAAACAGGTTTGGCACAATGGATAGAGCGTCAACCTGCAGACTAAAAGGTCCCAGGTTCAATTCCGGTCAAGCGCATGTATCCTGGTTGGGGGCACATCCCCAGTAGGGGACATGCAGGAGGCGGCTGATTGATGTCTCTCTCTCATCGATGTTTCTAACTCTCTATCCCTCTACCTTCCTCTCTGTAAAAAAATCAATAAAATGTATTTTAAAAAAAAGAATGCTTAATAAAAGACAAATGATACTTAGCTAGAATCACTGCCATTATATGCAACCACATAGGCTTGATATCCTGTACACCATCTATATAATAAAATTACTCTCTCATTTAATTGTTTCTAAGAGAGTACATAAATGGAAATTCCAAATGACTCAGAATTTTGCTACAGAATTTATTGCTTTTAATAATACCAATATGTAAAAATATAATAAAAGTAATATTTTAAGAGGACTGTATTTCCCCTTCTATCATGTACTGAATTATATTCATACCTGAATACAATTTTCTTATCATTGGGTATATAATAATCTCTGATTTCTTTTATGGCAAAGGTGCTGCAGGGAAAATCTCGAGAGAGGCTTGGGAGTGGGGTGTAAGAACCAATGAGACGCAGTTTCCATCGTGAGGCGGATACATATGAGTCACCAGTGTATGCTTCAGCCACGAATGTGTATCCTTTCTATAAGAAAAGAGAATTACACAGAACGAAGTCAGATTGCCGCTAGTCTCTTCCATGTTCAATATGTGGCTTTTCAGTACTGAAATACTTTAGCATCTTAATATACATAAAGATCCCAAGGTCTTTGATAAACACCAAATCAGTAGCATTATTTTTTGAGATCCCTCTTAGAAAGAGCCCATCTTCCATGTTTTCAGAGACAATGAATAACTCTTAACACTTTGATTTGTGTGATTCCCTACCTATAAGATAAGATAAAACCAAAATTGTATTATTAGTTCCTAAGGCAGCTTTTTATCATTGCATCATCCTGGAGCACCCCAGTAACTTCCTACTTGATATCCCTGTCTTCTCAGAATCATCTTTCTAAGTACAAGATGAGGAAAGCAGAAGAGCTTATGGAAATGTAGTTCCTTCAGGAGGTAAAGGTAACAAATTGACAGCAGATCTGGTTCCATGCAAACCCAGATGTGAGTCTGGAGATGAGCTCTTTAGGTTGGAGAAAAGCAGCAGCTAAGGAACCTGAAAAAGTGAATACATCCTAGCGGGCAATAGTTCAACATAACTGGCCAAGGCGTAGGTGAAGTAAGAAATGATAATGAGGTACAAAGAAGCACAATAACATAATGAGACACAAGAGCCCCAATTAATTTTGAGTTTATAACTCCAGATACTTTTAATAAGGAAGAACAAGATAGCTTTGTATTTCAGTTGCTATCAGATGAGAGGAAGCTCTCTGATGTGTTTAGATTTCCAGAAACAAAAATCAGGAATGCACAAGATAGAATAAATGCATAACATTGCAATAAATGTCCAGGAGTATTAACTAGAATGCAAATACTCATAATGAGATGAGACTTGCAACACTAATAAAGACCTTTTGATATGTTTAGAGCAAGGATAAAGGGAAAATAAATCATGTATATGAAATATTTTTATCTGCAAATTGTAATACAAAGATTTACTGCTATTTTCATTATTATTTGAACTTATGTACTAATTTATTAAAGAAGCAAAAAAAAAGTGAAAAGATTCCTATTTTTTGATGTCTAGACTCAGAGAATAACTTTGATAGGGAAAAGAAGAGTTATAAAATAATAGGATAGATATCAATAAGTGAAAATCTAAAGCTAACCCAGTGATGGGATTATAAGAGAAGACCTGGCTTATTCTAAATGATTTTTAAGACTCTTGAGTAAAAAGAGAAACATAATAGATTATTGCACAATGAGAAACTTCATAAATTAGTACTTTGAATCACAGTTTTTGAAATATTATGAAAAAAATAAAACAATTCTGAATGTTGAACCCTGTTTTATTTTTTAAATCTAGAATACTGGTTTATTTTACATAAAACAAATGAATATCTTGAGGGACACTAGTTATGTGAACATACATTGAAAAATGTTGACCAACTGTCAAAATACCTTGCAGGTGCTAAATGCTCATGCAATCATGAGCTACAAGACAATGGAATAATGATCCTCTTTAGATTTAGGTGGGTCAAGATTTTCCTTAGAGGCTGCATTCAGTTCTGGAAACCACAATATAGAAAGAAGAGAGATAATTTGGAGACATATCCAAAGAAAAACCATGTCACAAAAGGAACCACTGAAGCTATTCTTAGACATCATCCTCTCCATTGACCCCCCGCTAAAATTAGCAGATGAGAAGGAGTGGCCACTTTTATTGCAATACTGAATCTGCAATTAAAAATTATACTTAAACTAGAGGCTCAATGCACAAAATTCGTGCACGGGGGTGTGTGTCCCTCTCCAATATGGAACCCCTCAAGGGATATCCAACTGCCCGTTTAGGCCCAGTCCTGACAGAATTGGGCCTTCGCAGGCAGTTGGACATCCCTCTCACAATCCAAGACTGCTGGCTCGCTACTGATTGCCTCCTGCCTTCCTGATTGCCCTTAACTGCTTCTGCCTGCTAGCCTGATCATCCCCTAACCACTCCCCTGCCAGCCTGATTGATGCATGATTGCTCCCCTACAGCCTGATTGCCCCTAACTGCCCTCCTCTGCTGGCCTGGTCATCCCTAACTGCTCTCCCCTTCTGACCTGGTCATCCACAACTGCCCTCCCTTGCAGGCCTGATCCCTCCCAACTTTTCTCCCCAGCTAGCCATCTTGTGGCAGCCATCTTGTGTCCAGATGGGAACAGCCATCTTGTGTGTTGGAGTAATGGTCAATTTGCCTATTACTCTTTTCTTAGATAGGATAGAGGCCTGGTGCATGAGTGGGGGCTGGCTGGTTTGCCCCAAAAGGTATCCCAGATGAGAATAGGGGTTCCCTTGCAGTGTGGAGCAGCCTGGGAGAGGGGTCTGTGGTGGATTGCAGGACAGCCATGCCCCTGGGTGGCCCAAGCAGAGGCCCTGGTATATGGGATTTACTTATCTTCTATAATTGAAACTTTGTAGCCTTGAGCGGAGGCCAGAGCCAGCCAGGGCAGGTGGGAAGCTTGATTCCTCCATTGCTAAGGGCAACCCAGCTTCCTGCTCTCTCCAGCTGTGTGACCACCACCGTATTTGTTGGGTTAATTTGCATACTTGCTCCTGATTGGCTGGTGGGCATGGTTTGTGAGTGTAGCAGAGGTACAGTCAATATGCATGTTTCTCATTTATTAGATAGAACAAGAGGCCTGATGATGAAATTTGTGAAAGAGGCTCTGCCCTGGCATCCCCAGCTTCATCTGGAAGGTTGTCCAGAAGGACATCTGGAAGGTCATTTGACTATCCGGTCTAATTAGCAATGTTATGCTTTTATTATTATAGATGGAAAATAGGATGGTCTTTGGTATATTGACTGAAAACGCATCATTTAGCACTTCTCAACACGCCCCTAAATTCATGCTTAGTCACAGAAAGATCTTCACTGGAGTTAATAAACAAAAAACAAACCAAACCCAAACAACAAAGTATGCTACCTGTAAATAAGTATCAGATTCTTTTTTGGTTCAACTCAAATGTTCCCTACCAAAATTAAGTGTCAGAGTAAAACATCAAACAGACTGTGAAATTATAGCAGGAAGATTAAGGAGAGGTAGGGTAGATAAGAGATCAATCAAAGGACTTGTATCTATACATATAAACATAACCAATGAACACTGGGGGGTTGGAGTATGCCTGGGAGGGAAGGGGGGCAATGGGGAGATATGCATACATGTAACAAAATAAATAAATAAACATTAAAAAAAACTGTGAATACAAAAGCAGTAGTTGTTTTAAAAGGAAAAAAAAATATTGTTTTGTTTTGTTTGTATCATTCTTTAAATTTGTGAATACATTATTTTGTTTTACCAAGCAAATGCATGTGAAAAACACTGCTGATAACATCTAAAAAAAAATTAAGTGTCAGTGTCTAATATAAGTTTACTTATCTAGTAAAACAAAGCGCTCATTTTTAGAATTTGATGACATTTATAACCTTGATAGAGTTGCCCCTTGAACAAAATCATCTTTTCCGTATGAGTCTTTGTGATTATATATTTCCAATAATCACAAATTAATGTTTCTATTCAAAAGGAAATCTAGGTCTTATTTTTAAAAATCAGTAAAACAATTCAAAATAACTATTGTGTTTTTTATGGAATCATTAAACTTTTTTATTTTTTCTACAAATCAGTACTAATTAGATAGGTATGTCTTAATTTCTATAAAATAATGCATAGAATCATAGACTGATGTAAACCTCAGAAGTCAGTTACAACCACAGCTCAGAGAGAAAAGTGAAGTTCAAAGTCATACAGCTAAACAATGAAAGATCACAGCTAAAGTAGATTTCCTGGTTACCAGTGCATGTACACTATTTTTTTTATCATGATTTCCCCCCAGAGGAAATGGCCAAAAACACAAGTATGAGATTCAAATAAACAGAGAGGCAATGTGATTTCAGTGAATGACAGGGTCGTTCACATAGCGGGAGTAATGTGCCAAGTGCTCCTCTCCTGGGAAGGAATTGTAGCCCTAGAAAATATAGGGTGGCAGATGCTGAGTAGCTGTGTAGTCACAGTCATCTGAACTATTTAGGAATAGAATAATGACCTAGTGGGAAACTGAGACAACCAGCTGATTTGATTTAGGGATAGGATTAAATGAGCTCTTTAGCTCCATGTCCATTTTAAGGGTTTGTATGATTTTCTGATTTTAATAATGAGAATTTCTACTGCTTTTCTTTTCTTATTTTCTTGGGAGAAAAGAAAGAAGAGAGTTTAGAGGTGAATGTCCTAACACTCACATTAAGTACATCCTGCTGGCAAATATTAGAACTTTTATGGAACAAGACCGTGACCTTATTCCTCTGTTACGTAGATTGAAGGCATCTCCACTGTACCTCCTAAAATCTCTACAAAGTGCAAGCTTCTCACTACCATTCTAACAGACAGGGAGAATAAATTTTATACCTACCTTATTCTTGGTATAAAGATAAGGCACCACTTTTTGAAATAGCTTTGGCACTTGTTCCATTGTGTCATTATTAACAACATGGAGCATGCAGACTGGAATTGTAGTATATACTTTGGGAACCAAAATCATATCTTGATGAAACGAAAATATTTCTCTGTAATTACAAAAGCATGAACTTTCCCTTGACACAAATTGTAAAGAAAGTTTGAAATTATGTTTGATACTAAGAAATAAACACTTAAGTTTAAAGTTCCAAATAACTATAAAGTACACCTATTGCTTTCTTTTTAAATGATGATTAACATATTATTTTATCATGCCAATACAAATCTGTTAAGAAATCCAATTTTGTAAGTAATTTATGACTTTTACCTAATATGCCACTGCTTGGAAATTAAATTATTTCTTTCTATACCAAAAGCACATCAATTTATTATATTATGGTTACCACAAGCTCCAATAATTAACTTCACATTTTTCATATTTTGTCTCAGGAAACATGTATAAACACTCCTGTACTATCTCATTTATCCATAGCAAATGTAGAAGAAATTTTCACTAAGTTGTGAAAGCAACCTACAAGTTCATACATTTACTACTGTCATGAATAAAACTATACATATGAATATAGATGTCATTTAAAGGAGACATCACTTACCAATATATGAGAACCTCACCTGAATACTATAAACCAACTATTTGGTGGCTGGTCTGTGTAAGTGACAGTATAGTCAGCAAAAGCAATCTTAGTTTCTTCATCTTGATAGCATGGATAAGATTCAATAGACTTGCACTTGCTTTTAAACATTAATCTAGACATATAAAAATAATTTAAGCAAAAGTAACTTTAAAAATAAATTCTATTTACAAAATAAGAAATTGGTAAAAATTAGCATAAAGTATGATAGTCATTGATCAAAGGGAGCTGTGGGGCTCATCAGGCATGGCATCAAGGTAGGGCAGACCACTCCAGGTCAACCATGAAAGATGTCACTGAAAGGTGCCCAAAGTTATCTGAAGTTCTTTGTCAAGGAAGAACCTAATTCCTGATCCAGGGAGTAATTATGTTTATAGGTGGAAAATCAGGACCAATGTTCAAGCTGTATGGGTAGGAAAACTAAAAGCGGGAAAAGTAGCAACAAAACTCAGTGGCAGGCATGAAAATTCTGGAGTGTACATAGAGAAATCGATACTAGGATGGAGTTTAAAGTGCGGAATGGATTTGGGAAAATAGAGAATAAAAGACTAAGACCTTTTGAACAAAGGAAAAGTGCAGAACTTTCCTTTTACATGATTTCTGGTGTATGAGTGAGTAGTGAGTGCAACTGGAAAATTATGGGCTGAAGTGTCTCCATTTTTGCACCCTGGAAGGTGGTGACATATTCCAGAGCATAATGAAAGTGAAGTGAGGGATTCTCTGGGTCATATTCTTCCCACTCTGTCAGCAATTGGATCTAGCACCAGGAATCTAGGATCTTGCATATAATCTCCCTGGTATTGGCTGGGATAGAAACCATAATAAGCATAGAAAGTGGTTCCCTACTGGAGGTCTAGACAGAGTTCTCAGTGTTCTTGGCTTCTAGATGGTTTAATTGTAAAGACATGGAGATTCTCATGGGGGCTTGTATTTATATATCCATGTGACAACATCTTTGGTGGTGAGAGGAAATTGATAGGTTTATACTTCTAAGACTTTTAATCCTTTTAAAGTAGTCACAAGAACAAGGACTGGCCATATATCCTGATTTACTTGAGGCAACCTGAGTTATGCTCATAGTCCTAGAATAATTATAAATAGTGTCCACTCTCTCTATAAAAGTGTCCCAGTTTGGATAACCAATAAGCTAATCATCCTAAGGACCAACTATAATGTGGTAGTCTGACAATATAGAACACCATCATCTATCACCTAGGGTTGATATAATCACTGTTCTGTCAAAGATTCTTTCCTTTTTTAAAAAATAAATAAATATTGTTCAGATTATTACAGATGTTCCTCTTTCCCTCCCACAGTTCCCCTCCACCCTGTTCTCACCCCACCCTGTGCCCTCTCTCCTCCCACTGTCCTCATTTATAGGTGTATGATTTTTGTCCAGTCTCTTCTCACACCTGAGAATTATCAGTCCACTCTCTTTCTATGCTCTTGATTCTATTATATTCACCAGTTTATTCTATTCATAAGATTTTTTATTCACTTGATTTTTAGATTCACTTGTTGATAGATATGTATTTGTTGTCACTTTGTTATTCATAATTTTTATCTTTACCTCTTTCTTCTTCTTCTTCTTCTTCTTCTTCTTCTTCTTCTTCTTCTTCTTCTTCTTCTTCTTCTTCTTCTTAATGAATACCCTTCAGCATTTCATATAATACTGGTTTGGTGGTGATGAACTCCTTTAGCTTTTTCTTATCTGTGAATCTCTTTATCTGACCTTCAATTCTGAATAATAGCTTTGCTGGGTAGAGTAATCTTGTTTGTAGGTTCTTGCTGTTCATCACTTTGAATATTTCTTGCCACTTCCATCTGGCCTGCATAATTTCTGTTGAGAAATCAGCTGACAATTGTATGGGTGCCCCCTTATATGTAACTAACTGCTTTTTCTCTTGCTGCTTTTAATATTCTCTCTTTGTCTTTTGCTCTTGGCATTTTAATTATGATGTGTCTTGGTGTGGTCCTCTTTGGATTCCTTTTGTTTGGGTTTCTCTGTGCTTCCTGGACTTGTAAGTCTATTTCTTTCACCAGGTAGGAGAAGTTTTCTGTCATTATTTCTTCAAATAAGTTTTCAGTATCTTGCTCTCTCTCTTCTTCTGGCACCCCCATAATTAGGATGTTGGTATGCTTCAAGTTGTCGCAGAGGCTCCTTACACTATCTTCATATTTTTGGATTTTTTTCTTTTTCTTTTCTGGCTGGGTGTTTTTTGCTTCTTCATATTTCAAATCTTCGACTTGATTCTTGGGATCCTCTAGTATGCTGTTGGATTTCTGTATATTATTCTTTATTTCAGTCAGTGTATGCTTAATTTCTAGTTGGTTCTTTTTCATATCCTTGAGAGTCTCATTAAATTTATTGATGGTTTCTAGAAGATTCTTGAAAAACCTTATAACCATGGTTTTGAACTCTATATCCAGTCATTTGCTTTCCTCCATTTCTGTCATTTGTGACCTGTTTCTTTGTCTCTGCATTTTGGCTGCTTCCCTGTGTTGATAGAGTAGCTTTGTGTGGTAGGTGTCCTATCGGGCTTAGTGGCTCAGCCTCCCCAGTTACCTGAGGTGGACACTCTTGGTGCACCCCTTTGTGGGCTGTGTGCACAGTCTTGTTGTAGTTAAACCTTGATTGCTGTTTTTATAACTGGGAGGAATTGATCTCCAGGCCAATAGGCTATGAAGATCAGTTGTGTCTACGATGGGAGAACTGCTGTGCTGGAGACACCCTTATGGGGCAAGACTTGCTTTAGTGGGGCTTTGGCACTCATTAAGTTTGCCCCTTGAGTGTGTCTCTTATGGATGTGAAGATTTGTAATCTGGATGATCTCACTCTGACCAATGGGTACACTGGCTCTTGGATCTCCAAGGATGTGCAAAGTCATCCACTGTCTGAGGCCCCCCAACAGGAGCTACAGAGAGATCTGCAGATTCCTCCTCTTCGTTTGGGAATTGAAGGTGCCCAGATGAGGCCCTGCTGTGAAGCAATGCAAGTTGCTATCCAGCTTTAGGCCTTCTTTAGGGGCTCTGGAACTCTCTGACCCAGCTACAGTATGTTAGGTTTTAGATTGCAATAGGCCAGGCCACTCATATGCAAAAGCCTCTGCACACAGTTTGGGTGGGGTTGTAAATTGGGTCGGGTAGGGTCTCAAGGAATCTCTAGGGCAGAGCAAACAGCAATGACTGACTGTCATCTCTGCCCAGAAGAGGTCCCCAGGTCTCTGTGTTATGCGGCACCATGCAGGAACAATGATCACTATAAACACCTCTGAGAGAAAGCTGCCATCATGTTCCAGGCTTGATGCCAGATAGACTAGCTTCTCCCCATATGAGTCTGGATCCCCAGAGTCTCCCCAAGAACTGGAGTTCAGAGCAGTCAGGAGCTTGTATCTCCCTCCCGATTGAAAAAGACAACAGTTGCCAGCCCATTTCTACATGCGCCTTTGTAGCTCCACACTTCACTTCCACACCTCCTCTGAGTCTCAGTGTTCTTTTCTCTTTCCTTTTAGTTGTATAAATTCCATTCAGTCACGCTTCCTGTGGTTCTGAATGATATCCATTTTGTCTTTTAGTTGTAATCTTTTTTTTTCCTCTCTTTTTAAAAAGTCTTTATTGTTTAGAGTATTACAGAAGTTCCCCTTTTTACCCTCCTCACCCCTTCTCCTCTCCCCCTTCCCCTCCCCTCTTGCCTCTGAGATTTCAGTCTGTTCCATGTTTCTATGCTTCTGATTCTATTTTGTTCACCAGTTTATTTTGTTCATTAGATTTCTTGATCGTTTATTTTGATTTTTAGATAAATATGTATTTGTTGCCATGTTATTGTTCATAGTTTTTATCTCTTCTTTTTCTCTTTTGATGAGAAGATGCAGCAGGATCAGAAAGAAATACTGGTTTTCTCTAGGCAAGACCTAAAGGGAGGTGGCAGTAAATGACAAAATCCTTAGCTCTTCTGTGCCTGTCTCTCCTCCGTGCATCTCAGAGGAATCTAGTTGTAATCTTGAAGTGGCTGTGAGAGGCAGCAAGTTTAGGTATTTACCTATGCTGCCATCTTGGTTTCTCCCCAGTTTCTTTCCTTTTTTATACACTTCAGGAAATTCTAATGAAGATGGGGCCAGCCATGTTCATTAGAATATCTTGATGAACCATGTGGAATATTTTGAATGATCCAAAGAGATATCCCTGATAGACTTGAAAGATTTTGTTTTAACTTTGCATTCTAAGACAGAAAGAAAGTCTGTCTTATTGGTAAACTCAGCCTTGCCCAAAGTAGACTTGGGGAAGTTATGCCCCTTGTGGTCCTATATAATAAAAATCTAATATTCAAATGGTCATCATGCCCTCATGCTGACACTCTATAATGACTCAGACACTCAACACTGGGGAGAGAGAAATGGGGACCAGCCAGGAATAAATGAGCTAATGAGAGAGGAATTGGGACCAGTCAAGCTGTGACCTAGGAGAGGGACAAGCTGCCTGCTCTACAGTCCTGGGCATCAGTGGCAGCACCTGTGCCTGCAGCCTGGGAGAAGGTAAAGCTGACCACCTCATGGTCCCGGGAATCTGTGACTGAGGCTCAGGTAAAGTTGCCCATCACAGTCCCCTGCAGCTTGTGGCCAGCCCACGCACAGGCAGCCTGCATCCTGGGTGCCTGCAGCTGGCCAGAGGGAGGGAAGCCCAGGTCCCAGGTGCCTTTGACCAGCCACAGAAGGGAATCCTGGGTCTTGGGTGTGAGGCGAAGCAGAGGTGATTAAGGGCAATTAGCCCAGCAGGGGACAGTTAGGGGCTATCAGACTGTAGGAAAGCAGTTAGAGGCTATTAGGCATGTAGGCAGAGGTGGTTAGGAGTGAACAAGCAGGCATAGGTGTTAGGGGTGATTAGGCAGGGAGGCAGGCAAGTGGCTAGCAACCAACAGTCCTGGATTATGAGAGGCAGTCGGCTATCCTCTGAAGGGTCCCGGATTGGAGAGGGAATGCCTTCATGTACGAATTTCATGCATCGGGCCTCTAGTCTAAGACTAAAAAGTCTCAGCTCCTGAACCTCAAAGTCCTCCATATAGTAGTACTAATAATACCAATATTTATAATAGTGTACATATACAATTTATAATAGTATTAGCTCAACGTGTAGCATTGTACTAAATATATTTACTGTGTTACTTTAATTTATCTTTACAACTATATAATGAAACTTGAGCCCTGGTGCACTAAATTCTTGGGATCAGGCCTAAACAGGCAGTCAGACATCCCTCTCACAAACCAGGACTGCAGGCTCCCAACCGCTCACCTGCCTGCCTTCCTGATTGCCCCTAACCACTTCTGCCTGCCAGTCTGATCACCCCCAAACCACTCCCCTGCCAGCCTGATCAACACCTAACTGCTCCCCTTCTGGTCCAATTGCCCCTAACTGCCTTCTGCTGCTGGCCTATTCACTCCTAACTCCTCTCTCCTACCAGCCTAGTCACCCCCAACTGCCCTCCCCTACTGGCCCAGTAACCCCTAGCTGCCCTCCATTGCCAGCCTGGTCACCCCTAACTGCTCCACATGCCAGCCTGGTTGCCCCCAACTTCCCTTCCCTGCAGGCCTGGTCCCCCCCCCCCATGGCCCTTCCCTGCAGGCCTGGTTGCTCCCAACTGCCCTCCCCTGGAGGCCCACCCATCCCCAATTGCCCTCCCCTGCAGTCCTGGTCCCCCCCACCCCCCAACTGCCCTCTCCTGCTATCCATCTTGTGGTGGTCATCTTGAGTCCATATGGGAGTGGCCATCTTTGATAACATGGGGGCAGCCATCTTGTGTGTTGGAGAGACAGTCAATTTGCATATTACTCTTTTATTAGATAGGATGGTAAAGTAAGCTAGATTTTATCCCAAATATTACAAATGAAAAATAATTATAAGTCCAGAGGCAATAAGGAATTTACTCTAGGTCATACATCTGATAATTAACAGAGCTGAAGTTGGCATTGGGTCTTATACCAAAAAATTTGCTCTTGACCACATAATTAATGCCTGCTAAAATGAGGAGGTAGCTTTGGATGCTCCTGGCATTTAAGTGTCAGACTTGTCAGTTTCATTGGTCCACTAGACATGGGTGTGGAATTCAAACTTTTGAAAGAGCATGTCCTTTATGTTGGATATTTGCTGAGCTTCTGTGAAATAATGCTCTTGGCTGTGCTGGGCAGGTAAGTTGGAGAGAAATACCAGGCCCCTGAAGAAGTTATGCCTGTGTTTCAAATGTACTTCCACGGTGAACTGATCTTATATTCTCAGAGGGGAGGTCATGTTTTTAGCACTTCATTTACATGAAAGTAAGGCATTGGGTATAATTTCTGACCCATGTTAAGTAGAAAATAAACAAACAAACAAACAAACAAACAAACAAACAAGCAAGCAAACAAAAGAGAAACAAACCCATAAATTCAGAGAACAAATTGATGGTTGCCAGAATGGGGGTTGGAGGGACAGGTGAAAAAGAGGAAAACATGAAGAAGTACAAATTGGTTGTTAAAAAATTGTCATGGGGATGTAAAGTACAGCATAGGTAATATAGTCAATAATGGTGTAACAACTAGGTATGGTGTTAAATGGATACTAGAACTTATCTGGATGATGATTTCATAAATTATATAAATGTCTAATCACTATGTTGACTATCTGAAATTAGTATATTTTCTGTCAACTATAATTTTAAAAGTTTTAAGTAAAAAAATAAATATCATTATATTTCTTTACCTTAAGAGAGAAACTGCATACTGATCTATATTAACTTCCAATGCAACCCATACTTTTTGAAGAATATCTGCAACATTGGCATTTTCCTTTGTGTCTAAAAATAGCAATAAAAATAACAATATAAATGCTGTAAGTTGCCTGGAAGATTATTTTGTTCAAAGCCTTCTTTCTACAAAGGAAGTTAAAACTCATGAGTCAGGTGGTATCAAAGTCATAGGCTTTATTAGCAGCAAAATCATGTAGCCTCACCAGTTTGGCTCAGTGGATAGAGCATCAGCTTGTGGACTGAAGGGTCCCGGGTTCGATTCCGGTTGGGGGCATGTACCTTGCTTATGGGCACATCTCCACGGTGTGGCGTGCAGGAGGCAGCTGATTGATGTCTCTCTCTCATCGATGTTTCTGACTTTCTATCTCGCTCCCTTCCTCTCTGTAAAAAATCAAAATATATTTTAAAAAGAATCATGTAGCCTCTCTAAAAAAAGAGAAACATGCAAATTTACCATACCTCCACTATGTCCACAAGCCATGCCCACTAGCCAATCAGAAGCTAGTATGCAAATTAACCCAACCAAAATGGCAGTTAATTTGCATATCCAGGCACAGAGTGAAGACTGAAGACAGTGCAGAAGGAAACTAAGCACTGCAGAAGGGCGCAAAGCTGTGGAGAAGCAAGTAAACAGGGCAGTGAAGAATGGAGGGAAGCAGGTGGGGCAGGGGAAAAGGGAGGGAAGCAGGCAGGGTGGCGAGATTGCCCCAGGAAGCCCTGTTGCAGGAATCTTCCTGCAACGGGACTCTAGTAAATTATAAAGATAAATTATAAAGATATATCCTTCTAGCAGAGAGTATTGTTTACCATTTTATGCTTTCACTTTATTTTTAGTTTTAAAAATTATAAAATAATCTATTATTTAATGAAATACTCATTAATGAATCACATCAGATCTTTTTATCGCACCAAAAATTTGTTTTGAAAATTATCATGTCAGCCCTAACTGGTTGGGCTCAGTGGATAGAGCATCTGCTTGTGGACTGAAGGGTCCCTGGTTTGATTCCAGTCAAGGGCATGTACCTTGGTTGTGGGCACATCCCCAGTAGGCAGGAGGCAGCTGATTGCTGTTTCTCTCTCATCGATGTTCTTAACTCTCTATCCCTCTCCTTTCCTCTCTGTAAAAAAATCAATAAAATATATTTTTTTAAAATTATCATGTCAGAAAAAATAATCCATCCAAGTTTTCCAAGAAAACAAAACAGTGGCTAATAAGATTTCTCTAAAGTTCAACCTAAAGAATAATCCACAAATGGCTTAAGAGTAAGTGATTTAGAAAGAAAAATACAAATCTATAGTAAACACTTCAAATTTGATGCAAAAAACCCCTGATGTATTTCTAATTACTTTATATTGATTATTTCAAAGTACTTACTGGTGTCTGAAATTAATATCTTAATATATTTACTGTACTTGCCTACTATTTGCCTACCACCAGTAGAACATGAGATTCATAAGAGCAGAAAGCTTGCTGATTTTACTAATTCCTAGAAGGTCAGAATTCCTAGAACAGTGCTGAATACTTAAGAGTTATTCAATAAGTATGTGCTGAATGAAGGCATGCAAATACTATGAAAACATTTTTAAATTGCTCAAATTTTGTCTTCATCAAGAAAAAAAATTATTGTATGAATGTAACTTTTGCAGCAATTGGACAATAAAAAGTGTATTTCACCATATAGTTAATTTGACAAATTTATAATTATTTTTTAATAGAAAAAATATAAAAATCAGGTAACACTAATATATTTCTATATGAAACTATGCAATGTATTTAGATTTTTCTACATTTGTGCATGTATAGTTTTTACTGCTTAGGCAAACATTTGGATGATTCTCATTAATGTTGTAAAAGATTTCTTACAACAAAATGTTTCAATAAAGTGAAAGAATTCTACTAGAGGGAAGGCTTCTCCTAGATAAATGTAAACCAAATTACATTTAATTTTTTGCCTCTGCCAATGTTTTACTGCAACAGGTTGTTAAAACTTTTCACACAATTGTTTATTATATATACACAAATATATTTGATTTAATAAATATACTAATACACTTAAAATACACCATGGACATACACAGAAGCCTTTTCATTCAAATCATTCATTCTTTCACTTACCCATTCATTGAGTCATTCATTCATTCTCCCATTCATTCTTTTAGCAAGTATTTATTGTGTGCTTACTCTGTGCTTGGCACTGTGCTAAATTCTTAAAGCAAGAGAGTGAGTGTACTGACAATATTTTTTTATCTCAAAGAATTTCAATATTTATAGAAATAAAAATATTTAGCCTATTCCAAAAGTAAAATGACTCTAAAATATTTTTCATTAATACACACACAAATATTCATTGATATAGAGGAAAGTTCATTTTATAAGTGATTGAAAAATTATACCTGGTGTTCTAGCTTTCATAAGCATTCTCACATAAGTCCCTCTCCACATGGCTTGAATTTTAATTGCTGCTGCTACTGCCTCTTTATCACTTGATGGCACAAAATATTTTACATCAGTTAATTCTGCTGGAAAGAGAAAAACAAATTGTACTGAAAGTTATATCTAATATCTTCTCCAATTTTCAATGTCTTTAACTACTAAAGCTCTCTGACATATAAAGTGTGACAACTATGGATTTATTATTTTATTTAACACTAGAGGCCCAGTGCACAACATTTGTGCACGGGAGGGTGTGTCTCTCAGCCCAGCCTGCACCCTCTCCAATCTTGGATATCCTTCTCATAATCCAGGACTGTTGCTCCCAATCACCCACCTGCCTGCCTTCCTGATCTTCCCTAACTGCTTCTGCATGCCAGCCTGATCACTCCCTAACCACTTTCCTGCCAGCTTGATAACTAACTGCTCCCCTCTCAGCCCAATTGCCCCTAACTTCCCCCCCTGCCAGCCTGGTCACCCCTAACTGCCCTCTCCTGTCAGCCTAGTCCCCCCCCCACAACTGCCCTACCCTGCCAGCCAAGTTACCCTTAACTGCCCTCCCCTTCCAGCCTCATTGCCTCTAACTGATCTCCCCTGCTGATCTGGTCCCCCCTCCAACTGCCCTTCCCTGCAGGCCTGAGTCCCCCCAAACTGCCTTCTCTTGCAGGCCTGGTTCCCCCAACTGTCCTCCCCTTCAGGCCTGATTTCCCCACCGCCCCAACTGCTCTCCCCTGCAGACCTGGTCCCCTGCAACTGCCCTTCCCTACAGGTCACTCCCAACTTCCCTCCTCTGCTGACCTGGTCACCCCTAACTGCCTTCTCCTATTGGCCTGATTGCCCACAACTGCACTCCCTTGCAGTTCTGGTCCCTCCCAAATGCCCTCTCCTGCTGGCCATCTTGTGGTGGCCATCTTGTGTCCACATGTGGGCAGCCATCTTGTGTGTTGGAGTGATGGTCAATATGCATATTACTCTTTTATTAGATAGGATAGAGGCCTGGTACATGGGTAGGGGCTGGCTGGTTTGCTCTGAAGCATGTCCTGAATCAGGGTGGGGATTCCCTTGGGGCTTGGGAAGGCCTGGGTGAGGGGCCTGTGGTGGTTTGCAGGCTGGCCATGCCCCCTGGCGACTCAAGCAGAGGCTGGAAGCAGGTATCTGGGATTTAATTATCTTCTATAATTGAAACTTTGTATCCTTGAGTGGAGGCCAGGGCTTCCAGGAACAACCCAAGCCTCCTGCTTGCTCCAGCTCCGTGGCTGCTGTCATCTTGATTGGGTTAATTTGCATCCTCTCTCCTGATTGTCTGGTGGGCATGGCTTGTGGGCATAGTGGAGGTACAATCAATTTGCATGTTTCTCCTTTATTAGATAGGATTGTCTTCTGTTCAAGATCCTTGTTTAGAAAATAACTGTTTTTGGAGAAGGTAACACTAAATACTAACATTTTAGTGAACTACTATTGAGTCTTTAGTGAAAGTAGCAAGAGGCTTCTCTCAAAATTAAAAGAAAATGTTAAAAGGGTGGAAATACAGTGGAGTATTGGGAGAGGCAGGAAAGGAGTATTACTTGGATCAGAAAAACTTTCCAGAATTCCTCAAATTATATTGTATATAGGGTGTGCCACAAATGTATACACACATTTTGAATAATAGTAAAGACAGTATTCATTAAAATACATTTCATTTTCAAAACTGAGCTATTAGCTGTTAAAGTATATATACATTTTTTTGGGGGGGAACACCCTGTGTATTGAAGAATTTCATAACTTTTAAGGTCAGGAACAGATGAAACAAGGAGATTTTGGATGTATGTGTGGTAGGGGACGCACAAGAACCTTGGAACACTGTGAGCATCCCAGAGCATACCTTGAACTCTACAAGTGCACTTCTCTCAAATTATTTCTCTTATGTGAGCCTAGGAGTGTTTTGGTATAATAATTATCTAAAATTAATCAGTACCTATAGAAGGCTCTTCCAAAGTGTAATCTAGTGTATCCAAGTCCAAAACCATAGCACGGAACGCAAATTTAAAGTATGAAGGAGGTTTCGTTACTTGAGCTTTTTTCATTAAACGCCATAAGGAAGTGTGAAAAACCTAAAACAGAAACAGGTTAGTGTATTTCTTAAACCAAGAAAATACTATTACCTGTCAGAGAGGTCTAGGAAACTTCAGATACTCTAAAAATTTTAAAAATATATTTCTCAGATATATACACAATCTACAAAAAGACTCTTCAAAGTCTCACTCATCCACTAAGAAATCAAAATAATCATATGATTTTCTAATCTAATAAAATGTTATCACTATAACAATATTTATAATGTACATTCAATCAAAAGATAACATTAAATTGGTTGAAAAGGTTCACCATATGATAAAAAATATTATGGTCCTTGAACTTAAGCAGGTTAAATACTACATTTCATAGATTCTAAGATGTCATCTATTATAAGACTATTATTTTATGTGCTACAGGAAAGAAAATAGACTAGAGTTTTTATCACTTTCTTATTATCTATGAGTATTTCTTATTGAAAAAGCTCTTTTAGATTTAGATACAGTTTTTCATCATTTAACACACATGAAAAATAAAACAAGCTTCATAAATTGGTTACGTATTCCAAAAACTTATTCATATTCAAACTCATACTTTTGCAAATTATTTTTTTGGTAATACTTAACATCATTCTTTGATTTCCATAACTGGCACTTTAACCTTCCTCTAGTTTTGTTAAAAACATGTTTTTCTTCCTAGCCATTTTGGCTCAGTGGAAAGAACATCGGCCTGTGGACTGAAGGGTTCAGGTTTGATTCCAGTCATGAGCAGGTACCTCAGTTGCAGGCTCTTGATCCTCGTAGGGGGCATGTAGGAAGCAACCAATAGATGTGTCTCTCTCACATCTGTTTCTTTCTGTCTTTCCCTCTCCCTTCCACTGTCTCTAAAAATCAATGTAAAAATATCCTGGGGCGAGGATTAAAAAACAAACAACAACAAACACCCACCATGTTGTTGTTTTTTTCCTATTACTTATAAAATGATTTATGTGTTAAAAAAGAAAATACTTAACATCTGTTTTTCCTATATAATATGTCCTTTATGTTATCAAAGGCTTTGAAGATACACCATTGCCTAAAGAATATTCTAGTTTTGTCCCTGAGGTTTTCTGAAGCCACTAACCCTCATTCAGCAAGTGTTGGTGCTGGCTCATTTTTTATCTTGACAAAGACGACTGATGGAATGATTTTAGACAACAATAAAAACACATATTCCAACTTTCAATGTTATTTCATGCTTTTTACCCTAAAAAGCTGAGGGATTCCATTTATCCAATCAAGCCACTGAGAATAACACTGAAGCCACAACACATTTCTGCAGGCTTACTTTCAGTTCTTGCCCTGTCCCCAGGAAGTTCTGTGCTGGGTACATTATGCAGAGCTCCTGGGGGACCATTTGAGGTGACTTTTTGTCAGTCACACCTTTCTCTTTGTTGTAGTTGTTTGAGCCTGAAGGGAGTCATTTTGGTATGAGGAAAATCTCTCTTCTTCACATTTTTTTTTGGAGAGTCTCCATTATGCCATTTAATTCTCTTTCCAGAAGAATTAGGCTTCTGTCAAATGATACACATAAATACACATATCTTTTGAAACAATGATGATATGAAACCTTATGAACAAGTCCACAAGCACACAGAGAATTTAGAGGTCACCTGACAAGCAACAATGATAAGGTACCACCAATTATAGCATATACTCTCATTTCATTCTGATGTTAAAGGGTGAAGAAATAAATGTGCATCATAGAAATGGTGAAAAACGGTTCCTTCAAAGGCAAATGACTATTACAGTTTCTGCTTAGTGCACATTTTCTGACTACTCTTTACTCCTCCCTGTATGTATAGAAACCAGCACTTAATCTCATAACCTGTATTTGTACCTGCCCCATCACCCAGCAATAGTACATAACCCTGAGTGTAAGCAGTTAACCCAAGAGCAAATCATTGTTACTTTCGCCAATAATAAAATCAGAACCAAGACATTCTAGACTTGCCTCATATGGGGGGAAAGGATGTAAAATGGAGGAGCTATATTTTCCATGATATGAATTTAGGAGTAGAGAAAAGACATCTATAAATAGAAAAAGAACGTTCTAAGGGTCTTCTGTTCCCTTTTTGCAGTTCCTCACTGAGTCTTTCCTATCCTTAGGTATCAAAAAAAATGTGCATGTAGTCTTATAATAGATCAACATACACACATTCAACTTCTTGGTGCTTTCTATGACCTGCTAAAAATGTCTTAAATATTTCAACATTCAAGATAAAAATTGAAAAAGTTAATATATAAGTATGTTAATCCTTTCATTCTTTTACACTTGAGTGCTTATAGTCCTTGATATCTTCATTCTGTAGGACATCACTCTGGTCTATAAGTGAATACTGTTGATTCCGTGAACTCTTTCTGTGGGCAGAAAATGGCCAGTACTCTGAATTCATGAGTAAGACCCATGCATGCTAGAGAGTGGGGAATAATCACTATAGAGATTCATGAATTTACCACATCACTGGAGATTTTAGGTGTCCAGAGGGCTGGATGTGCTGAGACATCCTCTCTAAAGTAAAGCATAAGATATTGCAATGAAGAAAAAGAACAATGTTTGGTGGTCCTCTCTGGATTGTGGTCATATAATATTCTGCTTTGGGGAATATTATTCTAAAAAAAACTTATTGAACAATTCAAAGAACCATCAGCTTTGAGGGAGATCCAAAGCAAGAGAGCAGTCTGCTGGAGGTTTAGGCAGGCCAGGAAAGACAGAAAGATCACCTGCTCCAATTTTTGTCACAAACTTGCTAATTCTCCTTATTTAAAAAAAGGAAGAGGATCCTGTCTTCCCTTTTCTTAGAGCATTTCCTTTAGAAAACGTATCGTTGCAAGTTTTTTCTCTCTCTTTAAAGTGTATGCAAGTCTTTTTAAAAGCAAAATAAGCCCTTGCTGGCTTTAAAATACAGAAATATATTTTTCAAGGATTTTGGAATCATCTCTTTGAAAAGTAATCATCTGGGAGATGACACCAGTGGAAGGTCATTGCCTAACTTTGTTGGGCATCTACCTTCCAGTTGCAAAAACTACTTTTGTTATAAATACAAAAGAAGTTTATTTTTCTTTTGGATAGAGTCAATTAGTAAACTCAGTCAAGCATCCCCAATACCAAGTGAATTTAGTATTCTGTCTGTGTGACGAATGGTGCTATCAAGTTCTTTAACTCGTGACCATTTATCTTTAGAACATGTTTGTGATGAGCTATATGTGCTTGGCCATGCAAGAGAGTGAGATTTCTTTCTGTCTTTGTAATCTGTTTAACATATTGATGTGATGTGCATTTTATCCTGGCTTAATACTCATTTGACAACAAAATTACCTTCTTTCTCTTCTATTTTCATAGAGAGGTTTTATGAGTTTGGAGATTTTGTTTTTAATTACCTTTCCCAACAAAACCCAATTCCCAGTTAAATTGGAATAATTCATAAAATAAATTTTTGTGTAAATAATTTTAGTACATGTCCTATTTATTGCACATGTTGTTTATTAATATTAAAATTTAACTTGCTGAAATAACTTGATACATAGGCCTGACACACTTTGCAAAAATTAACTCAAAATTTATTACAGATAGAAATATAAAATGCAAAGCCATACAACCCCTAAAAGATAACCTAGGAAAAAATAGTGAGTTTGGATATGGCAATGACCTTTTATATTAACACTAAAGGCATGAATCATAAATAAAAAAGAAGTGATAAAGCTAGACTGCATAAAATGAGAGACTCCTGCTTTGTGAAAGAAAATGTTAAGAAAATAACAAGGCAAGCCATAGAATGGGAGAAAATCTTTGCAAAAGACACATATAATAAAGAACTATTATCCAGATTATACAAAGAACTCTTACAACTCAACAATAAGAAAACAAACAATCTGATTAAAAATAGGCTAATGAGCTGAACATTTAACTCAGCCAAGAAGACATGCAGGTAGTATTAAGCTTATGAAAGATTTTCCACACCATATATCATCAAGGAGATGAAAATTAGAACAACAATCAGATAGCATTACACATTGGAAAAGCCAGGATCTGAGACAGAAACACCCCTATGGCTGCTGAGGATATGGAGCTATAGAAGCTTACTTTTATTGCAGGTGAGAATGAAAAATGGTACAGCCACTAAACATTCTTTTTTTTAAATATATTTTAATTGATTTTTTACAGAGAGGAAGGGAGAGAGATAGAGACCTGGAAACAGCGATGAGAGAGAAACATCAATCAGCCACCTCCTACACACCCCCTACTGGGGATGTGCCCACAACCAAGGTACATGCCCTAGACCGGAATCGAACCTGGGACCTTTCAGTCTGCAGGCTGACGCTCTATCCACTGAGCCAAACTGGTTTCGGCTAAACATTATTTTATTATATGAGCCAGCAGTCATGCAGGCCATTATTTACCCAAAGTAGTTAAAAACTTATGTGCGCGTGCACACACACCTAGTACATGGCTGTGTATAACCATTCTATTCATAACTGCCAAAACTTGAAAGCAGCCAAGATGTCCTTCGGCAGGTGAATGGATAAACTGTGGCACATATAGACGATGGAATATTATCTGGCACTAAAAAGAAGAGCTATTAAGCAATGGAAAGACATGGAGGAATCTTAAAAGTATGTTACTAATTGAAAGGAGCCGATTTGAAAAGGTTATATAATGTATGATTCCAGCTACAGTATATGACATCATGGAAAAGGAAAAACCAGAGTGAAAAGCGCAGTGGTTGCCAGGAGCTGGGGTAAGGGAAGAAAGAATAGTAAAACATGGAGGATTTTTAGGTCAGTGAAAATACTCTGTTTGCTGTCATAATGATGGATACATGTGTCTAAATCCATAGGATGCACAACACCAAAAATGACCCCTAATGTAAGCTAAGCACTTTGAGAGATAACCATGTGTGAATATAGGTTGATCAATATAGTAATTGTCCCAGTGTGGTGGAGATGCTGCTAATGGGAGAGGTTGTACCAGTGTAGCGGGGAAGGGGAGAGGAAGGGAGAATATGAGAAATCTCTGTAACTTCTCAATTCTCTAAAAAATGTCTTTAGTAAAAAATAAAAACAAACAAACAAACAAACAAACAAAAAACGTTAACCGGGTGTCATGTACTTTTTATTTGCTAGATCTGGCAATGCTGCTGCCCAAGGGACATCTCACAATGTCTGAAGCCATTTTTAGTTGTCAAAACAAAATGCTACTGGCATCTCGGGGATGCAGGCCAGCCATGCCCACAACAGAAATCATCTGGCCCAACATTTCAATCATGTCTGGATTGAAAAACCAAAACCTAGCAGGTACCATGGAGTCTTCCTGTTTCACTCGCTCAATGCTTTTTGTGAAGCCAGAATGCTACTCAGCTCTCCCCTCTTCACCCCTCTCCCCTCAGGAAATTTTAACTGTGGGGAAGTTACCACTACTGGGAGTAACCACATGTCAGTGGGAAAATAGTTGGTGGGTGTGTCACCATTTCCCATCCTTTAGTGGGACCCTTCTGAAGAATGTCCTAACTTATCAGCATCCCCTGGACAATTTAGCCACAGAAGCCCACAGCAGCCAATGTCACAATCTTTTTTTTTCTGATTTATTAAATTGATTGGGGTGACATTCCTCAACATGAACATATAGGGTTCAGGTGTGAATTTCTATGTTATAACATCTGTATATTGCACCAGGTGTCCCCCACCCAATGTCAAATCTTCTGTTATCACATTGTAGGTAGGATCTTCTCCAACCCACTGCCTCTGGCAATACGTCAGTCAGAATACCACATTCTTTATCATCTCATTCTGCCTACTCCATCATTTCTAATTCCCAAAGTCACTTTCCCACCAAATTGCCTTCATCCACATTTCTCAGGCTCTGATTTGGAAGTCACTTTCTCTGAGAAAGTCTCCTCCTAAGAGCATGTGGTGAGCGTACTTACCCTGAAATGCTGTGCAGTTTGCTCTTTGTTGTGGAGGGGCACAGGGTAGTGGGCTGTCTGTAGGTCCTTCAGCGCTGCGGAAAGTTTTGCCTTGTCTCTGAAATTAGCAATCACATTTCCAACAGCCTTCAAAATTGTGAGCGCCTGCTCTGTAAATCGGTAGCTCTCCTGTGAAGAGAAAGTATGCAGCCAGTCTCACTTTCCTTTAGTCAAGTATAGTTAGGTTTAGAGCAACTTAATTCCTCTGAATATATTAAATCTCTATTACATGGCTGACTCAATAGTTACTTATAAAGAAGTTATTTCACCAAGGCTGTTCACTGGGTGGTGGTGGTGGTCTCAGATTTCAAACAATGGTTCCTGCTACAGTGGGAACACATAGAAAGACTGCATACCTGATATTGGGGTTAGGGAAAGCTTCTCCACAGTATTAATATCCAGACTTAGTTCTGAAGAATGTCCAGGGATTAGTCTGACAAAAACAGCATGGGGTCTGAGGACATATGGACAGGGAAGGGTCCAGGAGAGAGCAATAATGATCAAGAAGACAAGACGGTTGCCCAGCCAGTGTGATTCAGTGGTTGGGCATTGGCCCAGGAACCAGGAGGTCATGCAGGAAGCAGCTGATCAATGATTCTCTCTCATTAATGCTTCTACCTCTCTCTCCCTCTCTCTTTCACTCTCTAAAATCAATTAAAAATATGTTTTAAAAAAATGAGACGAGAAGGTGAACTAGCATGGGATGCTGGCTCCTTCCTGCTATCAACTAGGAAGAAACAATGAAAGCCCGTCCCCTTTTGCTTTCTCATTAGAACCAAAGAACACTGGAGCCTGGCCTGGAGCCCCAATAATTTTTATAAGATGGAGGAGGTGATAACCCCATGGAAATATAGGTTCACAGACCAAAATAACTAAGCGCCTAGGAAGTTAAGCCACTTAACAAAAGAAACAAAGCAGAACATCCATGCTATCTGAAAACAGTTATTTTTCTTTAGAGAGAGGAAAGACAAAACAAGAATTTAAAATTAGCAAGATAAACATGATGAAGGTAATGAGGGACGTCTGTTAATCAAGTGGGCTGGTTGTTCTTCCCTTGGGTCCATTGAGCAGGAGGGAGAGGCTTGTGAGAGACGGTGCAGCAAAGATTGGAGGCAACCATGGGGCAGCCTGCACAACCACTGGCCAGAGAGGCAAGAATGAATAACATCAGCTTGCCTGGGCTCAGTGGTTGATCTTAAGCCATCTTGTTGGTACCCTGGCCAAGAGCTTACTTTCTGGCTGAGAAAATCCCGTCTTGTTACTATGAAACGGTGCTATGTAGGAGATGAGTTGGGGAGAGGGATAAGGCTGACTAGTGTCGTGGGAAGGCCCTATGTAAATCTGCCCCCCAAATGTACGTGCCTGCATATCTAAAGAGGATGCCACTTAGAGGATGTTTAAAACCAAAACAAGCCCTTGGGGGAGATGCTGGACCCCTTTACCTCCTCTCTTCTTTCAGAAACCAAGGAGAGGCAATGAGGAGGAAGGAGGGGAGATGAAGGAGAGGAGTAGAACCTTCCATGGTCCTCTCTCCTCCTGAAGACCAGGAATACACACTGTAGGTTCCTCAGGCCAAGGGAGAGATATAACACCAAATTTTAAAGTATATTAAAAAGGACTGTACTGATCCTTCTGTCCTCTAAAAGACCACTACTACTACTGGATGAATCTATTGAAATGTTTACAGATGGAAAGAGGATTCAACAGAGCAGAGGTGAAGGTAGTTTTTAGAGAAAAGCTGAAATTATTTCATTTGCATCCCTACAGAGTTTAAAGTGTTTATTGTACATGTCATATTCTGGAATTTCTTTCAGAGTATACTTATAATAGTCTTAAAGGGTTAAAAAACGGGAAAGTCAAGTATAAAATTAAAACATGGTTTCGTGCAAATTCTTTGAAAATAAGGCATGCATGCACACACCACACACACACACACACACACACACACACACACATGTTGCTAAAATTATTTACCAGCTCAAAGTTGGGCAGCACCACATCCTCATCCCCGATGACAAAATTCACCATGCTGCAGACGTGTAAGGAGTGCCCGATGGGCGAGTACGCAGTGAGGAGCAGCAAATGCCTCCTAGAGAGAATGGAGAATGCTGAGGACCCAGGGCTTCCTTGGTTGGAATCCTTGCCTCTGTGTGTTTCTTGATGACAGTTTGCGCTCAAAGTTAAACATTAGTAAACAATGATTTCTTTAACACAGATGGAATAAAGCCCTTTGAATTTTCACTGCAAAGAGCCATCAGGTAACATAGAATCTACATTGCACTGTCAGATGAAAATAGTTACACTAAGTGACAGATGTACACACTGTGGCGACAACCTGTCACACACAGCGGTCACATTGTGAAAGACTTCTCTCCATGTTGTTTCCTGAACAACAATCACTCATGGTGGTGTAGGACTCTGTATTACATGAGTCACTTTTTTACAAATACGTACTTTCATGAATGCGGTTTATGTCTCTCCTATCAGGATGCAGTGTCATCGAGAGCAGGTGATTCATTTCTCTTAGTTATTGAGCAATTAGAACATGTTCAAAACACACATGATAGTCGAAACCCAGTGGAGGAAAACATGAATATAAGGAGATTCTTTATTAGGTCCCTGACCTTAGTTGTCTCAGTGAATGAACACTCAGAAAGAGTAAGATTTCTAAGAGAATCTCTCCATGCCAGAGTTTTTAAGGCAGATGTAAGTTCTAAAATTCATTATATTTAAAGAAATATTGTATGCTTGCCATATATTACTTTAGCAGTTGATTTTTTTTTTTGCTTCTGCCTTTTTTTTTGTATTAGACCATAGCTTGTCATTGATCACTTGGAATTAGCATAATTGATCTTGGGAAATCTAGGAAAAATATTTAATTCATCTAAAATATGAGGTAATATTTTGAATTTTATTTGCCAAAATAAAAAAAGCCTCTTTGATTATACCTGTTTTCTTTAAAATGGAAAATTATTTCATCTTAATGAAAAATAAAACTACAATGAAAAACAAACTGCAGATAAAACTATGGTTTGGCAGGGGAAATGCTCTCTTTCTCAATCTTTTTAATAAAATTATACTTCTTGCTAAGAAATATAATGAGATTTACAAGAAAACTAAAAGGATTTTTCAATAAATGAATTTTAGGAAATGCTTGATAAAATAAATTTAAACCATATGTTTTACTAAAGAAATTACTAATCTAACAATTATGAATCTTTTAGAAGAGGTTTTGTGTACAGCGTTTTTTCAATTTATTTGTTCTCAGTAACCATGATAGACTTGTTCTTATCAAATCACATTAGGGAACAATATGATTCTGAGGTTCTTTATTGTGTAATTACTTAATAATTAACAGCTTACAGGACTTTAAAAATTCTTACTCTGGGAAAAATAAAGTCATTCCATACCCAACAGGCAGGCGAACCATAGATGCCTTGGTATTATAAGTATGAATCTTCAAAATGATGTCACGTGGCTTCACAGATTTCCAGAAAAATGTTTCAACTATAAGTAGTCCAGGCTCTACCTGGGGACTGTCTTTTGTAACAGCTAGAAAAAGTGAAAAATATTAAAATTTTGTAGATAGAGTGTAGTTGGCTTTCACTTCACATTAATCATAGTAACATCAGAAAATAGAGATGATCTAATATTTTCATAAACATTAAAAATTACTCTGAATAATTATTTATTAGAAATAATATTCAAATGGAATGCAGATTTTCTTTCCTATCCCATTTTCTTCCTCATAAGCATCTCTTCAGGTGAAGAAACCAGGGATGGGAACGTGAGGAACAGAACAGGGAATGACATTTACTGGAGTAAACCATCACTTTTATTATCTGTGGCAAGAATTAGAATATATCTCTAGATCAGCGGTTCTCAACTTGTGGGTCGCGAACAGCTAGCAGGGTCTCCTAAGACCTTCAGAAAACACAGATAAATATTAAGATTCATAACAGTAGCAAATTACAGTTATGAAGTAGTGACAAAAATAATTTTATGGTTGGGGATCACCACAACATAAAGAACTGTATTAAAGGGTTGCGGCATTAGGAAGGTTGAGAACCACTGCTCTAGATGTACTTTTAAAAAAATGACATCAAGATTTTCCTAAGAGAGTGGTAAAGCAAGGTCAAATAGCCCATTATTTATCAAAGGTTTTACTTTTGATTCTTAGCTTTGGGAGTAGAAATAGCAAATAATTAACATATATTTAATGTTAATATTACGTGTTTTTTCTTAAAATAAATAAAGAGTATTGACTATTCATCTGTAGCTGAGGGCATAATACATTTAAAATTTTTAAAGAACAATTGAGATAAAATTGATATATAACATCACACTATTTTAAGGTGAAGAGCATAATGATTTGATATATGCTACATCATGAAATGATTATCGCAGTAAGCTCAGTTACCATCCATCACCACACATCATTTTTTTTCCTTATAATGGGGATTTACTGCTTTAGTTACTTTAAAATATGCAATATACTATTGTTAACTATAGTCAACTCTGGGATTTATATTTTTACCTTATTTCCAGATAATATTCAAGCTGAATTCATAAGGTCCCAACATGACCCAAATCACCTCTATATACATAAAATTTAAATGTTTAAGGACATGGTATGGCTTAGGAGCTCTTGTTTAGGTAGAAATACTAAGCTTACACCTAAAGTTTGAAAAGTTTACTAAACATATATTTATTGCCCACCTGCTACATTCTTGATACTACTGAAAACACTGGTTATATCTCAGTGCAAAGGCATAGTCTCTGCCCTCGATGTTGGTAGGACTTTCAATATAAAGCACTCAAAAATATGTTTTGAACCTCTACAGTGTCAGGTACTGTTAATTTGAGTTAGAGATAAATGTTTTAAGAAAACAAGCCAAATAATTAAGAGTATTTTGTGCAAATGTGCATGTGTGTGCATAGGGCTGGTCTTAGAAGCAGGAACAGTCCATCCATTAGAAGAAGAAGGGATGCTGACTAAAGCTGGGAAGAGTCCTTTATGGGAAGATGAGGCAGGTAACTTCTGAATTTTTTCTACCTCTTCAGTGAAAACATCATCAGTTGAAAATGAGTAAGAATGAGAGTGGATAGTGAACATCTGAAGGGAGAGATTTGACAGTCTAAGATAGACATCCAGAAAAATGAGAGTGGGAGAATAAACAAACTTGAGAAATGTCATCAGTACCCCAAGACCTTTTTGTGATCTGTGGTCCTCAATTTAAAGTGGAACTAGCTGATATGTGTGTTTTTTTCTTGTCACATTCAGCTGCTCTGATGTAACCACAGAATTGGTGCAGAGTTCCATTGTTGAGTTCACCCAATATTGTGATTTTTCCAGGAACATCAGATGAGAGGGTTGAGGTACATGTGAGAATACAATTATGATGGTGGAGCATGGAAAATATACTGGTAATGAGAGAAATAAAGTAATGGAAAGAGAAAAAGTGGTAGGGTCAATGGATCATAGTCCCAGTGAAGTCAAACAATTGTAGGAGAGTTCCCAAGAGAGTGAACTGGAGAATCGTGGAAGTTGGGAGGTGAAGGAAAGGGGGTTGTAAGAGAGCTTAAAATTGAAACATTGGATATGATGCAGGTATTGGGATGAGTTCTAAAGTATAATCATGAAAGTAGGTGGATGAGAAAAAAGATCTTTAGAATTGTCAAATTAAAGAAGAAACAGTTCATGTTCTTCCATATAGATTTTGAAAGAACTGAAGAACGTGTGACCAGGTGTGCCAAGGAGGTGGACAAATGACTGCAGGAAGAGGTGTGGGTGGTAAAAGTAAGCACAACCCTTGATGTCTGGGGAGCAAGATAATTACAAGAGATATGCACATCATCTCCTATAATCACTTGAAGAGGGTCTGAAGAGGAAATAAGTTCCTTTATACAGAGCCTTAAAATCTTATTATTCTTTATTTCCCCTGGACTGAATGAAAGTGAGCTGGGCTTTAAGTCTATAATTTCCTCAGAGCTCTCTTACCTCCAGATTCTCCCCAGCGTACCAACGCAGAAAAGCAAATGAGTAGTTCAATAGGTTTTAGACTATCCACAAAGAGATAGTAGGACACACGCTCATCTGAGAACTGCAAGAAATGATACCAAACATTGAACTTAATATTTGCCTAAAAGTGCTGTATTCCCCACTTTTATAATAATACAACATTTAACATTTACAGAGAACTTACTATGTTCCAGACACCACAATAAGTCCTTTACAGGTTTTGTGAGATGAAGAAAATCATACAGAATGAATGCTGCCAGGTTCTATAGGACCTGTGTGGGATTGGTCCCATATCAGAGTCAAAGTTCATCTCCATGAGGAATGAAAGGGGTGTGCTTGTCCCAGAAATAGAGAGGAGACTGGGCCCAGGCTGAGCAATGCTCAGAGAATGGGTCCCTGATAGGCAGAGAGGCTGCAGGGTAACTTTGGCAGAGAATGGAAGTGTATAATGGGAATGCATTAAAGCATTTTACTAAGTGTAATGCCATATAAACCTTCTCTTCCTTCTTTCTACAAGATCTTCAGAAATACACTGAGTGGCCGAAACCAGTTTGTCTCAGATGGAAGAAAGTATTGAGCAAAACCAAAAATTCCTTTAAAGGACAGCCACATAAGAGTTGCATATACGTGATCTTAATCCATCCTATATGGCACTATTAATAGCCATACTATGGATAAAAAAACTAAAACACAGAAAGGGTAAATAATTTTCCAAAGGTCACAGAGCTTGCAAGTAGCAAAACTGAGATTCAAAAGTCGGTCTTTCTATCTATCTGACCCCAAGACTAGTAATCTCGACTATTTTGCTATTGTTGCATCTCAGATTCTTTATGCTTCAGCATAATTTTGCCTTATGGTACATGGTAAATGTGTTAAATTAATTTAACTGTCACTATATTTTAAACCCTTTTCATGTTATTTTACCATAATATTTAAATAACCAGTTAAAATATGAAAGAAAAATTTCTAGTATTACTGTGAAAAATGAAACCTTGCTATTTAATCAAATATGACAAGATTTCTAGAAATGCTTCATAGAGTGTAACAAGGGTTCCATGATTGCTTCCCCAGTATTTTGCAATACTTAGCATTTGACGCTTTATTTCCCTTGTTTCTGGTTTACTATAACATATTGGGATAGAGACAGTTATTTCAAATATTCACTATCTAAACCTCTGAAGGACCCTGGATTGTCCAGCCCTGTGTACTGGCCTGAGTAGATTTTCTAAGCAGAATTCATTTGCTGTCATTTTAAAGGGTCTGAGAATTTTGAGGTGGATGGTCCTGGAAACTCTGTGAAAAGACTGCGTTGGTGTCACACAAGACATCTTTGAGAGCCTCTGCCTCATCCCAACACTGAGCACCAAAGGAACATCTAAGGAAGGTGCCCAGGAGAGGTCTCAGGCTCCATGCCTCCAGCTTGCCTGGTGCTGTGGCCACTAGAATCAGGAATCCTGGCCTTAGGCCACAACCTGTCCTGCCTTAAAGGCCATACTAAAGGTCTTTTAAGTTTGCATTCCAAAAATCCTAAGAAAAAGTTATCATTTTCTCACACCATTGATATTTAAAACATCAGGGTAATGAAGAGAAACATATAGAGATGTCATCATTTTATTTTACCAAGCTGGGACTGCAGAGGCAGTTATGGATGTTCAGGCAGGCAGGGAGAGGCAGTTAGAAGTGATCAGGCAGGCATGCAGGTGAGTGGTTAGGAACCAGCTGTCCCAGATTATGACAGGGATGTCTGACTGCTGGTTTAGGCCCAATCCTACATTGGAGGGGGTGCAGACCAGGCTGAGGGACACCTCCTCCCACATGAATTTCATGCACTGGGCCTTTAGTTTAAGTATAAGAAGGGAAAGAAAATAAGAGATCATATTATTTACCTTGAATTCTGACTTTTGAAAGTTAAAGCAATATGAACTTGGCTTGTGGAAAATATATATATTTCTGAAAAACATTATTTATAATAGGTTATTGTCATTATATTCAACAAATTACTATTACATGTTAAATTTCTTAGATTTAATTATAGGCAGAACAAAGTAAAGACAAATGAAAGTTAAAAAATAATGACTACAGAGACAAGAAATGTAGTGGTCAGGGATAGAGGGGTGGGGGAAATAGGGAGAGTTTGAGAAAATGGTATAAACTTTCAGTTCTCAGATAAATAAGGTTTGAATATCTAATATATAACATGGTGACTATATTGAATAACACTGGTTTATATAATTGAAATTTATTAAGAGAGTAGAATTTAAATGTTCTCATTTTTAAAAAGTAAGTATGTGAGGCGATGAATATATTAACTAACTCAATGGGGGATTTTTTTCATGATGGATTTGTATATCAATTCAAAACCATGTACACTTTAAATAACTTAAATCTTTATTTGTCAGTTATACCTTAATAAATCTAGGAAAAAATAACAACTGTATGAATTGCCTGAAAAAGAAAAAATGACCTCAGTGAATAAACTGTTTTTATTTTAATTAAAAAAGTATTTGAGGATAAGCTAAAACTGGCCTAAAAGTTGGCTTACCTCTTACTGTTCTATGCGGACAATCAGCTCAGCCATTTATTCTCCTAACATTTTTTTTAAAATATTATACCAACACCAGACTAATACTGACTTAACTCTTTTAAATAATAGCTAAAAATTAATACCTTACATATCCACTATGTTAAATGCACATGAAAAACATACTTACTGAAAGCATGCATAGAAATCTTCAAAATCTAACCATATTTCTTTAGTAATACTAGTATTCAAATCTGCAGCTTCCTCCTGTAATTTATCCAGTGTTGTTGTCAGGCTAATCAGATCTCTTTCCAAACTCAATCCATCAACTGGATGAGATGATTCATTCAATGTAAGTTCTGTCAGTTCATCTGTGCATGACAGAAGATAACCACAGGTCAAACCCACCTATGTTGTTAAGTATTAAGTTATCAAGATATGGAAAATCATAGAGGGCAATTCAAAGTCTACTTTTGAGATAATCATTTACACGCAGGCCTCAAATTTGTAGAGATCCATACAGATAAATATTTTCATAACTCAATATAATTTATTCATAGCATGCATAGTAGAGTCTTTAGAAATTTCTAATTTACTTTGTAAATTTGTACACACATTCTTTTTCTTTTTTAAAAAAATATATTTTATTGATTTTTTACAGAGAGGAAGGGAGAAGGAGAGAGAGTTAGAAACATTGATCAGAGAGAAACTTCAATCAGCTGCCTCTTGCACACCTCCCACTGGGGATGTGCCCGCAACCAAGATACATGATCTTGACCAGAATCGAACCTGGGGCCTTTCAGTCCACAGGCTGATGCTCTATCCAGTGAGCCAAACCAGTCAGGGCTGTACACACATTCTTTAAAGATTATAAAGTTACTAGAGGCTGAGTGCATGAAAATTCATGCACTGGCCTGGGGAGGGTGGTCCCCTCAGCCTGGCCTACCCCCTCTCACAGTCCAGGAGCCCTCAGGGGCAGGTGGCGACCTGACCCAATAATCAGGGGAAGGCGACGCCCCATCACACCTCTGCTATAGCCACTGCTGGCAGTGCAAGCCTTGGCCAGCCCTGGTCACTTGAGCCTTGGGTGGCCCTGGGAAGCTGGGCAGCCACCATCCAAGGCTTGCCTGCACCTCTGGCCAGCCCAAGGTGACTGGGGGGCTAAGGGGACTGGGGGATTCTGGAGGCAGGCACATGGAACAGCTGGGCCTGCCTGGGGTCAGGTCTGGCCCTGCCATGCCTGCCGCCCTAGCAGAGCTGAGGGGACTGGGTGCCACCATTTTATAGCTGTGGGTGCTGCCATCTTTGAGGGCAGGGCAGTCAATTAGTATATTCTCTCCTTATTGGCTGTGGGCATCTCCATCTTTGTGACAGCATGAGGGTCAATTAGCATATTCCCTCTCTATTAGATAGGATAACAGAAATTAGCTAGCTTATGCACCTAAAATCTGCAATAGACAGACATATTCATATAAGAGGAGATAGCTTGGATAACAGAAAGATAAATGAAAATTTGAAAGATTTATTAGAATCAATGTATTTCAGTAAGTGACTTAATTGCACCTACAGTTGGTAATCCCGTGATCTTATTTCATGCTCATTTGGTAAATCCACAAGATTCCTATAGACTTCTTGAACCTAAATTTGCTACCTAACATTTTTGGGGATTCTGGGTTTGACCAAGTCTTCTTTGTTCAAGAACTAATGTTTTAGTGCTTTGATCAAAACATGCAAGCATTAAAACTCATGATCTTTACTCATGGTACTAATCAGATTGTCTATTATTTTGACTTTAAGCTTAAATTAAGCAAGTGAGATTATCTGATTTTTCTAGCCCAGAGCAGATTAGCCTCATTACATAAGAAGAGACCCTGGAGAGAGGCTTCTGGGAATCAGGAGGAGCGCTCAAAGCTGTCAAGAAGCAAAGTCATGAGAAGATTCACTTACCTTTTCCATGTATAAGTTGGGAGTAAACATTGCCCTGTGAATTGAAAAAAAGTACATTAAAAAACATTTATAAATTTAACAAAAAATTATAGTTCTAAAGCATCACAGTTTTTAAAAGTTAATACAGTCTTTTAAACATTAGTAATAGATTTCTTAAAATACTAAAGCATACAGTAAAACTGAATTTTTTAATCTTAAAATTCAAGAGATAAATTTAATTAAATAATTTCTTGAGGATTTAGATTTGACATTGAAATGCAGAATATCTGAGGGCATTCCATGATTTAATTTTATAATAAAAGTTAAAACAATAATATCCCTAAGTAGATATATAACTTAGTATGAGGCATCTTGTATTAACACAGATTGAATATATTGAGATCATGATAGGCAATTAGTGGACAGGTCATAAAAAGACTGGTTTCAGCCATAACTGGTTTGGCTCAGTGGATAGAGCTTTGGCCTGCAGACTGAAAGGTCCCAGGTTTAATTCCAGTCAATGGCATGTACCTTGGTTGTGGGCACATCCCCAGTAGGAGGTGTGCAGGAGGCAGCTGACTGATGTTTCTCTCTCATCAATGTTTCTAACTATCTCTCTCCCTTCCTCTCTGTAAAAAATCAGTAAGATAATTTTAAAAAGACTGATTTCAAATTATAAAAATGATTCCTCAAAATTTTAACAGGGAAATTAAGTCGAATTCACATGTACAACCTATTCTCTTTCTACACAATTAAAATAAGTATACAAGTTAAATGCTATAAACTTGTACATGCTGATGATGGGTAATGTCAATAATATTTTGAATAATGTAAAATGGCTGGAGGTGATACTATAATAAAGATAACTGAATAGCTAGGTGCTAGTGAGAAAGAAGCCCAGCCAAGCCTCAGGACCTCAGAAACAACTAGCAGGTAGCTGGGAAATAGAGAAAAAGAGCTATGGGCTGACCACTCAGAAAGGGGTTGATATCTATATAAAGAACAGATAAGTCTCCAGTTCTCTCTAATCCATTTAATATCTATCCTGCTTTGCTTGAACAGGGCTCTGGAAATCGCTACACGTGAAGAAATTCCTTGAGAAACCTTCAGATCTGGGTTCACAGATGCCATGGGAAGCCGGAGAGTCTACAATGTAG
Organism: Lasiurus cinereus; assembly: GCA_011751065.1. Taxonomy (NCBI): domain Eukaryota; kingdom Metazoa; phylum Chordata; class Mammalia; order Chiroptera; family Vespertilionidae; genus Lasiurus; species Lasiurus cinereus. The sequence continues at coordinate 21,268,185 of JAAGEH010000018.1, read as the reverse complement.
AGAGGAAGTGCACATTCTGAACCTTGATAGTAATTCTGTCCTGCTTGGCTTCAATAACATTAAAGGATAAGTGCATGCCAATCCCTGTGACCCCCTTCCTCCCCAGGAGAGAAATTAGAGGACCCTCAACTGGATAAATTGACCAGAGTCCAGGGAAAGCCTCAGGGAATCTGACATTTAGAACTAATCCCACTTTCAAATGAAGCTCATTCATCCCCAATTATCCTGAATTAAAGCTACCAGTTGACAAGGTCTATCAGTGTCATAAAGTTGCTTCCAATGGTTAGCTCTTTAATGTCATAAATTCCTTAAATGCATATGTACAATAAATTGTGTCATAAGACAATTGAAGAAAGATTCATATATATATGCTTATGGGTGTGGGTGGGGAGATTCATAGAAAGCAGAATTAAATTAGTACCATCAGAAAGATAAGAGGGTATTTATTTATTAAACAATAAACTTCTACAAAAATATAATCAAGAACAAGAGAGAGCTCTTAGGAACTAAAAATAGGAAAGTTAAATATATTCAATAGAACTTTTAAATGGTAGAGTCAATACAATAGATAAAGAGATTAAGACTCTACACTTTGAGAAGAGAATATAAGAGGAAAGCTGCAAGACTTCTAAGACATCCTATTGCATGCCTTATATTTTTGTTTTTGGACATGTGAATATATTCCCTATTAAAAACAAATACCTTTTCACACCCACCACACTGGCAAATGTTGAACTGGCAGGCAACCTAAATCTTGGCCAGGATATGGAGCAAAGACAGTTCTCATGCAGGGCTGACAGTAGTGGCTGAGCATTCATTAATATTGAAAATTGCTTGGTATTTTATTTTAACACTAGAGGCCCAGTAGACAAAATTTGTGCATGGGGAGAGGAGGTCCTTCAGCCTGGCCTGCACTCTCTCTAGTCTGGGATCTCTCGGAGGATATCCGACTGCCAGTTTAGGGCCCATCCCACACAGGCCTAAGCTGAAGTCAGACATCCCTCTCACAATCCAGGACCACTGGCTCCTAACTGCTCGCCTGATCACCCCTAACCTCTCTGCCTGCCTAACTGATTGCCCATAATCTCTCTGCCTGCCAGCCTGATTGACCCTACCTTGCCCCCTTGTTGGCCTGGTCACCCCTATCTTGCCCCCTTGCCAGCCAGATTGACCCTAACTTTCCCCCCTGCCAGCCTGATCAACTTTAACTTGTTCCCCTGCTGATATGATCACACCTGACCGCCTCTGTCTCAGCCCCTGGCCTAAGCCACAGTCTGGCCTCCTATGGCCCCATTACCCCACTGCTGCTGCCACTGGGCCTGGGCCCTTCGCAGCTGCGCCTTGGCCCTTGCAGCCTCTGCCGCTTTGTCCAGAAGGACATCTAGAAGATGTCTGCCCTAATTAGCATATTACCCTTTTATCAGTATAGATTAAACAGGTACATGCCTTATGACCAGATTCTTATCCTGCACAGGGCTTTCTAGTCTAGTGTGCACAGGGCCTATGCTTAGATTTCAGGAGTTCATGAACATGGATATGTTTTAAAAAATACATCTTTAGCTGAAACTCAACATTTCTTCCATTTTCAACAATTGTGACTTTATCCAGAAAATAAATCACACTATTTTACATTATATTCCAATTCTTACAAATATCACTCATCACTACTTTGAAATTAAAGCAGTAATTAGATCCATTGTTTGATTTCAAGTGGTGACATCTTTCTGTCTACAGAAAGCCCTGTGACCTGCAGCTGGCCAACTATCTAGCAACTGTGTTTAGCAGTCATTCAGCCACCCGATAGTGAACTTGTGTGTCCTCCCAGTGCTAACGCAGACAGCTATATTGCCTTCCCCTCTTCCCTATAAAAATTCTCAACTAATACACAGAAAGAGATGATTTGCTTCCACTCTGTGTTAAACTTTTAGAAATTGACAAAGGGAGCCATGGCATACAAAAGTTTACCAACTCCGGAACGAAAAAAACTCTTTCACCTGTGTTCAGGGACATTCAAGAATAGCCCTGGTACCACTGAACAGCAAGCAATGGATATGGTCGGTACCACTGTGAAAGTTATACATTAAATGTCTATGACCAGTGAAATGAGTGAACGGTGATCATGTCGCAAAATAAATGCATCTCATTGACAAGGTTCAGTGAATGAAGGCCCAGGAGAATTAACGCAAGAGTCCATTTAAGCACAATTATGTAACAATTAAACCAAGAGACATGTGGATTATAGATGTTCAGATGATTGGGAAATTAGAAGTGTATGGAGTTAATTAATGCCAAACTCTGAATGGCAAATACAACTCAGAAGGGAGACACATAGGGAGCTTTTTGTAAGCGATGAATATTCATTTTGCTAATACAGGTGATGAATCCCTAAGAAGCTTCTTGTAACAGTACACTTTATTCTGTTCAAATGCATGTTACACATCTTTTTTATGTAGAATATATTTTACAATGGAAGAAACATCTATTATAATTAAGAACTGGGTCAAGAGTAAGAGTAAAGTAGTTACCGGAGATGTAGTTCCTGTCACCTGACTTACATCTGACTGGATACAGGATGTAGTCTCGTCATTTTCAGGGATGGAAGATAAACCAGATGCGGGAGGCACCCCTTTCTTAATAAAAGACTGTGCTAAACGACTAGTGGAAAGCAAAAACAAACTTGTTAGCTTATCTCTTCTTTAAAGTTACTGATCAACAACTGCAGTTTTTATTGCGATATAATTGGCATATAACATAATATTAGTTTCAGTTTTAATTTGACATGTGTATATATTGTAAAATGATCGCCACAAGTCTAGTTAACTTCCATAGCCACACATACTTTTTTTTTCTTGTGATCTACCCTCTTAGTAACTTTCAAATATACACACAGTGTTATTAACTACATTCACCATGTTACACATTGTGCCTCCAGAATAATTAGTTTATAACAGCCATTTATGACCCCCTTCACCCATTTTTCCACCCACCAATCTAACCAACCTCTGCACTAGGTTCTCTATACTTATGATTTTTTTTTTATTTCTTTGGTTGTTTCTTTGTTTTAAGGCTTCATGTATAAGTGAGATCATTCGGTATCTGTCTTCCTCTGACTTATTTCACTTAACAAAATACCCTCAAGGTCCACCCGTATTGTTGCAAATGGCAAGATTTCCTTATTTATGATTGTTGAATAATGTTTTATTATATATTAACTAACTGAAGTTTGTCAACAACAGAATGTTCATTTCATCATTGTTATTCTTTTACAACCAATCATATTTCTTTCCTGTCAACATTACACTTCTTCCAATAAGACAAAGAAGTATCCTCTCTCAGTTAATGCACTTATGCAAAAATTTTCTGAAGCACTATTTATTTTGAAACAACGGCTATCAATTTTAAATATTGATGAACAGAACTTAGGAATTTGACCACATTTAAAATTGATTTACCTAAGCACCGGAGTTATGTATGAGGGAAATAGAGCTGAGTCAGATTTAATTATGAGTGATGAGCAATCAAGTTAATAACTGAAACATCCATAGTAACTGCCCAAGTTTACAGTATTTTCTTTCAAGTACCTAAATTGCAAATATGACTCCAAATCATCATTGCATAATGGGAAATTTATAAGCTTAATAAAAAGACATTTGTTTTAGTGTGTGTGTGTGTGTGTATATATATATATGTTTTTAGTTAAGTGTGTTCAAAGATTAGGTTAAATTCACGTATACAGACTTCTAAACGTTTTGATTTTTTTCTCTTGCCAGTGTTCAATAAAACTTAAATCCCCCTGAAGCCACACGTTTCCAATTTCCCTGAAGCTGCCACTAGAGGGCAGTACAAGCACATTTATAAGGCTTCCTTTCTGACAAACAAGGTCACAGACCAAGTGTGGGTGAGTCTGGCTTGTTGCTACACAGGTACTGTTCTAAGGAATGGCGATAGTGGTAGCAGTCATTTTCAAGGGCTTGGGGAAAAAGGCCTGCTTTTATGTTGACCTGAGAATTGAGATTCTACAGCAAAACAGAAGAAGGGACATTACTTTCCCACATGGGATAAAATGCCATGACGTATTTTCGTGTTTGTGTCTGAGAGATAAAGCAAATACGTTAGCAAATTTGTAATAGTTTCAAGTGATGAACAGGTTAGTTGAATTAAATAAAGTGTTAGTCACTTGGACTTGGGTTATAGAGGTAATAAAGCTGAAAGAAGGCATAGGAAAATCAATTAAGAAAGTAGATTGAGGAGTTCTGGTTATAAAACAAACCTATTTGTGGTCCCTGTTGACATAAAGATTTTAGAAGTCTAGGTGGCATTCTGAACTGTAAGAAAACTTGTCCCAGTGGCTTTCAGCCTCGATTCTTATAATCTACAAAATATCTGACTAATATGTATCCTTAAGGTCCCCATTCTAATTATATTTAAGCCATAATTGGTGATATTTCTCATTGCACCCAAAAATTTAGGCCAAATTTGGAGGAATAAAAGTTACGAGAAGCAGGCAATATTGAGCACTGATAAAACAATAATCAGTACTGTGAAAGCAAAACTAAAACTACAACTAAACCAACCAATCAAACACATTCCAGAAAAGGCCGGTCCTCTGGGGCCATTGAGTGTTGGTTAAGTATAGTTTCTTGAAGTCCCTCTGACATAAGAAAAACAGCAGAGCAACAATGCTCAGTATGATTCATTTAGGTAAGGAAGTCTTAGAGTATGCTCCACTTAGGAAGAAAGGGATTGTATAATATACTGAGTGACCAGATTATTCTGATATCTGAATGCAGATATATATATATTTAGAGGCCTGAATTTTTGCATGGGTGGGGTTCGGCTAGCCTGGCCAGGGGAGGGAACATGGGTGGTTGGCCAGCCTGCCTGATGGTCGAACTCCTGGTCAGGGGGACAATTTGCATATTAGCGTTTTAATATATAGGATATACACTGAGTGGCCAGATCATTCAGAGTTCATAATAATCTGGCCACTCAGTGTATATTTATAACATAAACAAGTAGTTGACATAACACAACTTTTTTAAAATCAAATTAATAACAGCAATAATGACAGCATTTGTGTCATTTACATTATACTAATCGGACTATTTCTGTCCCAAAATGGCAAGAAGTCTAATTCATTGGTAGAATTAGTAGAAAAAGAAGCCACATTGGCTTTTATAACTGAAAAGTCTAACAGGAATGGAAAATAACCTGGGGAAGCTATATGTACAAGCTATACAAGATCTGCTATTTTTTTACCTGTCTAGAAACCTACTAGGTATATAATTGTTATTAAATATATAAAGATCTGCTATGTAGAAAGACAATGAAAAACTGAGGTATATTACTTTAATAGCTTTACAGGTTAATCTTTGGGGGGAAGAACGGTATTCATTTAAGGAACATCTTGGCAGAACACATTACTTGCTAGATCAAGGGGTAAGGGAAGGGTGACGTGAGAAGTGCTTTGAGAACACCATCTGTGAGGTGGCGGCATAAAACCAACACGGAGAGCTAGCCTGCTCTCTGAATGAGAACTGAAGAGATGGAGAGGAACAGCCTGAGGAGCAGATGGACAAGACTATGCAACATGGCAAGAAGCTTGGAGACTAGAGAGAATGGTGGCCACTGGGATTTCCCTATAGTAGAGTGGCTGAATGATTTAAAAGCTGGAGTATCTAATCCTTTCTTGTAATTAACTGGGTTATTCAAATAGGACCAAAATATAATACCTCCCCCAACCTATCCTTACTTTCCGTGTACCATTAAATAGTCTGCTGTATGCACAAATTTGGGAGTATTTTTCTTGTTTTGTTTTGCTTTTGTTTGGTTGATTCTAGAGAATAGGAACTAGAGAATAATTCAGGTAAAGTGAATTCTGGACCCAATGGGTAAGGAGCAGAGAGGAGAGAACAGCCTTGGCAGGTAAAATGCAAATGAGGGGGCGGGAGAAGCAGGGAATCACCACCAGAGTTACACATCCAGTTCAAGACACCAAACGGAACACAGATGTATTCCACTGTAGGTGCTCCTAACCACCCACAACCCTACTGGGGTCTCAGAGAAATAAAAGCAAAATCATGCAGCACTGGCAAAACAGAGGTGCCATGATTAGAACAGTAACACATCCCTTAGAGACAGATAAGAACAGGTTGATGGCAAAACCCAGCAAAGCAGAGAGCCCCAAACGCCATTAGGACAAAAAGGAGGGCATCCCAAGCCTGTGAGGTTACCCTGGAGCCTCTCTGGAGAATTTAAATTGGAGGCAGCAGAAGCCAGGGAAAGACATGGACAATGCAACAGGAAATGATGGAGAGGGCAGATAAGCTAACACTCCAATCACCTCCCAGCAATTGACTGGAACTTTTGGCCTCAGGTGAAGCCTCCATTGCGGCTTGGAAGTGCAGCTCTGAATTAGGTTGTCTGTGGGTGATGGAGGGAGAGAAGCTGGGCCGGCCCTCACCTATTTCCAACAGGAAGATGAGGAGCCATGACATTTACAAAGAGAGCCACCTATGTCACAGGCCGGTGGCCAGGTCTCCCACGGCTTGCACAGTCACTGATATCAGGGTTCCGTCATTTGGGGTTCTAATTCTCTCTGCAAAATAGGTTCGTGGAGGAGCAACCATAGCATTTGGGACATACCTTTGTTATGACAATCATACTGTATTACAATTATTTCCTTATACATATAGCTTTCCTAGGATTGGACATCTCTGTGGGGCAAGACAAGTGTGCTATCTTCTGTTTTCAAGTGAAACATAGTGCCTTGTTGTCGTTTTCTAGGTTTGCTGGGTTGCTTAGACCTGTGGTCGGCAAACTGCAGCTCACAAGCCACATGCGGCTCTTTGGCCCCTTGAGTGTGGCTCTTCCACAAAATACAGCGGCCTGGGCGAGTCTATTTTGAAGAAGCGGCATTAGAAGAAGTTTAAGTTAAAAAAATTGGCTCTCAAAAGAAATTTCAATCGTTGTACTGTTGATATTTGACTCTGTTGACTAATGAGTTTGCCGACCACTGGCTTAGACAATAATTTATTTTCTCACAGTTCTGGAGGTAGTTAGTCTGAGACTGCATGGTCAATTTCTAGTGAGGACACTCTTCCTGGGATGGCAGACAGCTATTTTCTAGCTGTGTCCTCTCATAACCTTTCCTCAGTGGATGGAGGGAGAGAGGAGAGAGAGAGAGAGAGAGAGAGAGAGAGAGAGAGAGAGAGAGAGAGAGAGAGAGAGAGGACTCTGTCTTCTTATGAGGGCACTAATCTTATGATCTCATTTAACCACACTTACTTCCTTAGAGGCCCTATCTCCAAAAGCAGCCACACTGGGGTTAGTGCTTCAGCATCTGAATTTTAGCAGGGCTTAAACATTCAGCCCATAACACTCACATAAAAGTGAGAAAGACATGTGTGTTAATTAAGTAGATCAATGAAATCACAAGCTGTACAAGATCTAAGAACTATATTTTATACACCTTTTCATTAAATTAATATTTTTCAAAATGCTCTCATTTAGTGTTATTTTTATCCACACAAATCACTAACACTTTTTTGGAGAGCAAGATGCATTTGTGAAAAAGAATGTAACATATTTCATTTCTCCCAAGAAGACATACAAACAATCAATAGGTATATGAAAAGATGTTCCACCTCACTAGCAATCAGGGAAATGCAAATTAAAAATACAATGAGATACCACCTTACACCAGTTAGAGTGCCCATTATCAGCAAGACAAGCAACAACAGGTGTGGGAGAGGTTGTGGAAAAGGGAACCTTCATTCACTGCTGGTAGGAATGTAGACTGGTATGACCACTATAGACAGCAGTCTGGTGATTCCTCAAAAAATTAAAAATAGAGCTACCATACGACCCAACAATCCTACTCCTGGGTAGATACCCAAAAAACTCAAAATCATTCATAGGGTTGCAAAGATATATGCACCCTTATGTTCATTGCAGCATAATTCATGGTGGCCACAAGTTGGAAACAGCCAAAGTGCCCTACGATAGAGGACTGAATAAAGAAGATGTTGTATATAGACACAGTGGCCATAGAAAGGATGAAATAGCATAATTCACAACAACATGGATAGACCTTGAGAACATTATGCAAAGTGAAATAAGTCAAACAGAGAAAGCTAAGAGCTGTATGATTTCACTCCTATGTGGAATATAAAACAGAAACTTATGAACACAAACAGCAGTGTGGGAGTTGCCAGAGGGAGGGGGATGGAGAAGAAAGGGGCCCTAATATGAGGTGACAGGAGAAGATTTGAATTTGGGTGGTGGGCACATGGTCCTATATACAGATTTTGTTCATTAGTAATTCACACAGGAAACCTATATTTCATGTTGAGTAATGTCACCCCAGTAAAATTAAAAAATAAATAAGAAATAAACAGCTTTGAAAAAAATAAATAAAATTCATTCTTAATTTTTTTTAAAAAAGAAAGAGTGTAACATACTTACGTTTCTGCTGGAATTGTAAATGGAGTCATCCTAAAATTCAAGAATGGACTTGATATTTCAAGAAATTGTTCAGGCTTCTTTTGTATTATTTCTGAAGAGAAAAAGGCAGTGTGATGTTCTTTTTCTCCATCTTGTAAGGTTACATGTAATACTAACTACATTACTATTTACCCATCAAATCTCAATAAATAGGAATGTCCTAGAATACATAAGGTTGTTTTTCTTAAAAAAAAAGTAAAAATCTTATCAGTTATGCCAATATGAGATTTCTTTATAGCTTACTCCTCAGTTGCTTTTCAGGTTTATAGCATGAAACAATGGAGTCTCAATAGAGAACATTAGCAATGTCTTTTGGAGTTATTACCTGGCATTTGCTATTTCAAGTCCAGGAGTGGCTTTCTATAAAAAGTGTTTTACTAAAGAAAGGTGTTCTCTTAGTTAAGCCCTGTGCAATGGCTTAGGGCATGAAAGGAAAGGTGGACTAACGCATGGAAGTAGTAGTGGGAGAACAGGAATGGAACAAAGTAAAGGTCATGAGCAGCGAAGAAAGCAGCAGGTCGAGAAAGGACATATGGGTGTTCCTAGGAATGTGAAGCTAACCTAGAAGGGATTCTCAGTGGATACGGGACACAGACCATGCACTGGCCTGGTGAACGCTGAAATTAAACATTAAGGGAGGTTATTTTAACAGAAGCTCCTGGAACAGTGAAGGGGTGCCCACTGGAGAGAAACTGAAGCTTTGACACATGTATGTGATTTTTCTGTGCTTGTTTGGGGTAGCTTCTGAAATGCTCTCTCTCTATTTCTTGTCAGTTTTCACCTTAAACATTAAACCCAATTAAGAGGATATAGACAATTATGTGTAAGTCTCGAGGTGGGACACTGTGACCATGGAATCCCTCGATTCCTTAATTTGACCAGCTTATAAAAGCAATCACTCATAGAATTACACAACCATCAGTAGTGAAATAGAAAATATCTCTATGTTTAATATTTTCCCTTTCATTTAGCAATTCCTTGATGATCTGGATGAACAATGATTTTACATGTATCTCTGTCCACTTCACTGAAATATTGTGTTTAAAGATAAAAGAGATTATTTCCTTTTCAGCGTCTGATGGATGGCACTTTTTGGCACCAATAGCCCATTGCAGAAACACAAGAAACGTACAGAGATGACTAACACAATCAAGCAGGAGGGAGAGAGGCAGATAGGCCTAAAGAAAGAACAAGTTGACCGTTTCTCCTCTCCACCCAAACCAGACATTTCTTTATTCTTTGTTCTTTCTTGGCAAGAATAAAACATTTGTGCTAGAGAAGGCTCTGCTACCATCTGTACTGGCTGTCTGAATGTAGGCAGAAAGCAGATGTGAAGAAAATGACATGGCTAACCATTGTTATGTTTTTAAAATGTGGAAACTATGGCTAGAAGGAGGAGGTGAGGAATGGGTATATATTCCACTACATGTGGCTATTGCAGCTCTAGGACCCTGGGTCCATGGAGATGTATGAATTGCACTGTGACCGAGGTGTGGTTCTCCTGTCACCTGCAATGACGGATCAGTCACGCTTGCATTGGCACCGGGAGCGACACAAAGCATCACCGCCAGCAGAGGTACAAACCATGGTTCATGGGATCAGAGGCTTGAAGCACATTGACACGCTTCACAGGGATGCCTTCTGTAAACTGGCACTTGGCATGTTCATTGTGGCTTTGGCTTTCGTATTCCTTCAGGCGACAGGCCTGTGAACACAGCCCCTGATGTACTAACCTCAGGGCCATGAAGCACCCTGGAGGGGTGAATGCACTGAGATAATGAGAGGGTCTTAGAAATGACAAAGGGAGAAAGTGCAAAAGCAAGAAAATGACACCAAAAGTGACAAAAGCTGTGTTCTTTTTAAACATAACTTAAGTCTGTTAAATAACAACATATAATATATATAACATAGCACTCCAGTTTTTTATCATCCTTCATAAAATAAAAAACTACAATTGCTAAAGTCGCTATGGAAAGGTTCTGTTAGTTGAAACATCGGTTATGAGTTATTCTGCTAAGTCATAATTTTAAAATTATTAGTGCTTTTTTGTTTCAATTCCATCCCCTTTTGTTTGTGCTTCTACTTTAAAATTGCTTTTTCCATTACTATCTCATTTCTTCTCTTGCCATCTTCATCTCTCTTTCATTCAGTTAATGCCCATGGAAAAAGATGTATAAAGAAAAATACTGAAGAAGTGAGGAATTTGGCAGGGGGTGTGAGGAATTTAGCACTGAGCTGAGGGAATAGTGGCAGGGTGGGAACAGTTCCCCTGCCCTACTGGCAGCCAGTGTGACTATTTCTGGGACAAATGCCACTCCTTAAGTGGCTATGTGATAAGGTTAACACAGGAGGTGACCCAGAACAAAAGTTCGATTCCTATAGAAGTTCTAAATAGAAACCAGTTATTTCAAAGGTTATGTCCTAAGGGTAACCTAGAGTGATTTCCATATTAGATATTCACTGCAGTAGTTTAACCTATGCTACACAAGTTTCTGTATTATTTACTGCAAACCACTTTTCTACCACTATAATAAACATAATGGACTTGATATAACTGGTCAGTTTACCCATAAACCAAACTGCCCCATCTTTTATGGAGAATTAATCCTTTAAAGACATAAAATTTTATGAAAAAATTAATATTTCATTCAATATTACTTTGTATGTTTCAGGTATACCATATAGTGGTTAGACAATCATATACTTTACAAAAGAGACAAAATTCAATGGAGACTTTAGGCATAATTTTAGGTGGTTTACCTTAATACACATCTTTTTTTTTCTTCTTAATTTCACAGAGGAAGGAAGAGGGAGAGAGAGATAGAAACATCAATGATGAGAGAAGATTATTGATCGGCTGCCTTCTGTATGTGCCCTTGACTAGAATCAAACCTGGGACCCTTCAGTCCACAAGCCAGTGCTCTATCCATTGAGCCAAACCAGCGAAGGCAACACATCTTTCATTACAAATGAAACTCTGAGACCTGCAAACAGAGTGATGTTGATTAGAAAGACCTTCAGACAATGTACACCATACCTTGAGGTTCAGCTGTTATCACAGTTTCCCTTTTTAGACGAATGAGTTTCCAGGCAGGCACTGGTGGTGGTTTTGGTGGTGCTACGAGTGGGCAGGACCTGGTTCTGGTGACCAGCACAGGGTGGCTGCAGATGTGGGACAGGCCATATTCTCTGAGTTTCTCAGCAGAAGTGGTCTAAGAGGTAGAAGGCAGATTTAAAAGGATGCTTGCCATTGTCTCATGCATTTAAAACAATACTTTTGTCATTATAGAAATACTACCACCACTATAGAGATGTAGTGGTAATAATGGGAAAAGAAATAAGCACCCATATTACTACAGTTCTTAACGTAAGCACTATTGCCTTTTGTGTTTTTAACATTTCTTCTTTTTTCTGTGGCCCCATTTCCTCATTTACAAAATGAGACTCTAGAACTAGTACTGGTATAAGGTACTTTTGAGTTCTAAAAGTTAGATCTATGAGATTGTGAAAATCTTAGTACATTGGTTTTGGTTCAAAGTAATCAACCATAGCATTCCATTTATAGGTTAAAACTTTGATCCGGGTACTTAATATGTAGTGTGTGTGTGTGTGTGTGTGTGTGTGTGTGTGTGTGTGTTTGTGTCTAGCAATTGCTACACAATGTTCATAAAATCTACTGCACTGAGTGTCTGGGGATAATCAGTTGCCTTGTCCATAGTTTATGCCCTCGCCTGCAACCAGCAGTTCCCCACAGGAAATCCCCGTGGTCCCTCTGACAATGGAGCCATTCATAGGATAGAGAATAGGGATTGCCCTGTATCCTGCCACAGCAAGTAGATTCCCACGCAGATGCTTCCCATATTCCACCATTCAGATCTGAAGCCCCTCGGCTTTGGAGCAATTCAGTTAGTGACTGATGGCTGAGGTATGCCATAAAAAATCAAGAAGAATGTGAAGATTAAAGGAATTTACACTAGTCAAATTCTGATACAGTCTAAATGTTGAAACTGTTAAAGTAAAGTAAAATGCTAACTACATTAGAGTCAGTTTTACCACTAACTATTATTCTCCTGGTGATTTTGCATCATTGATTTCTATATGAATAGAAATGCTTGAAAATGTAAATTTATAAAGCTGTCATTAGGACCAGAAACCCACCTTTCAGGCTACTGCAAATTATTGCCTCAGCTAGAACATGCCTTGCTCTTGTGACTTTCTCTATAGCTCAATCTAAACTTCAAGGAGACACCAAAGAGGGCGGGGGTGGGGCATCTGTAACATTAGGACAGTTCCTCTTGAATCCAGGGATTAGTTCATCAATATAACAAGAATTGTAAGGAGTTCATCAGGATGCTATTGAGTCCAGATGAGCCATTAAAAGTGTTAAAACTATTCAAAATAAAGAGACGGTGATTTTTTTTTTAAAAAAAGAACCAAGTTAAAAATAAATAAAATTGTCAAATTCATTTAATTTCTTTTGTGAAATGTTGAGTAATTTATTGAAAAAATTCAGAAATTCTGGAATTATGCCTAATAGTAGCTTAAAAATTACTTTTATTCATGTTCTAAAGTTTAACTTTTTTTTCTACAGTTTTAACCCATCGAATTTTAGAAATTTCCCAATATTTTCAAGTAATTATTTTCGTGGGAATTTATTATAAAATTTATGGCTTATTCAAAAATATAATGCCTCAGTTATTGAAACAAAAGTTATATTGCTATAAAATCTACATTGAAGTAATATTGAAAATAGAAGTCATACTCAAAGATAGCTGCATATTTCTAAGACAGTTTACTATTCATAAAATTTAGTGCAAATCTCAATCCCTTCTCACAATTTCAACCAAAGTTGCAGTCTATTTACTTTCCATTTTTGAGCTGTCAAACATTATAAAACAAAACAATTTAAAATATTTTGAAAGTGTAAGTTATTGTATGAAATAATTTAAGTTTGGTATCAGTGATGTAAGGTAGTGCTATTAATAGTAGTTATAGTTTGATATTGAGAAGCTTTGTTAAAGGATCTCAAGTTTCCTTTGATTAGAATTAAGGACAGAGGAATTTAGAACAGTGAAACAGTCTAGTGAAATGCTAACTAGGTACTTTAAAATATTTAAAAATAATTAATGAAGTTTCCTTGCCCATAAGACCCTTTCACTCCCTTTTCCCATTCCACCTCAAACATTCCAAAAGTAGGGTTTGAGTAGATGGGAGAGGCCTTTTTAGGACCCATTTAAATAAAACTAAATGCATTTAGAATACCCAAGAGCAAGAAGATGAGGGAAATGTGGAATGCTCATGACACATTGCTTCTCATGTTTTATTATCTTTTATGCATTCTGGACCATTTCTTTAAATAAATATAAGGTATTATCTTTATTTTATACTAGAGGCCCAGTGCACAAAATTCATGCATGGGGTGGAGGGTTGTTCCTCACACCAGCTTGCACCCTCTCCAATCTGGGATCCCTTGAGGAATGTCCCTCTCACAATCCAAGACGACTGGCTCCCAACTGCTCACCTGACTGCCTTCCTGATTGCCCCTAACTGCTTCTGCCTGCCAGCCTGATCACCCCCTAACCACTCTCCTGCCAACCTGATTAAGGCCTAACTGCTCTTCTGCCAGCCTGTTTACCCCTAACTGCCCTCCCCTGCAGGGCTGGTTCCCTCCAATTGCTCTCCCCTGCAGGCTTGGGTCCCCCCCAACTGCCCTTCCCTGCAGGCCTGATTGCCCCCAACTTCCCTCCTCTGCCAGCCTGGTCACCCCTAACTTGCCTCCCCTGCAGGCTTGATTGGCCCATTTGCTCTCCCTTGACGGTTTGGTCCCTCCTGACTGCCCTCCCCTGATGGCCATCTTGTGTCCACATGGGGGCAAGATCTTTGACCACATGGGGGCAGCCATTTTGTGTGTTGGATTGATGGTCAATATGCATATTACTCTTTTATTAGATAGGATAAAGGCCTGGTGCACAGGTGGAAGTCATCTGGTTTGCCCTGAAGTGTATCCCAGATCAGGGTGGGGGTTTTCTTGGGGTGTGGGGTGGCCTAGGTGAGGGGCCTGTGTGCTTTGCCGGCTGGCCATGCCCTTCCCTCCCCTCTACCCAGCGACCCAAGAGGAGGCCCTGGTATATAGAATTTATTTATCTTATACAATTGAAATTTTGTAGCTTTGAATGGAGTCAAGCCTCCTGCTCTCTCCATGGCAGCAACCATTTCTGTTGGGATTTATTTATCTTCTATAATTGAAACTTTGTAGCCTGGTGTGGAGGCCTGGGCCAGCCAGGGTGTGCAGAAAGCTTGGTGTCCTCCATCTCTGGGGACAACCAGCTCTGTGGCTGCTGACATTTTTGTTGTTATTTATTTATTTTCTATAATTGAAACTTTGTTGGGTTGGCCAGGCTGTGCAGAAAGCTTGGCTTCCTCCATTGCCGGGGAAATCCAAGCTGCCCTCCTGCTCTCTCCATGGCCATAGCCATCTTTGCTGGGTTAATTTGCATACTTGCTCCTGATTGGCTGGTGGGCATAGCTTGTGGGCATGGCTGGTGGGCATAGCTTGT
>JAAGEH010000018.1:21206588-21247785 GCA_011751065.1 Lasiurus cinereus | reverse complement strand
ATATGTATATATATATGTATATATGTATATATATACATATATATATATAATTGATTTTTTACAGAGAGGAAGGGAGTAGGATAGAAAGAAACATCGATGAGAGAGAAACATTGATCAGCTGCCTCCTGCACACCTCTTACTGGGGATGTGCCTGCAACCAAGGTAAATGCCCCTGACTGGAATCAAACCTGGGATTTTTCAGTCCGAAGGCTGGCACTCTATCCATTGAGCCAAACCAGTTAGGGCCAAAATGACTTTCTTAATCACACCCTACACACAGAACTATATGCACCCTTTGAATTTCCATTCATAATTACATTTCTATAAAACAAACTTGCCTTCACCTAAAAAAAAAGTGGCACATATACACAATGGAATATTATTCAGCTATAAAAAAGAATGAAATCTTACCTTGGGAAGACCTATAGGGCATTATTCTATGTGAAATAAGTCAGAGAAAGACAAATACCATATGATTTCACTTATATGTGGAAAATAAAGAACAAAATAAACAAAGAAAATAGAAACAGACTCAAAGATACAGAGAACAGATTGTCTATTATCAGAGGGGAGCAGGGAGAGTTGGGTGGAAAAGGTGAAGGGATTAAGCAATAAAAATTGGTAGTTACAGAATGGTCATGCACATCTAGATTACAGCATAAAAATATAGTCAACAATATCATGATAGCTATATATGGGGCTAAGTGAGTGCCTGAAACATCAGGGAACCACTCTGAAAAGTACATGATTTTTAACCACTTTGCTGTACATCTGAAACTAATTCAGAATAATATTGAATACAAACTGTATTTTTTTTAATTTAAAAAGAAAAAATTTAGTATAAAGATTGAAAATTGAAAATCCAACATTTTTTATTCCCTAATGAAGTCAATTCAATTCTGAAACAAAAAAATCAGACTTCTGCCTTTTTATTCTTTCATCAAATGCCAAATTTGTAATCAGGTTGTTTTTTTCAGTTTGCATAAATAAAAACTGTGACATTAACAACTTATAAAGTTTCTTAGCCTATAATAGAAACCTGTCTCATATCTTAACTTATATAGTAGATTCAGTACCTATGTGAGATACAAAAGTAAAGATAACTGTTAACTTTAAGTGCAGGATAAACATATAACTAGGAAACTAAAGTATATCAAGTTATCAAAACATCAAATTTTATGCTTTGGGTTTCTATAAATATTTGACTTCAATCAATAAAATTAATTTTAGGTAGAAATATGTAATTTCATGTATGATTTTAAAATGGGACTTTAAAGCCTTCAAACTCCTATTCAGAATTCAGAAAATACAATCCTATCTAATAAAAGAGCAATATGCAAATTAACCATCATTCTACTATACCCACAAACCACGCCAATTAGCCACACCCACCTGCCAATCAGGAGAGAGTTTGCAAATTAACCTTGACCAAGATGGCTGGAGCATGGAGAGAGCAGGAAGGAGGCTTGGGTTTCCCCGGCAATGGAGGAAGCCAAGTTTTTCACACACCCTGGCCTGTCTTGGCCTCTGCTTAAGGCTACAAAGTTTCAATTATAGAAGATAAATAAATCCCAACAGAAATGTCTGCCACCATGGAGCGAGCAGGAGGTTTGGCTCCGTTCAAGAATACAAAGTTTCAATTGTAGAAGATAAATCAATCCCAGATACCAGGGCCTCTGCTTGGGTCCCTGGGGTATGTGGCCAGCCTGCAAACCACCACAGGCCCCTCACCCAGGCCACCTCATGCCCCAAGGGAACCCCAACCCTGATCTGGGACATCATTCAGGGCAAACCAGCTGGCCCCCACCCATGCACCAGGTCTCTATCCTATCTAATAAAAGAGTAATATGCATATTGACCATCACTCCAACACACAAGATGGCTGCTGCAATGTAGTCAAGATCCTGCCCCCATGTGGACACAAGATGGCCACCACAAGATGGCCAGCAGGAGAGGGCAGTTGGGAGGGACCAGGCCTGCAAGGAAGGGCAGTTGGGGTGATCAAGTCTGTGGGGGAGAGCAGTCAGGGGTGACCAGGCCAGCAGAGGAGGGAAGTTGGAGGTGACTGGGCCTGCAGGAAAGGGCAGTTGGGAGAACTCAGGCCTTCGGGGGAGAGCAGTTGGGGGGTACCAGACCTGCATGGGAGAGCAGTTAGGGGTGACCAGGCCTGAAGGAGAGGGCACTTAGGGGTGACTAAGTCTGCAGGGGAGGGCAGTTAGGGACAAACATGCTGGCAGGGGAGCAGTTAGGCATCAATCAGGCTGGCAGGGGAGTGGTTAGGGGGTGATTAGGCTGGCAGGCATAAGTGGTTAGGGGCAATCAGGAAGGCAGGTAGGCAAGCAGTTGAGAGCCAGCAGTCCTGGATCGTGAGAAGGATGTCCAACTGCCCATTAAATGGATTGGAGAAGGTAGAGGCTGGGTTGAGGGACACCCTCCCCACCCCCCACTCCCATTCACGAATATCATGTACCAGGCCTCTAGTTTATAATAAAAGTTAAAAATAGAAAAATACACTCGTTCACCTAGTAATTTGCATAATATACAACAGTGTTTACCCAAATGTGTTACTCCTCTGCGTCTTTATGACATCCATTTGGTAAATATCGCTTTAAGTAAAGTTAGTAGCTGAGTCCTACTGGAGATAACCTTTCCCTAGTTCTGCAAACCTCTGCTACATCTAATTTAAATCACCACAAGAACCTTCATCTTTCACCTCCACCTCACTCTCTGCTCATCAATAAGCTACTTATAGAGAGAGAAAAATAGAAACCTTTAGTCAGAAACACTAAGCTTCTCCCTATGAAACTCATTCACTCACCAACATTTGTGCCTATCCTCTCTCATGGCATGCACCCACCTGGTAGAATGGAGGAGTGCCTGCTCCCTTGGATTGGTCTAACCTCTCCCACCTGGACTCCTATTCTCCTCTTCCTACCTTCTCAGGAAACATACACTATTGCTGAAATCTCAGCTGGGATTTCTCAATCTTCACTTAAAAATACTGAGTTCTCCTTCGATAGATTAAAACATAAGTATCCTGTGTAGGTTCTCAGAGGCTTAGCTTCTTTACAGCTCAGTCTCAAGCAGCCATGTCTTCTTAATCCATGCTATCTTCTTGAGACTATCATTCATAGTGTAATTTATCACGCATTTGTCAATGATTCCAAAATGTATGTTGATACCCCAAAACTCATAACATATCTCAAAAGGTCCCTCAAATTCATTATGTTCATAATAATTTTATGATCTCTTCTCTTAAATCCATTCGTTTTTCTGTATCCACCATCATCTCCATTTCAGCTACCATGGATTTTACTTTTTAAATAGCTCTCAAATTATTCACCTTGTCTGGGACTTCATTGTTACTACCCTACTACCCACTCCCAGCTACCACTGTCTCTAACATGAGCTGGTACAAGAGTTTTCAAACTTTTTTTTTAAATACACTCATGTCACCAAACCTCAAGGTCCTGACCCCCACCCTATGGTCTTTTCTTTTTAAAGAATCAGAATACTGTTTTTAAAATAGGATTTAGGTTGTGCAGAATCTAGTCTGTTTTTCATTAGCCGTCAGCTTTTCTTATGATAAAGATCAATAATCTTAACATGACCTAGATTTTATATGATCACTAGTGGCCCCGTGCACAAAATTTCGTGCACTGGGGAGGCAGGGGGAGTTCCTCAGCTCAGCCTGTCCCCTCTCACGGTCCAGGAGCCCTCAGAGGGAGACAACCAGACTGATCAGGGGAAGGCACTGCCCCCATCACCCCACTGCTGCTGACACTGCTGGCCACTACAGCTGCCAGCCTTTGGCCCTTGCTTCTTAGTGCTGGCCCTGTCCCTGCCCATTGGTGGTCGGGGGGAGGGAGATTTGGGGCCAGGCCAGCTGGGGAAGGACCTAGGGGAAGTTGAGGCACAGCAGATTACACCCTGTCCAGCTCTGCGGAGGTGTGGCACATGGACTGGGCCTGCGCTGCTATCTCTGTGGCTGCTGCTGCTGCAGAAGGGATAGCACTTGGACTGGGCCATGCCACAGCCTGTTCCGTGGTGCCTCTGCGGAAGAGGGCACAGAAGAGGGCATAGTGCTGTCTTCTTGCACAGGCACCACCTCTGCAAAAGGGGTTGCAGTGCCGGACTGGCGGCACTGAGCCAGCCCACCTCTCCTGCGGTGGTGCCTCTCCCATGCAGCTGGCCCCAGCCCTTGTAGCCACTTCCGGACATCCGGAAGATGTCCTAATTAGCATATTACCCTTTTATTAGTATAGATTCTCTTACCTACTTCTCCAGGTTTTCTCAAACAATCTTTAATCCTCACATCCTTCCTTCCAGCTAAATATAGCTTCTGCCAGGTCTTCCAACATGTCATTCCTCCTACTGTCTTATAGCCTTTACAAGTATATCTGCTATTTCCTCTACTTAGGATGCCCTTTCTTTCACAGCCTCTCATCTTCTTCCAGATATTCCTCTCATCTTTGCAAAAACAGCTCAAAACTCCTTAGGAAATTCTTTCCTCATACCAGTGGTCTGTTGACTAATAAGTTTGCCAACCACTGCCCTACAGTGCCATAGGCTAGGTCCCTCATATGAACTTCCATAGTTTCCTTCATTTCCATTTAAGGCTTATTTGTTAGTAAGTGGTTATGATTTTTCAATGAATGTTAGTCTCTATCTCTAGACAATAAGATTCAGGAAGTATATTTCTCATCTGATTTTGTTCAAGTTATCACTAATCCCTGGATCATTTAATGGAATTATACTCAGTAAATTGTATATTGGGTGAATGGGTGGCTGGATAAATGGGTGGATAGATAAATGTTAATTTGTGATATGTAAGAAAGGCTTCTCAGTTGAAATTAACTGGGGATATACTAGATAAAACAAATTTGATCAGGCTTTTGTTTTTTTGCTTTCTTTCATATTAGTATATATTAGGTCATTTCAAAAAGTGCCTATGATAGGCAGATATCAGTCACACACTTGGATTTGGTATATTTTTGAGGAATGTTTATGGTAATAATTTCTATGCCCTCTACTGTAGATAAGAACTTGATAAAAAATTGGATAAAATGTCAATATTTTCTAAAACATAAATATTTGAAAGATCAAAATATAAAGAAAGCTGAGTCTTTTCTAGACTATTTAACAAGCATTACTGATTATTTACATAGCTATATGAAATACTTACGAAGTAAAAATTACTCAATACATTTCCTGCCTTAGGAAAATAAATAATCCTACACTTGTAAAACAACTAGAATTTTTTCTCAAATATGAACTTTCACTTTACAAAAAATTATTAGTGAATCATCATCTAATCTCTGGCCATTTCACATTTTCTGAAAAAATAAATAGGACCACTTTGTTCCTTGATATTTTGGTTCATTGTACCCCACATATAATATATAAGAAAGGTGTGTTTGATGAAATTTGAAAACTGAATGTTTCTTCCTTTATTAATACTATATTAATTTAGTATCATCAAATTGTATAATTTCCTTTGATTTCTAAAGAGAGTAAAATATGAAACAATAGTTAACATGTAGCAAATACCATTAGAAGTACTGAAATCCTATCAAAAGAGGATCTTAATTATTTCCACAACATTTAACATATGATAATAACAATGAAGAACCATTAAATTCAGTAATATTTGTAAAGCATTTACATACAATATCTATATTAAATAATGTGTGATATATAATGTCTTACCCTTTGGAACTTTGTCAGTTTTTTCAAGTGATTTTAGTGTTGTAACTGAAGGTTCAGGTTTGAATTCTTTGCCATCTTTCACTTCTTTGCCATCTTTCATTTCTTTCCCATCTTTCACTTCTTTGCCATCTTTCACTTCTTTGCCATAATTCACTTCTTTCCCATAATTCCCTTCTTTTCCTGTATCTTTTAATTTGCTCTCTACCTCTGTTATTTTACTCTCAGAGTTGGATTCATCTGACAGCTTAAATTCAGGCAATATTTCTTTCAAGAGTTCCCAAACTTTGTCCATATATCGCGGGCTTTGATAAAACACATCAACACTAATTTTCAATTTAAGACTTAAACTCCACATCAAGAAATTACTGATAGAAAAAAAAATCAACTCACTATTTTAAAAGACTAATTTCAAATATTAGTTTAAAACACCATGATGTATTCATTAATTAAACAAATTTGAGTTGAGTGCCTATGATGTGCTGGGCTTTGCTGATGTTAAGAGACCAAACAAGGAATTCTGGTTCAGAATGGAGGTCCTTGAATTCATCCATTCCCATGACTATCCTGGATCTACAGGTACATATAAAACAGTTACCTCTGGGAGAGGGCTGGGGAAAAGTAGCTGAGTGGCTCCTACACATCTGGTGAATGAGAATAAACCCACATTGGTGCAGGTAGGAGAGACTGAGGTACAATATTGCCACAAACACAGCATGGTGACCCACAGCTGGAGGGAACTCACAACCCTGAGTTTATCCCTGAGGTGCAAAGGGTTTGAAACTCACATCTGGCATTCAAATTTTTAAGACCTTCCCCTAATAAATGAGCCCATAAAACATCGAGCTTTGAAAGCTCATGGGGATTGCATCCAAAGACCCATGAGACTATAGTATCCTCAGAAATAATTCTTAAAAAGATCTCACAGACTTGCCCACCCCAGGCCCAGTGCAGAGGCAGCAAACTTTCTGTGAAAGAGACTTATTTGCTTATTTTAATGCATTGGTCTGAGGAGCAGGCTTATAATTAAACACACATCTAAAGGCCAATTGTAATTCTCTTCACAGACCTGAGGGCAGGCACTATATTTATGCACCCTTTGTCATGCATCATCTATTTATGATAAATATTCTCAAATACTTGAGTATAGAGAGAGCATATCTCAATGTAAAGACCATATATGACAAGCCCACAGCTAACATTCTATATAGTACTGACACATAGGTCAATGAGACAGAGAGCCCAGAAATAAACTCACACATATACAGTTAATTAATTCATGACAAAAAGTGCCAAGAATATACAATGTGGAAAGCATAGTCTCTCCAATAAATGGTGTGGGAAAAACTGAACAGTCACATAAAAAAGAATGAAACGAGGCCACTATCTTCACCATACATAGAAATCAACTCAAGTTGGATTAAAGACTTGAATATAAGACCTAAAAACCATAAAATTTTCAGAGAAAATATAAGTGGTGAGACCTTTGACATTGGTCTTAACAATGAGGTCTTGGATTCAACAACAAGGCAACAAAAGCAAAAATAAAGGAAAGTTACTTGAAACTAAAAAGCTTCTGCACAGCAAAGGAAACCAGCAACAAAATGAAAAGGCAACCTATAGAATGGGAGAAAATATTTGAAAATCATATATCTAATATTCAAGTTATGGGGGCCTGTCTTCAATCTCCTCTAAGCAGAACCCTGGGAAGTGGTAGTTTCCCAACATCAATCAAAGATCAATCAATGATGATGCAAATTGATAACTGTATGTGGCTTTTATCTTCTTGTAAAAATCAACATCTGAATTGATGATATGCTCAAAAATACTTAGATTCCAATTTTGTCTCCTCCAGGTACCATGTGAACAGGTTTGGTTGAACACTCTGAGCTTCAGTTTCCTCACTTAAAATGATATATACTTGGTTGATGGGGTTATATGGATGATTAAATAAGATAATCTTCTCAGGACTGTGGTTTTTAAAGATATATTAAAGTGCATAATGTCTAATATATTAAAGTGCATAATGTCTAATAACGTTATTTGAATATTTATAATTCAGATATTATAGGATTAAATTTACAATACATATGTAAGGAAACAGAATTTATCTTGAAATTCTCTAAGAATTTTATGTAAAACTATAAAATGTTATTCTCCCCAACATTTTAATAAAATGTAACCTTTCTTGAAATTTTCTTAAAAAGTAAAAATGTTTTGGTTAAAGAAACTTTACAAGGGGAAAAAGAAAAATCACATAAGTAAGTTAATAGTCAAACCTACTGGAGAGGAATAACTTCCGGTAACCATCCTGTAAGTGCATGAATAATGGTGGACTCTCCCAGCTCTCTCTTCTCTATTATATGGATGCTAAAGAAATAAATGCACAGTAATATAGTTAATAAATTTGAAAACACAGAGAGGTATATAAGAAGTAGGAATCTCTATTAAATAGTGATATAATAATGAATGTAAGGGTCCTACTGGTTAAACATTCTAGCATAAGAAAATACTATTCCAACAGTCAGATTATTTGTTTTAGCAAAGCACTTAAGTAGATCCAATAATAAAATATCATATCTATTTACAAAACATGATTATAACTTTTATTTTTAAAAGACATAAAGTAAGATTACTGTCATGTACATAAAACATATTCATAGATGTGATATATGTTAAAATATATACAGATAATATATATTTTATATATTCAATATATTGCCATGTTGTTCTTTTATAAAAGTGATTTTTCTCTCTATCTTTCCCTATCTCTTCGACTCTCCCTGAAAAACAATGACAACATATCCTGTGGTGCAGATTGTTAAATAAATAAATAAATAAAGTAATCACCAGTGTGAATACTTAATAGTGTTCAGCTACCTAGAAAGATATTGGATAAGTATTTTTTTTTATTTTACAGGAAGAAAATTTTAAACTTAGAGTTATTTTTAAATTATTATTATTTTTTTGTTAATCCTCACCCAAGGATATTTTTTCATTGATTATTGATTTTTACAGAGAGTGGAAGGGAGATAGACTAAGAGAGAGAAACATCGATGTGAGAGAGAAACATTGATATGAGAGAGACACATCGATTGATTGCCTCCCACATGCACCAAGAACTGGGGTTGGGGATTGATCCTGCAACCTAGGTACATGCCTTTGACCAGAAATGAACCTGGGACCCTTGGGTCCATGAGCTAATGCTCTATCCACTGAGCCAAACTAGCTAGGGCCTTAGAGTTATTTTAACAGAAAATAAAACATAAATTAAGATTTACTACTAATTAATAAATAGATTGACACTGGTCTCTCTTTTGCTCTGAATGACAGACAAGAAAACTTGAGGGAATCTCATAATTTAGAGAGATTACTAGCATCACTATATATATTTTTTATTTTAGGGTTAGTTTTATAAAAACTAGATTATAAAAACCTGTAAATCCATGCAAACTGTCACACATACACTGCAGTGTGTGCTTGAACACCAAAAAAATTATCGGATAGAGTTGCTTTTTTTTTTTTTAATTATTGAAATGAAGTGCTGCAAGCTGGGTGAAACAAATTCCCAATGGGAAATTGAGGGTTGTTAAGAGAAAAGAGGGATGAAGAGGGTGGCAGGAGGAGTGGTTTTGTTGTTTAGCCTTGGGGGGAGAGCAGGGGGGGAGGGAAGCAGACTAAAGAAAATCCAGAAAGAGCAGGCCTGCCTTCTGACTGATCTTGCTGTGTTTACAGAAGGGGAAAGCGCTGGGTTTTCAGCAAATGTCAGATGTGATCTGTTAAAGCTTGTACATTTGTCCTGTTGAACAGTGAGCTATTAGGACACACTGTGAGGCAGGCAGGGGCGCGGGGGGTGGGGGGCGAGGGGGGGCGTCAAATTCAAGCTGGTGCAGTGGAAGTGAGCATTCTCCCGCTAAGCAAAGACACAGAGTAACCGTGCATTGGCAACTCAAGCATCTAAGCCTGTTTGCATCACTAGAGCCAAGATGGAATGGCCATAGGTCTTTGCATGTGGAATCTGAAAGAATAAACATAGCAGAAATCCCTCATCTATGTTGGTGCACAAGTCATGCAGGATACAAGCTGATTTCATAAGAATATGGAAGAAATATGAATAGTTAATACCGGGAATGTATTAAAAGGGACCAATGTGATCAACAGCAATGAGGAGCATGTTGGCATCCTTCAAAACAGTTCAGGGTTTTCAAGATTAGCACATTATTGTTGCACAGACAGACCTAACCCTTTAACTGGATCCCAGCATATTATTTAGTATTTAGATGAGCCAGTATTTTCCTCTGAAAAACAACTTCTTTCTCCCCTTATGCTGACGCATTCGTTTCTGTGATTGACTTTCCATTCATAGAGAACTTTGGATGTAGAATAGTTTTCTTGAATACTTTTACTGGGGGGAATTTTATTTGATTGCTGGCTAACCCAGTACTTCAAATTAGTGATGTTGGCATATACATTTTTACATAAGAAAATTTACACTGTTTGAAAAGAAAGTTTTAAAAAATTAATCAAAAAATAAAGCTGTGGAATAAAGATGTGGTACTTTTTTTTTTTTTTTTTACTGTGGGTTGCCTTTTTGTTTTTATACAAGTGACTGACAATTCCACATTCTACATACTCAACATTTGTCAGCTTAATGAGAGCTTTAGACAAAAGCATTGGCCAGAGTTCAAGTTCACAAGTTGTAGCTGGAAGCAATAGATTGTTATCTTCATCAAAAGGCAGAAAGTCATCAATGGTTATCTTTCTCCAGCAACCCTAAAAATGAGAAGAAAGAAATATATCATCCACGATTTATATTCTTTTCACTTATACATTATTATGTGGGAAAGGGGAAAGAGGGGGACAAAAATAGGTTTGCAATTGTATGTGACATAGAGTTTATTCTTGGATTATTTTTCATTAATTATTGTATTATTTTCCAAACAAACAACTGTAAAACTACTTTGCCCCACCTTGTATACTACTGACATTATCTACTGTTTTATGTTTTTTGTTTTACTATTTTAACTTCTTACATCTAAAGCAGTGGTTCTCAACCTTTCTAATGCCGCAACCCTTTAATACAGTTCTGCATGTTGTGGTGACCCCCAACCATAAAATTATTTTCGTTGCTACTTCATAACTGTAATTTTGCTACTGTTATGAATCATAATGTAAATATCTGTGTTTTCTGATGGTCTTAGGTGTCCCTGCTAGTGGTTCTCAACCTGTGGGTTCTCAACAAAAATAATTTTATGGTTGGGGGTCACCACAACATGAGGAATTGTATTAAAGGGTTGCGGCATTACAAAGGTTGAGAAACACTGAACCGACATACTGGTCTTTGGTACTACTCTGCCTGAGGATTTTGGCTTATTATTTTACACTAGGGACCCGGTGCATGAAATTCATGCATGCTTATGTGGGGGTGTCCTTCAGCCCAGCCTGCTCCCTCTCCAGTCTGGAATCCAGGACTGCTGGCTCCCAACTGCTCACCTGCCTGCTTTCCTGATTGTCCCTAACTGCTTCTGTCTGCCAGCCTGATCACCCCCTAACCACTCCCCTCCCAGCCTGATTGATGCCTAACTGCTCCTCTGTCAGCCTGTTTGCCCCTAACTACCCTCCCTTGAGGGCTTGGTTCCCCCCAACTGCCCTTCCCTGCAGGCCCAGTCACCCCGAACTTCCCTCCTCTGCCAGCCTGGTCACCCCTAACTGCCCTCCCCTACAGGCTTGATTACCCACAACTGCCCTCCCTTGCAGGCCTGGTCCCTCCCAACTGCCCTCTCCTGCTGCCCATCTTGTGGTGGCCATCTTGTGTCCACATGGGGCAGTCATTTTGTGTGTTGGAGTGATGGTCAATCTGCATATTACTCTTTTATTAGATAGGATAGAGGCCTGGTGCATGGGTAGGGGCCTGCTGGTTTGCCCTGAAGGGTGTCTCAGATCAGGATGGGGGTTCCTTTGGGGCATGGGGTGGCCTGGGTGAGGGGCCTATGGTGGTTTGCAGGCCAGCCATGCCCCCTGGCTATCCAAGTGGAGGCCCTGATATCTGAGATTTATTTATCTTCTACAATTGAAACTTTGTAGCTTGGAGTAGAGGTCTGAGCCAGCCAGGGTGTGTGGAAAGTTTGGCTTCCTCCATTTCCAGGTGACCCAAGCCTCTCTCCTGCTCTCTCTGTGGCCATAGCCACCTTGGTTGGATTAATTTGCTTACTCGCTCCTGACTGGCTGGTGGGCGTAGCTTGTGGGTATAGCAGAGGTATGTCAATTTGCATATTACTCTTTTATTAGATAGGATAATTAATTACAGTGCATTCAAATAAGGACAAAGATAAGTATCTGTCTTTATTTATGAGGTTTTGTAAGCATATTCTTGGATGTCCCATCCTACATAATATAATAAATTAAAGTATTTCAAATAACAGAATCAAAATATACATAATTAAATAATTTAATATAGTCATAATAAAAATTCTCTAAATGTAACTTTAGTATTTATTAAGCTCAATGATCTTATGTTTCCAATGATCATATTACTCCACTTGTAATTAAAGATCTAATGTTTAATATGAAGTTAATTAATCCCTTATTTAATATAATCATGATACATTCACCTACATGCATATTACTTCATAATTAAAAGCTTGAAGCAATGATAACATAAATGATTATGAACTTCAAGTTTTGTTAATGTTGCTTTTACATATAGAATTTATTATAGAATTCTTCCTTTACCCAATGACTATTTTCAGCAGTAATATAAGCATTGTGAATCTAAAGACTGACATAACAGAGGGCCAATGCCATTGAATTCTTATAGTTTAGCGAGGAAAGAAACAATATGAAATTCCATATGTTCAAAGTGCTCTAGGACCAGGAAAGAAAGTATAATTAATTTTGCTAATGTCTTCACAGGAAGGTGGCATTTGAAATGAATAGTTAAGGAATAGTATATTTTTCCCAGGTAGACAGGAGCAATAGAGTAAAAAAAAATGCTTTCTTTATATGACACCTGTAACTCTAAACTTACATTGCCTGGTTTAATGGTTATATGTCTTTTTCTTTATTTTCAAATAGATGATCAATCAAAATGGAATCCTATGAAATGTTCAAGAAACTCACAGGAGGACCGGAAAATGGAAACTAATCCCTTTCCCCCCCCAAAAAAAATAATAGACTTAAATTCCAATTATATGAAATATAAAGTACACACAAATTAAAACAAAAGAGTAACTAAGAATACTTATCAACATTAAGAATTTGCAAGTATTTTGACAGAAAAATTAATTACACATGTAGAAATCTAAGAAAAATATTCATGAAAATAGGCAAAGTTATATAAACAATGATGCTATTTTACAGTATTATTTTTGTATTGGTGAAACACTGGTCCATAATTTAAATGTCTGTCAATGTGAAATTAGCAAAATATGTGTAGTCATGGTTCTATTCAAACAATGGAGTACAAGGTAGATAAACTGGCATAAAAAAAGCCCATGGTTAGGAAAAACATACTTCACAGAACAATAACTACTACATAATATTATTGGTACTACAAATTATATGTAGTAGGTTTGCTTATGTTTATAAGAAAAAAAGTTTAGGAGGATATATAAACTAGAGGCCTGGTGCACAAAATTTGTACATGAGGGAGGATAGGGGGCAGGTGAGTGTCCCACAGCCCAGCCTGCACCCTTTCCAATCTGGGACATCCCTCACAATACAGGTATGCTGGCTCCCAACAGCTTGCCTGCCTACCTGCCTGATTGCCCCTAACCACTTCTGCCTGCCAGCCTGATCACCCCCTAATCACTCCCCTGCCAGCCTGATTGACGCCTAACTGCTCCCCTGCCAGCCCCCAGTTGCCCCTAACTGCCCTCCCCTGCTGGCCTGGTCACCCTTAACTGCCCTCCCCTGCAGACCTGATCTCCCACAACTGCCCTCCCCTCCTGTTCATCTTATGGCAGCTATCTTGTGTTCCTATGGGGGTGGCCATCTTGTGTGTTGGATTGATGGTCAATTTGCATATTCTTTATTATATAGGATCATTTTCTGTGATTGTCTATATAGGTAGTCGGAGAATTTTCATTTTCTACTCTGAACATTTTAACAGTGTTTGAATTTTTTTTACTAAAAACATGTAGAATGTTAATAATATGAAATAAGAATTTAAAAATTTGCATTTTGTAAAAAAGTAATTGCATGTTAGAAAACTAGTATGTCATAGTCTATATCTTTTTTACATGGTTTAAACAACACAAATGTCCCTGATGAGAGAGAGTTTGTTTCAAATGCAGATTGCAAGCTCTACCCAGAGATTGATTCAGGGGGTCTGGGCTGGGGCATTAAAGCACTTAAAGTTGTCTGCACCTCCACAGTTTAAGAAATTCAGAATTCAGTCAAAACCTGTTTGGCTCAGTGGATAGAGCATCGGGCTGTGGACTCAAGGGTCCCAGGTTTGATTCCAGTCAAGGGCATGTATCTTGGTTGTGGGCACAGTCCCAGTATGGGGCGTGCAGGAGGCAGCTCTCATCGATGTTTCTAACTCTCTATCTCTCTCCCTTCCTCTCTGTAAAAAATCAATAAAATCTATTTTAAAAAAAAGAAATTCTGAATTCAGGCCCTGGCTGGGTAGTGCATTTGATTAGAGCATCTTCCCAACATTCCCAGGTTGCAGGTTTGATCCCTGGTCACAGCACATTTAAGAATCAACCAACGAATGCATCAATAAGTACAATGACAAATTAATCTCTCTCTCTCTTCCTCTCTTTCTCCATAAAAATCTATAAAAATAATAAACTCTCAATTCTACAATAATATTGTCCTTAAAAAGTATAAGGTTTAATCAGAAACAAAAGCTAATATTTTTATACCAATAGATTAATAGCAACTGGGGGAAATTATTGGTCCCAAAATGTGTGCTTTATGTTTATTCAGAGACAAATGAAAGCATTGGAACAATCATGGAAAGGCTGTCAAGAGCAATGAATATTTCAAGTGGAAATCAATAATGAATTTATTTATTTCAATGAGCCAAAAGCATGCTGACATTGGAAAGTATGTGACCAGACTGTATATATCCCAGTAGCGGTGTTATCACTGCAGATGAAAGGAGAAAACTGCTCTGTTCTTTATGCTACTCAGTACATTCTGGTCTGGCTAATGTCAAAGAACCTAGATGCTATTTACTTAGAATCTAAACTGGAAATAATGGGAATACTTTTATGGGAAAAATTGATATAAAAACCTGAACTTTAAATTTCATATAGAGAGACTTTGAGACCTCAAGGATAGATTATGTTATCTATACATTTTTTTAAATTTCTGAATCTAAGTAGGTTTGGGATGGTGAGGAATCAGTATAGTTGAAGAGAAATAAATCACATTTTCTATATAAAATGGAATGTAGTATTAATAAATGTTGATCCCTGTCTGAAAAGAAATTTGAAAAGAAGGAAGGATGTTAGGAAGCAGAGAGAGAGAGGAACAATGGGGGTGGGAGGGAGGGGAGAGAGAGAGAGAAAGAGAGAGAGAGAGAGAGAGAGGAAGAGAGATTGAGGTTGAAACTAATTCCATTGGTTTAATGTTTTGCTGATGCTGTTTTGAAATTCTTAATAACTTCAAATCCCATCTCAAATGAGGTTTAGGTGAATGTGCAGAACTGGGGGCCAAATGCCCAGACAACTGACCTCCTCACTCTTCCCATGTTTACCTTCTTTCCATCATCCTGCAACACTATCTACCGAGAATCCACTTTCTTCATGCCATAGCCTCCCTCTCATGCCTCTGCACACATTTAATCTCTGAAGTCTAGTCTGCCAGCCTACCTCCTGATAATTTCTAATAGATAAGAGAATTTAAGAAGTTATTTTCTAATAACTTTTTTTTAAAAATACAACTTCAATAATTTCAGAGATAGGAGAGGAGAGAGATAGAAACATCAATGATGAGAGAGAATCACTGATTGGTTGCCTTGAGCCTGCAACCCAGGGATGTGCTCTGAGTAGGAATTGAACTATGACCTTCTGGCCATGGGTTGAAGCTCAACCGTGAGCAGCACAAGCTGGGCTTTTTAAATAACATTTTGACTTTCAAGGTCTATGGTCTTGCTATGCATACCAAAAACAACCCCCAAAATCTCATTTTGGAAAATAGCTTGTCTTCTTTACGTTCACCTTCCCACTGTTATGGTCCTTTTAATTCCCAAGCATTGGTCTTTCAACGTTCCCTATCCCAGCCAGATGGATGGCTTGGCTTCATTAAGAAAAAGTCATGTTCCTAGACATATAGAATGGAATGTGTAATTCTTCATGCTTTCATCACTTCTTCAAATGTGCAAGAACATTCTCGGTGACTAGGACAAGTTTCGTGGGTATATGACCTTTCACACAAGACCCCAGGCTCAGAAGGGCCTCATATTTGGTTTAAAGTGCTGCTATCACTGCCTTGAAATTGCTAACAACTTTTGGACAAAGAGACTCACAAATCCTGTCGCTGGTCTTGCCTAGGACTCTGGTTCTTCAGAAAGAGAATTTCCCCATGATCAGCCCAAAGGTGTCTAATGTAATCTCGAATTGCTACCTGTGGTAAGAGTCTATCTTGTCCTAATAACAGATGGGTTTTGTATTCTCTTTTTGTACTTCTTACTATCCCACTGGTTTCCTTTTAGGCAGAGGTAAAACTTTCTGTGTCACTGTAAGGTTTGTTCACATGAAAACAAATCTCAAGTTTAGGACAAAACAAAACACAATGGGATCAGGTTCCTCAGCAGCAGCAAGTGCCAGGACAGAGGAGTGGACCATGCTCAAGTACTTCTTCCTGCTCATGACCCTGACGGCACATCCCAGAGAAAAGAGGAAGGGAGAGAGCCCCTTGCATGCACCTGCCTACACAACCTGCCTGCCTGAGCCACAAACGGGTTCATGAAGCACGGGTTTATACAAGGAACTAGTATTACAGGAGAAATAGCTGTTTCTTATTAATTCCAAATTGAGAATGCAGGACACTTCCCCCCAGCAGCTACCAAACTGATAAACTCATCAATTTGTATTAGCCTCGGTATCAGCCTATAGGCAGAAATATTTTGATATTAAAGAAAATGAAATTCAATGCACACGAACAGGAACTTACCATCCAGTAAAGTTTCACAATATACTTTCCATAGCTATTGTACAAAGGCATGTGACCCTTCACAGCTTTGCACAGAGAGTAAATGTGCTCCCAGGGCTTCCAGATGGGAAGAGGAGGTTCCCCTGTAGTCCCTTTAAAATTATTGTTCAGAAGAGCCCCATTGAATATCTTCCACACTGCATAGATTTCGCTGATAATCCATCTCATCAACTAGAGACAAAACCATTAGTGTTAATTAGTTAATTTTCAGTTGTTGGCAGTGTAATTTAGGGGAGAAATTAGTTAAAAACCTACTTCCAATAATAACATTAAATTCTATATATAATGTGTTCACATTTTCTTTACTGACCTGCAGAATAAAGTCAACATACATCTTGCTTTTGTTTTGGGGGAAGTATTGTCATATTACAGGCTAAAAGATGTAATTTTAAACTTATTCTTAGCTAAGATCTGTTTTTCAGAGTAAACTGTCAATGACCTCCATTTGACATAAACCTTCACTTGAATTCTGTGTGTGTGTGTGTGTGTGTGTGTGTGTGTGTGTGTGTGTGTGAGAGAGAGAGAGAGAGAGAGAGAGAGAGAGAGAGAGAGACTGAATGCTTCTGAAAACAATGATTTACTTTGGATATAAATGAGGGAACTACTTCTCTGTAAATGTTGAGAAGTTTGAGAAAAAAAGATATCAATAGGACTAGTTAGACAAGGAATGAGATATGAAAAAGTAAAAATTGCACACACATTTAAATGTATTCTAAACTCATATTTTATGTGTTGATCTACAGATGCAGAAATACTCCAAGTGAAACTCCACTTGCAGCATTAAAAATGTGCAGGAAGGCCCAGTGGGGAGCTGAGCTTTGTGATAGAAATAGAGACCAGGATTTGAATCCTCCTTCAAATCCTTCTGCTCTTAAGTCACTTCGACCTCTATCAATTTCAGTTTTTCATCTCTTAAATGTAGATTAAACTATTTGTCAGCCTTCTTTGCGAGTCATAGAAACAATACATAAGAAATCTATGTGTGGGGATTGAGTAAAGCTATTACTACCCTCAGTAGTAAGTACTAGCTTTTCTGAAATATTTATCTCATGTTTTGTTGACAGGTATTTACAGATTAAATACTTGAAACTCACCTCATAAGATTTATGTTTTTCTTAATTTGCTTTATTTTGGTTAAGTTGAAATAGGCCAATCAGATATCCTCTCGTATATATGACCATACTATATATTATTTTATAATTTCCTCTCTTGAAAAATAAAAAAGCTAAAGTCTATATGTGTTTAAGATTCATAAAGTTGGAGATAATTTTGTTGAAATACTAAACATAAGAAAGACAAAGGGTTTGAATCAATAATGACTATACTCCACTCCTCTAATAGGTATTAAAAGAAAATGATCAGAAATCCCCATCTCTGAATAACTACCTTGAGGAAGTGGAACAAGTCTGCTTCTGATGGACAAAAGGCAGGGAGGGGAGATGGGGAAGTGCATCCCCACAGGAAGTAGGACTGCTGTGCTGAATATGTGGCTTGTTTAGAGGAGGAGTTGCAATCAAACCGCACCCCATGATTTCCCCCATATTAGCAAATCAAACAATATAACACCTTACTCTCTTGGAGAGCAACTTTAAGTTAATTGCCAGGCACTGGAGCTGGAGGAGAAAAGCCTAGATTGTGAGCAGCCAGTACCCTGGGCAGAAGAGGGGACCAAGCAGTGCTGATACTAACAGCTCCTCACAATTTGCATGCTGAACACAAAGGGGCTTCTCTTTCCCTTTGAAAGTCTGGTGTAGTCACAGATCAGTAATACCAAAACTTAAAGGTGAGCAAAGGAGAAGTGAGACTGGGAATTGCTTAAGCTGGTCCGGAAGGCATTTTGCAATGGGGCTTTAGTTCGTGCTTCTGTACATACCTCACTGCAGAGTAAATGTTCATTTACTGAAAACAAGTCAAACTGGGTTTCATTCTTTACCACTACTGGAACCTGAAATAAAATGTTTTAAAGATGGTATTATTCCTTAGGAAATAGAAAGGATATGTAGCTCTTGTGCTGTCCACAGGCCCAACCCGATTTCATTTCTCACAACCAGAGAAATTAGAGGCAAAAGTAAGCAAATTATTTCTGTTACAGGTGCAGGTGATATTAATTTAATAATATAATGCCTATAAAATACAATATTTTATCATATAAATAAAATGTTCTAAGATATAATATATAGAGACAAACTGAGCATGCATGAACTGAGAGTTTAAAATTGTGATTTATTTTTTTGTGTGTGTGTTTTTTTATTTTTATTTATTTATTTATTTATTTAATTTTATTAAATTTTTATACATATCTCCCCATTGCCCCCCCTCCCTCCCAGGCATACCCCAACCCCCCAGTGTCTATGTTCATTGGTTATGCTTATATGCATGCATACAAGTCCTTTTAAATTTAAAGTAACTACTCTAGCTAAAACTGATGCTTAGTTAACATCTGGTAGCTGAGAAAATATCTTCATCTTGGGTAAAAAATATTATTAACTGTGACAGCTTTTAAAATTCTTGCCCAACTTTAAAATTTATTAACTAAATATCTATACTAATAAAAGGGTAATATGCTAATTAGATTGGACATCTTCTGGACATCCTTCCAGACATCCTACCAAACAAAGCCATGGTGGTGGGGGCTGAGGCAGAGGCAGGGGAGAACAGTTAGGGGCAACTAAGCCAGCAGGAGAGGGCAGTTAGGGGTGACCAGGTACAGGAGAGGACAGTTAGGGGAGACCAGGCTGGCAGGGGAGGAAAGTTAGGGTGACCAGGCTGGCAGGGGAGGGCAGTTAGGGGCAACCAGACAGGCAAGAAGAGTAGTTAGGGGTGGTCAGGCAAGCAGGTAGGTGAGTAGTTAGGAGCCAGTGGCCCCAGATTGCAAGAGGGATGTCCAATGGCCAGTTTAAGCAGGGAATGGGCCTAAACAGAATGTCAGACATCTGAGGATTGGAGAGGGCACAGGCTGGGCTGAGGGACCCCCTACCTCCCCGCCCCCCATGAACCGGGCCTCTAGTTAATAATGATTGATTATAATTAATCAATTAGAAGTTAAATAAGTATTGGATACCTCAAGTTTTAAGGGTTAGACTTAACAGATACATACTGTCAAAAGAAAAAGAGGAACTAACAGTTTTTAAAAGATAAGGCAGAGGTCTCCACAAAGGTATTTTAGCATCTTTATCCCCTATGCCTATACCTGGGGCAAGATAAGTCCTCAGACATCTTACATTTTTTCAATATAATCAATAGTCATGAGCCTGGGTCACCAATATTTGGTTCTTATCAATAAACAGATTTGCTCTTTCACTCTTGTGTTCAGGGCTTGAAAACCTTCTTGATTAAGAATGGTCCATGTTGATTCTGCTATTTCAAAACCCAGGCCTTCATGCTAATATCTTAGCTTATCTCTGACTTAAATCATGTTCTTTGACTTCATCTTTTGCTTAGTGTGTTCTGGGGTATGTTTCTAGTCTGTATTGTGCTTCTAAATTGTGGGTTGCAATTTATTTACTAATTCATGAAATCAGCTTAAGGAGTCAGGAATATATATATATATATATATATATATATATATATATATCCACACACACATATATATATTAAGATCAGAATGATGTATCTATCTAAGGAGTACAATAAAATAGAGTAAATTTTATATAGAAAGGTCAAACTTTATATATGTCTATATTTAATGAGTCCCGGTGTAAAATGTATTTATCATGGTGGACCTAGATATTAAAACTTGAAAAATACTATTTGAAGACTTCCCTACATACCTAGACTTTCAGTTCTGTCTGTCTACACTAACATGATGGATCAAAAGAAGGAGTCAGTGCCCAGGGAGAGTAGAGGTAGAGGGATGGCAATATTATGATAAATGTTGGTGGAAGTATCATTAACAATAATCCTTTAATTTACTTTTAGTGTAAATGTATCTCTCAGAAATAAGGTATTCTAAAAAGAACAAAATATGGTTTATAAAACTTTTCTACTTATTCAATTTTGTGACACTCCCATTTCATGGGATTCATATCCCTTATTTGCATGGAATGTAAATGCTACAGTTAAATTGAGCAGAGCTTGGATATTATTAACAATATCTTGATATTAAGTGCATTATTTATATTAACATCATAAATTCGTAATCTTTATGTCAACATTACTTAACATTGTAAGTAATTTATAGGCACGCTTCATGTATATTTGATTCCTTGCATTTAAAATGTCTTACAAGTAGACATTCCATAAGAGAGATGTATCTTTCCATTTTCTCACTTAAATGTAGGATTATCTGACTTCCTCAGCTAGTAACAGTGATTGAAAAATATGGTGGATAAATTATATTTTCTTACATTGGTAGTGCTTATAAAAGATAAAACTTTTGGGTTAAAAATCACGTTGTGTAGAAATAGAGATCCAATGGATTCCATAATGTATGCAAGAATCAGCTCCATTACAACCATTTGACTAACTAACTAGTAAGTAATTAAGCCTACTGGTTTTTTAAGCATTAAATAAAAAAATAATAAAAGATCCAAGAAGGGAAAAAAGGCATTAATGATAATTAAGTACTTGGAAACACCAAATATATTTCAATGAACATAGCTATTAGGAAGATAGGCCAGGGGGGTCTAACATTTCATGTACATAAGTGCTATTTTAAATAAAGACTTCTCAGGTGATGTCCTAATCAATATGATTAAAGTGGCTGGGCATAGAGTCCAGCTTCAACAATCTCTGGGATAAAGAGATCCAAATGCAAGTCTCTTGGGCTTGAAAATTAAGGCTAATAAACACTAAAGTAAACAGACTTTCATGCCATATAAGTTCCTGCTTAAAAGTGGAAGAGAAAGTCTGTCAGAAATTTTCTTCTCCCCATGTGACCTCATAGGGAGAAGAAAAAGAAAACTGGAACTGCTAAACAAAATTTCAATATTCTTTTGGAAATCAATATTCAACCATACCAATAAACATTTATTTCTAATTTAAATGCCAAAATGCAATTATTTAGTATTATCGAATACCACAATTAAAAATTATCCTAAGTTGTTTAAAAATGTAGATTTTTCACAATTAGCATATTGCATGCCATATTAATATATATTTTGTTTATTAATGAAAATACTTCTTACCCGATTAAATAAAAAATCCTGTGGACGTTTCCAGGAATAAACTTTCAGTGATGGTGGTAATTCAATCTTGCCTTCAGGGTCTTCAAAACAATGCTAATAAAAAGACATTGAGTTTTATCTCCTTATGGTTTTATTAAAATAAAAACAATTAAATCTTAAAAATTAATAATGCATAGATCAATAAAAAGGCATTTATAGAGCATTGTATATGTTTGTTCTCAGAGCTACCTTGTGGGATATTTGGAAAACACTAAAGTTAATGATACTGTTTTTAATTCATGAAACCTTGATTGTTGATTAGCATTTTGATTACAGAAGAAACAGTACAAGCAAGCATGAACTTCTTTGGAATGAATTAGGAATGGAGGGAAAACAATTTTGGATAGGCCAGATACGGAGTTAATTCCCACTGAAAATACTGTTTTGTTTTGTTGCTGTTTTTAACTTAATGAGACAATTGAACAAGTTTACTTGTCAGCTGTTAGAATCCATAAATAAGATAACATATATATATGCAATGTATACCTTTGATTTGACTTTCATTTATTGTTTTAATTAAAGTT
The DNA here is from genome assembly GCA_011751065.1 of Lasiurus cinereus. Taxonomy (NCBI): domain Eukaryota; kingdom Metazoa; phylum Chordata; class Mammalia; order Chiroptera; family Vespertilionidae; genus Lasiurus; species Lasiurus cinereus. The sequence continues at coordinate 21,225,224 of JAAGEH010000018.1, read as the reverse complement.
GTTATTTTGAGATAATTATACATTCACATTTCATTGTGTGAAATAACATGAGAGTTCCTGCTTTCTCTTTTCCCAATGGTAACATGTTGCAAAACTATACTACAATATCACAACCAGGAAACAGACATCGACACAGTCAAGATACAGAACAATTTCAACAGCACAAGGATCCTTCCCATGCCCTTTTATAGCCACATCTACCCTAAACTCCACACTCTGTGCTTAATCTCTACCACCTAGCAATCACTAAATGGGTCCTATTTCCATAATTATGCCATTGCCATCAAGTTATATGCATGGAATCATAAAGAATGCAGCCTTTTGGACTGGCTTTTATCTCCTCTCAGCCTAATTCTCTGGAGATTCATTTCATCCAAGTTGTTGTACCAATAGTTTGTTCTTGTTTATTGTTGAGCAATAGTTCATGATCTGGATATTTGTTTGCTTGCCATCTGTCCATTGAAGAACATCTGGATGGTTTCCAGTTTGAGGCTGTTACTAATAAAGCTGCTATGAACATTTGTGTACAGGTTTACAGTTTCTGTGTGAACATATTTACATTTCCCTGGGATAAATGACCCAGATTAAATTAATTCATTAAATTTTGAAGTCAATTAGTGAGCTCTGAAGAAAGAATGATATCTAAGAGTTTACTCACAAATATTAGTGGTCTAGTAAGTTAGAGAGGCTTTAGGCAGGTACTGTGTAAAAGTCTTCACAGCTCATAGGGTGTGTGTGTGTGTGCGTGTGGGTGTACGCACGCGCACGCATGCACGTGTGCATGTGTGTAGCTCCTTACAAGAAATAATATGAAAAGTGGTAGGAGTGCAAGCAAAATACTTAAGAAATACAAACTATCTACATAGGGGGAAAAGGTAACTAAATTTCATATGAATGAATGGAGATGGGGGAAATAAATACTGTTTTGTGATTTTTATGGTAATCATATTTTTATCCCAATGCTGGTGTGTCTTGAGAATGGATTATACTTGCAGGCATCATCTAAGCTTTAAAGCTAAGTGTCTACATGTATCTGGAGCATGAATAATTTGGATGGAGACAAAGGCAAATCCAACATCTAGTCAAATGATTCACAAATGAGTGTTTTAACAATAGGCTGAGGTTTCCAGAAGCTGTATTGGATATCTGGGGTTCCCTCCATTGTTTTTTTCCATGCAAATATTAATTTGGTTAAAGTCCTCTATCGGACAATTCAAAAATCAGAGTGACCTGTGATTCTGTTTTTCCTCTTGGTTTTCAGTTGTTTGGTTCTATTTATCTTCATGTCTAGTAAAATTGATTATATGCTATACACTGAACATAAAAAGTTTTACGGGCTCTAAATAATAACATCTTGCTCCAGAGAGGAGGATTTTATTCTCTTCTGGCAGGTACAGTACAAGACGAACTTGACCCAGTCAAGAATGGGCCTCAGGATTTGGTAAGTCTGGTTAAATTTGGTTTGCCCTTCCTCAATACAGAGTACAGTGCAGTCCTACCTAAAAGGATGGAGTGTTTATCAGGGTCCTTTCCCTTGGTGTGCCCTGAATTCCATTTTCTGGCAATAGCCCTAGAAATTCTTTTATTCTTTTCTCAGCTATTTAGCCTTCAAACTGCTAATTTTTTACTCATTTTCTCAGCAGCAAAAACTTCAAATACATAGCTTAGAAGTTGGGCAAATGTCTCAAAATAAAATTATATGCAAAATTTTCAAATCACTTCTCTGTAGTTACCGCTGGGATTTTGGACAAATTCTGCCTACTTTGGTAGCTCTTAATGATTCTCTCCCTTCTGATATGAGCCTCAAGGCCTTAGTCTGTATTTGGACTCTAATTACCATGACTTAAATTGATAAATGTTTTTGAGAGAAACAAATAAATAAAACCAAGCAAATGCGGGGCTCATCCTGGCCTGATTCCCTTCCTATAGGATTTGAGCCACTCACATTAAGTTAATGGTATCTTTCCCATTTCACTTTGCTTTAGGTATATTTCTTATATCCACCTTGTAATACTTCATCGTATACTTCTCAGTTTGGTTCGCCCATCATATCCTTTCAGTGCCATCATTTAGCTGAAGAAAGGGGCCTGATACCCTGATCACTAGCCTCACATCCAAAGTAGCGGCCTTCTGTAAAGTTTCAAGGATATCTGCTATGGTTTGATGCTCAAGGCAATTAATCCTGGTCAATAAAATCAATGTTGCAAATCATGGCTAAGAGTTCTTGTGCCAATATACCACAGAAATAATCACAAGCCTTGCGGTGTCCACCACTCACTCCAGCAGAGGGACTGTTGCTTCCCAAGCCATGAATGCCAATGCTGAGGAACAGAACTGTGGTAGGGGAGCAAGGCTTTGTCCCAAATAGTACCACTTGGCACTGCTGTGCTCAACTGCTTCACTAAGGATTTGCACAAACTATCTTTCTGATGTAAACTCACACACAGTCTCCATAAGTTTGGAATGCTGCTAAAATATGTAAAATATTCCTGGGTGGTATGTCTCAGTTGGTTGGGCATCGTCCTTTACACGGAAAGGTTGCCGGTTCTATGACCATTTTCATTTGGTTCCAGAAAGTTAAAAAGCCCTCTTCACCTAAGAGTTCCATGATCAACTTAGGTGTGGTATGAAGAATGCATTCCCACACACATTGCTAATGTGAAATTGCTCGAGTACTGAGAGGCAGAAATTAGTAATATGCATTGAATATCTTTTGTAAACAAGTTACTGATATGAATCATAGAGTTTGAGATTCTGTATTTTGTGAACAAAGTGTAAATGCCACTAAGTACTATTTCAGAGTACTCTATATAAATAAAGATACCAGAGTTCAACCTAGCCATTCTGTAACACTCTCTCACTCTATTTTAAAACAAAACAAAACAAAACAAAACAAAAAACATCTTTCCTGTAATCTCCAAATAACAGCTCCAAAGTCTTCAGAGGTCTCTCATTTTCTAAACCACAGCCTGGTTAAGGAAATGCCTGATTCCCAACTCTGTCTAAAACCCACTAGCTAACCTGTCCTATCAATTTCCATTTTATTTCATTATGCCTCTTTGGTCATCTCCCTCGTCCCATTTATTCACGTGTGATCCAAATCTCAGTATGACAAGATAGGATGAGGACAAAAACAGAAGTTCTCTTTTGAATTGAGGCTGTGGAGAAAAATGAGTACACTTACAGGTTAGCAAATCTTTTTCTATTGTAGAGGTAAAGACCAAAATGAAATCTAGTCACCTTCAAATTTACTTACAAATACAGGGCTTTTTCCCGATTTGTCCTTTTCTTTTCCAACTTTGCCTGCATCCCACTTTTCTGCATTTATGTCAATTTCATTCCATTCTGGCCAGATTGGGAATTTCCACTTCTTCTGTTCAACAGTACTTTGTGTATTACTACCAAAAGAGTATTGACTAGAGATGGAGCAGAAAGGAGGTGGATTAGATTTAATTCAAATCTCTGAGGTGAAATGTTAGATTAATTGCATGACATAAATATAATTCTCTTGTCAGCAGTCATGGTAAATGCATTTTTCAATACAGTCAGACTTGTGGCCACACAGCTTCCACATGTTAGGGTTCTAAAGACTGAAATACCCCAAACAGACAATTCCATAAATAAATGTTGTACATTAGTCCCTACTTACTAATGCAGGACATTCATCATAAACCTATAAGATGCCACATAGGGAAATATTTATATACAATTCCCACTTGAAAATCCTTTACATGTATAATACTAATAGCTTTTTGAAGATCAGTACAAATGTAATTTTTATTTTTCTCAGGATAAAAGTACTATGTGATCATTATTTAAAAATAAAATTTAACAAATCAGGTGAATAAGAAGGGCATACCCAATCCAATCTAGAAATCACATTAACAACTGCCCATTTCCTAAAGCTAATATACAAGAATATACATCTTTCCTTCAAAGATGACATCATTTAGCATACTCTTTTTATACACTGTTTTTACCCACTTATCAGCATATTGTTCATAGTGGCCAGATCAATAAATATTTATCTAAATATGAATTTAATGATTGTATAATATTTCATTATGTGAATATACTGTCTTTCCTTTAAGCTTCTATTTTAGAAATGTGAGGGTATTGGCTTAAAATTTTTTCACTATTAAAAAAAAGCCTAATGACTATTTTTTAAATATGGACATGTAATACTGCCATGCATTATTAATTATTTTCTTAGGATGGCTTTTAATAAAGAGACTCATTCTACCAAAATATATGCATGTTTATAGCTTATCATATATTTTGACTAATTTTCTATAGAAAAGTTGGACTTGATTTGTACTCTCATTATTAGTGTATTACAGTTTCACATCTCTAAACTTTGAGTTTTTATTTTTATGAATTTTAAAATCTAAACTAGGCATCTTATTTAATTGTTCAAGTTTTAACTCTACATGAGTCTACAACCCTGCACTAGTCCCTGGAATAAGAAATAAACAAACCAAACTAAAATCTACCCTTATGGAGTTCATAATCCTAGTGGGTGCAGACACAAAACAAAAGGCATAATTTAAGTAAAATATACAGTATATTAGAAAGTGGGAAATGTTAAGGGGAAATAAAGAGGTAAGATCCCAAGTTTTAATACATTGGTCAAGGAAAGTGTTCTATGACCAAGTAATATTGAAGTACATAGTGAAAGAAAATAAAGAATCAAGCTGTGTGGATATCTGTGGAAAGAATGTTCTGGACACAAGGAACAGCAAGTTCAAAGAGTAAGGAAGGATATTCCAGATGCAGAGAGCATCCTGGCTTATTTGAAGAATGACATGGAGGTCAGTGTGGTGGCTGAAGAGAAGGTGGGGCAGATTATGAGAGATAATAGGAGGTGCTAAGATTGTAAAGATGATCTAAGCCAAAGCAAGAGCATTGGTTACTAGTCTGAGAAAGACGGAAAGCAAAGGAGGGTTTTGAGCAGAAATATAAGATGACATGACGAAAATTTTGCAATTAAAAAAGAATATATTTTAAAAATATATTTTAAACATATTTTAAAATAAGTTTTTATTGATTTCAGAGAGGTAAGGGAAAGTGAGAGGGAGAAACATCAATGATGAGAGAGAATCATTGATTGGCTGCCTTCCACACACCTCCTAATAGGGGAGCAAGCCTACACCACAGACATCGTGACTTCAAACAACCTGAATTTATTATAGATACTCCCAGAGACACTATTCAAAACAGGTAATAACTAGTATGGAATGAAAAATCTAAATAGATCCTGGTCAGAGTGCTGGGTCATGTCCTCAAAGCTACCAGAGAGACCAGACATTTATTCTTTACTTTAAGTGGTGGGTTGGGTATGAAGGGTCCTCAGGGTAGATCAGGACCCAGGGCAGGAGGCTGCAATGTCTGGAGCTCAGGACTATTGGTAAGGTTATTGTTAAGGCTATTAACCAATCACTCTCACAATGTTTCAGGATTAGAACTGTCACTTTAGCTGTACATGTGCCATGGCATTGCATGTTAAAAGTCAGAGAAAGTAGGGAGAAAACTGAGAAAAGCAGTCAGTATGATAGACAAAATAATGCTATATATATATATATATATATTAGGATGTGGATATATATATAATCTCCAAAGGATACATGGATCTCTTTTTTGTGGCAAAGAGAGTTTGTATATATCTTTAAGTATCTTGAAATGGGGTGATTATCCTTGGATTATCTTGTGGGCCCAATGTAATTATAATGGTCCTCAAAAGTGGAAGAAGGAGACAGTAGTCGTCAGAGAGAGATGTGACTCCTGAAGAACACACAGAAAAAAAAAATTGCTGGTTTTGACAAAGAGGAAAGAGGCTGCAGCCAAGGAAGGTGGAACCCTTTCAAAAACTGGAAACAATTCTTTGCTCCAGCCTTGCTGACACCTGGATGCCCGCTCAAGGAGACTGCTTTTGGACTTCTGACCTCTACAAGGGCAAATAATAAATTCGCATTGTTTCCAGTCATGATTGTGGTGTTATATTACAGCAGTGATAAGAAATAGTGAGGGGGAGGAAACATAATAGAGAGTGATGCCTTGGACATCAAGAAAAGCAATTTTTTTTCAAAACTGAGATAATAAGCCAAAAATCTAAATGCTATTAATAGATCAAACAAATGTATCAAATAGATAAACAAATAAATGTACTTAGCAACAAGGTTACAGCCTTTTCTCAAAAGTCACCTTCTGGGATTGGGAGCAGGAGGCACCTTTCTGAACACCCTATTTTATATAGCAACTCTCACCTCTCTGCATGCTTTTATTCCTTTATTTTTAGAGTGCTTGTTGTATGTTTCCACAGTAAGGTTTGTATTGTCTACATGGGTAGGAACATTGGGTAATTTGTTCATTCCCTTCATCTCCAACATTGGGAAGAGTGTCTGAACAACATAGGCAATCTATCTGTCTGTCATCTATTTATTTACATAAAATAAAAGAATGAATGTCTTTATAGTTATATATTTCTAATTAATACTGTTTCAAATTTTTGCATGTAGGTAGAGTTTGACCACATGCTCACCAATTTTTTTTCCATTTCCTATATTTACCATAGGTGCTTTAAAGTAAGAACTCAAACTTTTTCAGTCTCATGAAAAAGTTTCTTTCTTGAGAAAAACTTTCTTTTTTATCAGTCAGATCCCAAGCAGAGAAAAGCTATTTTTCTCTGCTTATTTTTTGTGGTTGGGTAGGTTTTCACATTCATCATTTTAAAGAGAATTTAATTCTTGGAAATACATGTCTTTATCTAAGGTTGGAGCACTTCTTTTCTTTTTCTGGGCTCAAGACCTTGACCGAATATGTTTTTTAAAAAAAAGATTCCATTTTCATAAGACTGGTAAGCCTTCCCTAGTGAAGTAGCAGCTTCAGCTCAGAGCCATGACATTCTGACCTCCAGTTCCCTCCTCATTTCTGAATTATGGAGATTTTTTTTAATGTAGGCATTTCTAGATATTGTTTCCTTCAAAAAAAAATCTTAATCTATCATCTTGTTGGAGAAGAAAGTCTGAGAATATATACTTTGTAAAAGATTGTCCCTAAGTAGCATGTAGCAAAATATGAGAAAATGATGAGAGGAATTGTTTTAAGAAAAGGGGGAACTTTTTCATATTAATGGAAAAATCAAGAGTGTTGGTACAACAGATAAAAAAATTGATTTTGTATCCACTCAAACCATGATAAAATTACCTCATTTGGGGAGCTCAGATGAAAGCTATTTTTATAAAAGGAAGATCTACTTTCTTAAAAAACGAGGACCTTGCTAAGATCATGCTTTGCTTTCCTCTTCATTCTGTCAAGTGTAAGGAACTGTTCCGGCTCCCTCCCTTAAGCTGCTCATCTTTATCACTAATTAGCCTATTTTCCCTGTAACATGTCAAATTTGTTTCCATCTGTGTTGAAGATCATTTAAAAAGACTCTTGTTATGAGACACGATAGTATGAAGCCAGAAAATTGATTGGCAAATGGAATAGGGAAACTGAGACAGATAGGTGATTCAAACTAGCCTCATTTAGCACCCCCACTCACCTGACTCCTTTTCCCCTGCAGGACCACTCCCTAAAACATTAAGCCCTCAAACAATGAGGTTCTTACCAGCATCAAATAATGTTAGGAACAAAGCTTTGGGTCTGTAGCCCAAAGAGACAGAGTTTTGATCAAGCTACAGATAACACCCAGACCTCAACTGTGTTTCAGCTACAGGCCCAGAAAAACAGCAAAACCTGATGAAGTTATACCATGGCTGACATCAGGACCAGCGGCATTGATGAATGGCCCCTACCCTAGCACTAAACAATCAGTAGAGACCACAACCTTGACACTATATGTTCATTTTGATGAATCAGCATATTAAAGGACAAACCTGGATAGCTGGTGAAATATTCTATTGAGACCCTTCCCTGAGAGACCTTCCCTAAAATTTCTGCCTTTAGAAAACAAATAAAACCCCTAAAGACAAAGGATGTCTTATATGTTCTCTCTTTAGAGAAAGCCCACACCTTCTCTCTTCAGGCATGTATCTTTGTATACATATATATATATATGTAGGGAAAATAGGCTAATTAGTGATAAAGATGAGCAGCTTAAGGGAGGGAGTCGGAACAGTTCCTTACACTTGACATATACATATATATATATATATATATATATACACACACACACACACACACATATATATGTATATATATGTATACACACATACATATACACACATATACATATATACATACACATTTCAGAGAGTAAGGTAGAGGGAGAGAATGATAGAAACATCGATGATGAGAGAATCGATGATCAGCTGCCTCCTGCATGCACCTTATTGGGGATGAAGCCCTCAATCCTGGCATGTGCCTTTGACCAGAATTGAACCGGGACTCTTCAGTACACAGACCAATTCTGTACCCACTGAACCAAACCAGCTAGGGCTATCTTTGCTTTCTTTCTCCTAAGCTCTAAGGATCCCCAAGAGACTTGCAACCAGGGAAGCAATGGGCAGTGGCAGCTCATCCTGGGCTAATTCCCTGAATCTCTCTCCAAGGGCCCTTCTTTTGTCTCTGTAATTTATTTCCAGAGTCCACACAGCCCAGCTGGCTCAATTCTTCTGCCTCTGTAACTTTCTTTCTAAAGGGGCAAGACAGCTCTCTGAGCAGCCTGCTCAAATTTCTTCCCATGTACTTTCGCTTTGATGCTAAATAAACTAATAAACTTCCTCTTTCACTAGAGTAATTGGCTGTGATTTCTTTTTTTTTTTTTTTTTTTTTTTTTTTTTTTTTTGCTGAACTCAGGAACCAAGGGCCGACATTGCTGGTACCAATTACAGGTATCTTATATCAGTTCAGTAGCCCACCTATAGTGCTATACACACAATATAAACACTGGTCAAATAGGCCCAATGTCAAATATACTGCAGACTTCAAATGATGATGTATACGTATTGAAACTCTCTGCACTGTATGCCTTTAAAGTTCACTGCCAGAGTATAACTACTGCTCTTACATAGTATAGATCCTTTAAATATTTAAATCACCTCATTCTTGATCTCATTAATTCTGAAAACAAGATAATCTTCAAACATAAAAGTAGCTTAGAACATTTGAAGATTTAAGAACTGATAATACTAGGGAATATATGTTGCCAAATGTTAGAAAATATAAACATGTAAAGAAATCAAACCTAACACACCGGTGAAAAAAATCAGAAATATACACAGTTATCATACTCACATAGCAATATACCCAAGTATTAGTAAATGATTCAATCCATTAAAATTACAAGTTTTATAAAATATTTCAAAGACAAATCTATTCTCTTTATATATTGCTAAATGCTCCCTTCCACACAGTCTAATTATGCTTTTAAGATAGGATTGTCACTGTCCTTTTCAACAGAGACTATAAGTCTGTATATAAAAAACATATTTGTGAAAATTTATTTTATTATTATATTTGTATTGATTAAGGTATTACATATGTGTCCTTACCCCCCCACCCCCCACCCCACCCCCTTCTCATACCCTCATTCCCCTGGTGTCTGTGTCCATCAGTTAGGCTTATATGCATGCATAAAGTCCTTTGGTTGATCTCACTCCCTTAACCCCCACCCTTCTCTATCTTCCCTCTGAGGTTTGATGGTCTGATGGCATGGAATCTATATATATATAAAAGGCTAAGCGACCATCGCATTCGAAACAACCGAACAGACGACCGAACAGGCTGTGTGGAGTGACCACACCAGCAGGAGGGTTAGTGAGAGGTGACCAAACGACTGAGCAGCAGACTGCATGGGGCTACCAAGCCCACAGAGGGGGCAGGTGGGGGAAACCAGACCAGCAGGTGGGGGGCAGTGAGGGGTGACCAGTTTGGTGGGGGGGGGCTGTGGAGGCAACCATGCCAGAAGGGGGGAAAATTGGGGGTGACCGTGCCAGCAGCCGGGGGGCGCGGGGAGAAGCAGTTAGGTGCAATCAGGCAGGCAGGCAGGCAGGCAGGTGAGCATTAGGAGCCAGTGGTCCCAGATTGTGAGAAGTATGGACAACTGCTGGTTTAGGCCCCATCCACTTGATTGGGCCTAAACTGGTAGTAGGACATCCCCTGAGGGGTCCTGGATTGGAGAGGTTGCAGGCTGGGCTGAGGGTATCCTCCCACCCCATGCACAAATTTCTTGCACCAGGCCTCTAGTATTTAATAATACAATAGTGTATATTTGAAAGTTGCTAAAAGATTAGATCTTAAAAGTTCTCATCACAAGAAAAAAGTCTTGATTTGCATGAGAAAATGAATATGCAAAGTATATATGATGACATATATTAATTATTATAGTGATCATTTAACCATATATACAAATATCAAATTATTATGCTGTACACCTGAAACTAATATAATGTAATATGTCAATTATATCTCAATTTAAAAAGTCAATGGACTAATTACCTGTAAATTGTGGATAGGGGGCTGGAATAGTACATGAAATCCACAATTAGGGATGAGGAATTGGATTTGAGGAGAGGCAGTCCAAGCTTAAAGGTTTCTAAGTATATTTTGGAAAGGAAGCTGAATTTACCCTGTAACTATCAGGACACCAAAAGTAGGCCAGTGCAGGAGAGTTAGCCCATGTATATTCCAGCAGACTCTCTGAGTAGAGGAGGAGATGAGAATCTGGGGAGACCAAGGTGGGTAGAGTTTGCAGGACAGAGCACTAGAAGAGATATCTGCACAGAGACTTCTAGGGAGAAAAAAAAGCAGCAGAATCTTATGCACAAACTACTATATATTCATTAGATCATTTCACTGTAAGGATATTAAAATTTCAATAGAATGAGGTTCTGAAATTTTGCCATTATTTTCCTCAAGCATGCTGTTCAGGGTAAGAACATAATTTTATTCATAGTGGGAGGCAGTTTATTTCTGCAATGTACAATCAGCATGCCATTATAAGTAGTGTTAGCTAATATCCTGAAGTAGTCAAAATATGAATAGGATTACACAATTGACTTAATTTGGGTTAAGGGCATTCTGAGCCACACTCTTCAGAAATATTAACTATGTAAGGAAATAAATTGCAATCTTAGAAAAACTTAAAATTGTTAAAGCCAGATTACAATGTCGATCTTTTATTCTCTTGGTTTTAGTAGACATATTTAATTGGGCATTTAATTTTAAAAGTGTGGTGATGGGGGTGGAGGGGAGTGGGTGGAGGTAGAAGAGCGCATAGAGGGGATAAATGGTGATAAAAAAATAAAATAAAGTAAAATTTTAAAAATAGAATAAAAAATAAAAGTTCAACATTATCTTTTTTTTTAAATACATTGTGCTTATGTGAATACAAAGATCAGTAAGACTCAGTTTCTATTCTCAAATAACAAAATTAATGGGAATAAGTACACACAATAAAAAATGCAAAGGCAAAGTGAAGGGTTTACAAAGTACTTATAAACAAAGTGCTTTGCCAACACAGAAGAGGTGGGAAAATTGCTTTCAAGTTCAAAAATCAAATGATGGCTTCATGGACAAGTGGCACTGAAACTAAAGATGGGATTGAAGGTTGGGGGAGAGCAACTAAAAGGAGGACAGGAAGAGGCACAAAGGGAGGAAGGGGTTACTGTAAATAGTGTGTTAGCATTTGGTTGATACAGAGAACAGGAAGGAGCTGAAGCTCGGTGGGGCCCTGACACTTAGCTCACTCTCTCTCTTTGCCTTCTGTTACTTTTTAAAATGGGAATATACATCATTGGAATTGTCAGTAATAAGATTACTGACAGTAACAAAAGGGTAATATGCTAATTAGATCAAACATCCTTCCAGATGTCTTTCCTTCTGGACAAAGGTGTGGTGGGCGGGGGCCAGGGCCAAGGCTCTTGCACAAATTTCATGCATCGGGCCTCTAGTTACATATATAGTACACTGGGTAAGAAACACCATTAACTGAAGGCAAGGGAACTAGAATGTTTTTTCAATGCTTTTACCTGGAATTAATAAAGGCCCAAACTAGAGGATGTCAAGGAAAACAATGAACACTGAGCCAGGGAAGATGAAGAATTTGGAGGGGAAATTCAAAGGGAAACTGACTGGTTAAGAGGAGCAGAGGCGAGGGGAAGGTCAAAGGTGACTGCTCTTTAGACTGGAGGTGTCAGGGAAGTCCCAATAAGATTCTCTAACACAGTGGTTCTCAACCTTTCTAATGCGCAACCTTTTAGTACAGTTCCTCATGTTGTGGTGACCCCCAACCATAAAATTATTTCTGTTTCTACTTCATAACTGTAATTTTGCTATGTTATGAATCATAATGTAAATATCTGTGTTTTCCGATGGTCTTAGGTGACCCTGCTAGCAGTTCTCAACCTGTGGGTCACGACCCACAGGACCCACAGGTTGGGAACAGGTTGAGAACTGCTAGCAGAGTCACCTAAGACCAACAGGTTGAGAACTGCTAGCAGAGTCACCTAAAAACACAGATATTTACATTATGATTCATAACAGTAGCAAAATTACAGTTATGAAGTAGCAACAGAAATAATTTTATGGTTGGGGGTCACCACAACATGAGGAACTGTATTCTAGGGTTGCGACATTAGAAAGAATGAGAACCACTGCTCTAACATGAACATGGAAAATACAGAGGTGGGCAAAAGTAGGTTTATAATTATTGTACTGTTAATACAATAATTAAAAAAGAGCAATACAAGAATAAGCTCTGTATGTTAGATACTCACAACTTTAGACCTACTTTGGCCCACCCCGGTATATGCATTTGGGAGACAAAATGATGACCTCCACTTTGGACATATTTAGCTTGGAGTAGATGAGCACATCCACGTGAACTGGAGCTCAATTACACGACAAGGACTACAGATGCTAACTTGGTCATCTTCATCGGGAACGCTTGTTTAGAGGACCAGATGAGAGAAGAGAGGAGAAAGAAGTAAGGTCACTGGAGAATGACTTAATTCTGGGGAATAGAAGAAAGAAACAAAGCAGGGGCAGAAAGACAGACTGAGAACTCCAGGCAAGGACAAGTCAGGGTGTAGCTGGAGTGACACGCGTTCCCCTGCAAGCAGCCAACCCCTCCCCTGAGAGCCAGCAAGGGACGAACAAACTGGAGCTGTTCCTGCTGCTCTGGCCCCAGTGCAAGAAGGCTGCTGGGATCGTAAATGAAGCTTCTGCCATTTCCCAGGGTGTGACACCTCCAGCAGCAAAGTTGATGCTTATACAGAACAGGCACAGCACGTGGTATGCAAGAGCATGAGGATCCATGATGACTTTAACCAAAACCCACAGGCTAGTAAATGCACAGGTTCCAATGAACTTTTTTTTTTTTTACACAACTCCAAATTATTTCCCTCGGAAACTCATTCTTTGTCTATGGTGCAACCAGTCCTAAATTCCCGACAGCCTTTGATCCAAGGGGAGCAGCTCCAGCTGGTTTGTCCTCCTTGAATGTTTTGCCTCTAATTTCCAATTCAGTATAACAGTACGCAGAAACGGCTCTGTTGGCAGTGTGATCATTCCAGCCTTCACTTCTGACCTTGGCCTGACCTGGTTAAAGTCTCATTGTGTTTGTGACTCAGACCTGGGGCAAAAGCAGGCAGAACATTCACAGTTCTGTTTCTCTCCTTTTGCCAGTGTAACCACAAGGTCTGGTGACCTGTGACCGTTTTCATTAATTGATAACTAACCCGGGTATATTTCCTCCTCTCAGCTTCAATATGTTTCCTCTGAACACGCTCCTAAGAAGTGCTACTCAGAAACAAGTGCTGCGGAAAGTGAAGATGAGGAGGAGCGGCCCCCATTTACCCTGACCTCTGAGAGTGTGGAAGGGTGGATGGAAGCCCCAACCCTGGGCTGAAGATGGGAATGAGGGGATGGGGGCAGAAAGGGCACACTGATCTTCTATGAACTTGAACTGAGGGAATATATGAACTTTTGACAGTCCTCGGGTCGGAAGGATGGACTAAGAATAAATATAAAATATTCAGACTATTGCATTCATTTTTACATCCGCAAAAAAGAACTTACAAAATATAAATATTTGTTCACTTTTTTAAAAAGTACCATATGTTAATTCAGCTATACAAAATTAACATAGTTATAGTCCTAGAACCTGGAATTAATTAGTCTGGACTGACCTTGGGAAGGAATGTTAATATTCCTTAATTGGCTACTTTTTACAACATATGTGTACCTTCGTTGTCAAGGGTGAAGGTGAGAGAGAAATCTGTCTTATTATACAAAGTATACAAGTCATATCAGAGGTATATTTTTAATCCATCTTGGATACAGTTTTTAATAATTTTATTTCACATTAAGTGGCATGACCAGTTTATGGATTATTTAAATAATCTGTGACCTGAAAATGTCAAAGAAATATTAAAGTCAGTCAAAATATTTTCAAATAGTCACTTTTGATTGAGGCAATATTAATTTGCTAAATCTAAAAACATTGACAACAGTGTTGTTTCAAAGTATGAGTTTGATTATTTTCTAGGTAATAAAGTACAAATTCCATGAGTTTATAAATTTAAGTCTTTTTAATATGATGTCTACCATACTAAAAATGCTATAGAGTAAATTTGGAACCATTTTAACTAAACAAACTAAAAATGGGTGATTAAAAAAAATGTACTTTACTGCCAGAGATGATTCTTAAACTGTGTCAAATTTTAATAAATTACTGAATACATGTTCAGACTATTCCAAAGGAACAACTGAAGGCAGACCCTACTAAGACCAAGGGGCTACATCTAACCTCATTAAACAGGGCTTTGGGCTAGGTTTTTATATTTACATGTTGTGACATTTCTACAACGCCCTAGTCTATGCCACGTGCTGCCCTGTACCCCTGGGGTGACTGACAGGGCCACTTCCCTCTGGCTCCCAGCCCCCATCTGGTTCTGAGTCAGAGGGTTTGATGGCCGAGCTACATACCAGGTTTTCAGTTCAGCTCAATTAAATTACACAGCATTATTAAACTCCCATTGTGCCGGGCCCTGATAAGAATGCAAAAATAAATAAGACAAGGCATTTAGAAAACTGTAATTAAATTTTATCTACACTGTTTAATTTTTTTGTCTTTTCAGATGTGGCAGAACACATTTTGCCACTTCAATTGAAGATCAGAAATTTGGCTCTTGTAGGCTTTGACCACAATCTGCTCTGCACACATTCACCTCCCCCCATTTTAAAATATCCCTATCATTGAAAGTTCCCAGAATCAGTCATCCTTGTTCTCAGACCACCACCGATTTCTTGCTACCCTGATTCTTAACCAGTATGAATTCCATGCAGTTTTCAAATTATAGCTCATAATTCATTATTTTGATATTTAAATCCACCTGTACTTGTCTATGACATATAGTTCAAAGTTTTAACTATTTAATTATAGTAAAACTCCTTCACTTATCATGGTCATGATAAGTGAGGGAATTTTGATGTATATATATATATATATATATATAGTCATGGAAGTTTAGAGAGAAATATTAAATCAGAGAAGAGAGGACAGAATATGTTGGATTGGTAGTGATTTTAATTAGATAGCCTTTTGTTTAAAGTAGTGGTCAGCAAACTGCTGCTTTGTTGACTAATGAGTTTGCCGACTGCAAAATAGGGGCTTAATCACAAGGAACAACAACAGCCTGTAATTATTGGAATTGAGAGTCTAGGATCTAGACTTTTAAACTTTAAAGAATAGAAAATTAAATGTTGAAATAGAAAAATGACATGTCCAGTATCACAACATTGGTGTCACAGCAAACCCTATACTATAGATTTTATTCTTTTCAAATACAGAAAAATAGAGAATAACAAAAGCAGAAATATGATAATTTTGTGTAAAACTGACAGCTCAGTTACCTGGCATAATTTTTCTTGAGGATTCAAATATTTACAGATTATTTATAGATTAGGACACAACTGGATATAGATAATTCTGCTTTCACAATTGTAACATCTTAATTTTCTTTTACTCTGCCATCAGTGAATCAGACAGAAAGGAAAGGAGAACCGGGCCTCAATCAAAATCGGAAAGAATGAAAACCAAGCTGAGTATAACTAAACTGTGAACTCTTTTAATAAACAAATGGTAACTGCTTATGATGTGCTAGCCAAATGCTAGGCAAAAGCCAGACATGGTCCTTGTTCCCAATAGGACACATAATTTTAGGGAAGAAAAGATATATGCTATAGATGGCAGCTCTTAGAGAATGAGATGGCCATTTTCAAGACTCTGAAGACTTTTTCTTTTATTTCTGTATCCAGGACAACCATGTTAGGTAGAGTTAGTTGCATTTATTGGATGTATAACCACAAGGTATTGTAAAATGGCATATAAAAACTTCCTGTCCCCAGTATATTCAAATGATGATTACAGCAAAGCCTTGGGCCCTATGTTGTGTTAACACGTTATCTTTTATTGATGACTTAACCTTGTATCTATGTTTAGTCCTCCAGTGGAACTTAGAGGAAAAACTTGATTTATGATGAACTTGACAATCTATCCTATAATGCTACAGCAAAACCTAATGATTTGATGTTTAATGCTCAGTAGATAGTTTCTAGCAAAGCCTCGATTTTGTATAACTATTAGCTTTTACTCTTCCATTTCCATATGTTCTTACTGAGATAATTCAACTCAGATATTTTTAGTATAGTAGACATCAGATTAAAAGAAAACATTTTAGAAATAACATTATCATCTCAAAAAGAAATAAGAAGTACAGGCAAAGAAAGAGTTAGCATCTTACCATAGGGGCATTATTAACCATTACAGGACCAGGCCACTACTGTGTTTATGGTATCTGGCTTGATGAGTTTCTTTTTCCTTTTTTTAATTGATTTTTCACAGAGAGGAAGGGAAAGGGACAGAAAGCCAGAAACATCGATGAGAGACAGACATCTATCAGCCTCCTCCTGCACGCCCCCCACTGGGGATGTGCCCACAACCAATATACATGCCCTTGACGGGAATCAAACCTGGGACCTTTCAGTCCCCAGGCCAACGCTCTATCCACTGAGCCAAACCGGTTTCGGCTTGATGAGTTTCTTATAGGAGTTAGGAATCTCATGTCTTCCAGGATATAAACTCTTTAAAATCAAACATTTTTTCCCCCAAGTTCCTTAAGAGTTATGAGCCTTCAATGTGCATTAATACTAACTAGCATTGACTAAGTTATTTTTAGTCTATTAAAAATTATTTACAATAATTTTATAATGTCTTATTTAATCACTGTCATTCATTCATTAAATAAATATTTTTTAGTATCTACTATGTATGACCCAGGAATCACTCGAAGTACTAAGGATTCAACGGTTTACAAAATAGATATGGGAAATGCCCTGCCTTTATGAAACTTACATTCTATTATGAAGACACATAAATCAAAATTTTTAAAAAGTGAAATATATAGCACGTTAAGTGAGCACAAGGTTAATGAAGAAAAAGGGAAACAGGGAGTTTTATGGTTTGAGCAGAAAAGTGGAGGTTGCGACTTTATTAAACCAATTGGCCAAAGAAGCTGACATGAGGAAATGGCATTTAGGTAAACACCTAATGGAAGTGAGGGAGGAAAGTATGAGAATCTGGGAGGAAGAGCTTTCCAGCAGAGGAAACAGTCAGTGCAAAGGCCCTGAGGTAGGCACCAGCCCCGGGTGTACTACGGCAGAGAAAGCCGATAGGTGAACAAGGCAAGGCAAAGCTAGAAAAGTAATAGGGACCTAATCTTATAGGGACTTGTAGGTCTTGGACCTATACAAATGGAAGCCATTAGCAGGGGAGCGATTTTTTTTAAATTGTATTTTTGTATGTAACACATTCTCTAAAAATTAAGTTAAAAATGAATGTGTTATCTGACAGAACTAGGAATTAGAGAATCTGGAATCACGAACATAGAAATGAGGATGGGAGAGGAGATTAGGGAGGAGAAATACTAGGGATCAGAAGTCCAATGTGGAAGTTGTTTTAGGCAGAGAAGGAGGCGAAGAAATAGGCATCCAAATGTGAGAATCCAGTTAAAAAGAATGCATTTCCCCACCGCCACAGGCATAGCCAGAAGAACATGAGTGATCCCACTGAGGTAGATTTGGCAGTTGGCACTCTCTCATAACTGGAATATATTTTAGCAATTTTGTAAGTTCAAATGGTAGCCCAAAGTCTGTGCCATTCATGACTGGGTATTTCTAGAGAAAAAAAGAAGACCAAAGGGAAAAAAAATAATAAGAGGTACATACACAGACACCTCAGATAGAGAGATATATAGATTCCATAAGCTAGGCTCTGTATAATTCCTTGGAGTAAACATTAGTAACTATAGGCGGGAGTAGACCTAGAAACTAGGGGATCCCCATTTAAAGATTTAAGATTCCTCTTCCTCCTCCCCCTTCCTCCTCCCCTTCTTCTTTCCCCTCCTCCCCCTTCCTCCTCCCCTTCTTCTTTCCCCTCCTCCTCTTTCTCTTCCTCTTTCTCCTCCTCCTCCTCCTCCTCCTCCTCTTCCTCCTCCTCCTTCTCCTCCTCCTCCTCCTCTTCCTCCTCCTCCTTCTTCTTCTTTTCTCTCTCTGTCTCTCTCTCTCTCCCCTCCTTCCCCCCCCCCTCTCTCTCTCTCTCTCTCTCTCTCTCTCTCTCTCTCTCACACACAC
>JAAGEH010000018.1:21153062-21201588 GCA_011751065.1 Lasiurus cinereus | reverse complement strand
TATTATAATGCATTATGTTTTTCATTATGGTAAGAACACTTAACTAATTTTTGAGTGTACAATATAATATTGTTAATTATAGGTACAATGTTAAGCAAAAGATCTCTAGAACATATTCACCTTGCAAACTAAAATTTTATACTTGTGAACAGTCTTAAGCCCTCTGTGACACTGCCTCCGTCAAACAGTGGGAGTGCAGAAAAATGTTTACTCTATGTCATTGAAAATATTATAAATTGCCACTTAATTCTGTTTCCTAATGTTGAGTCTCCTCAGAGCCCACTAGTTAGGAAGGACATGGATCCTGCAGATATGAAACCAATTGTCCCTATCAGAGAAAGCCTTATTATTCCACACAAACCGTAACTTCTAGTTTAGTTATCTTTTAAAGGAAATTCCAAAGAAAGAGTCCTACAAATGAGATATTAAAAAATAATTATTAGCAAAAAATAATTTCTACTTTCATAAGCTATTTAAATAAGAAGCCATAGTTTTCCTGACTGTGATAAAACACTTCATCAGGTTGCAGACTACCCACATTTGTATAATGTTGAAAGCAGCCATGCAGCAGACCCAGGGGTACTAATCCAGATCCCCTTCCAGACAAAGACACTCCCCCATCAGAGGAAGCCACTTCACTCAACCTATACATACCTTCTCCTTGATAGCCTCCTGCATCTCACTAGGGGTGTAACTGGGACAGCTCTGAAAGGTCATTTTCTCTCCAGAGCTCCCTTAGTATTAGATATAGCAACTTCGTGGTTTAACTTCTCATTCTGTACAATCCTGCTTGCCTTGCAGATGTTACAGAGAACACTATACATGCAAATCTCAGCATTAGGATCTGTTTCCTGGGAAATGGCCTTAACCAGTTAATATCTAGGAAGCTGACTGTTAAAGGAGATTTGGGAAGACTGCTTCCAAGCAAAATGAGTTAACTGGGAGTGAATTTCACCTCTCACACAAAATAACTAATAAACAAACTGAAATATATGAAGACATTGGCTAACAGGCAATAAAAGGCAGTGATCCCAGAGAGGAAGAAAACAAAAGAGGTGGGCTTTATCATTGTCCCTGCTTACTGTGAGGCTCTGGCATAGGGCCTGGGAACTCAGGAATGCCTGATGGTGGACCTGATTTGGGGAGATGGAGCTGGAGTCCAGTGAGGGTAGGCAGCTAAAGTACCCAGCCAGAGCAGAGGATGCGGAGCGGAGAGTAGCAGGGAGGACACCAAGGGGGAGGATAGGCCCTCAGTGTCACCTGAGTACTGATCTGCACATGCACATGAGGAAATGCTCTGAGGCCACAGAAAGAACCACATGAAAGGATTCAAAGGAATAACTTCTCAAAGCTCACATGGGCCTGTTCCCACAGCATGATAAGAAAAAAACCTCATAGTTCACAGGAAATGGAGTATGGAACTTTTCCCCCTGGGGAGTGGTAAAAATCTCATCCTAGACTAAATGCCTCACTGGTCCCATCCAACTAACCTTAAAAACAGGACAGAACTGATCAAACTATTTCTAAGTAAGTCAATAGCTTCTCTGAACAAACCTTAAGAATGTTTATAGGCATACCACAATAACCAGCACCCAACACGTAAAATTCAAAATAAATAGTGTTCAATAAAAGTAGAAAAATATATCCTATTAAGAGGGGGGGGGATCAACTAATTGAAAATGACTCAGAAAAAAACAGACATTAACACAGTTATAACTGTATCCCATATGTTTAAGAAGCTAGGAGAAAGATTAAATGTGCTAGGTTCATCTTAAGAACATCTAAAACTGTGAATACAGTGTTTATGTTGAAAAAATAGATTGGATGGCAATAATGGCAAATTAGACATTGCAGAAGAACAGATGAGCAAATTTGAAGACAGCAATAGAAACTATTTAAAATAAAACAGAGAAAAAAATACTTAGAAAAGAAGGATAGAGCATCAAGCAGCTTTGAAACAACTTCAAATGAACTAATACATATGCAGTTTGGGTCCCTGAACAGGCAGGGAAGGTGGGTAGATAGAAGACACTGAAAAATAATGATTGAAATGTTTCCAAATTTTGTAGAAGCTATAAATCCCTGAAACTCAATAAACCCTGAGCCCAATAAACATGAAAAACAACAACAACCACTACGCTACAGGCAAGGACATTCATAATAAAATTGATTGATATCACAGTAAAAGGAAAAATCTTAAAATAGAATTTCAGGGCTGCCTATTGGTGATGAGTTTTCATGGGTGATAGATGGAGCTCTGACAGCCCTGACATGAAATTGCAGTGCTGCTGTTCAACTTTGACCTGTGGCAAACTAGGACCCAGTATTAGTGGAAGAGGATGCACTGACAGATGCATGTCAGGCCTATGACAGTTTGAGGGAAATAGTAATTATAAAGAAACTGGAGGTGTATTGCCATCTTAAAAATATGAACTATAGTTATAACTTTTAATGACCTATTAAATTTATCATCTATACCATTTCTGGGTCAGTTCAGTTGGTTTGTATTTTCTCTTCCTGATGGGAACTATTTTCCTGCTTATTTGATACATTTGTTATCAGCTACATAATATTGTGAATTTTACCTTGTATGATGCTAGCTAGCATCGTATCTATGAATAATAGTATTTGTTTCTTTTATAAATTTAACTTAATTGTATTTATATGGAGGTTTAATTTATCTGGAGATTTAATTTTATGCATTGGGTATTACTAAGCAGATTAATAAGAGTCAGTTAATGCACCTGAAGAACTAATAATCTTATAGAGTAAACAAAAATTAGAACCGATACAAAACAATGCAATGAGTCTGGCAGGTGTGGTGCCACGGTTATGATTAAGAGTTGGCCCATGAACCAGAAGGTCACGTTTTGATTTCAATCAGAGCACATGTTCCGGTTTTGGGCTCCATCTCTAATAGGAAGCAATTGATCAATATTTCTCTCTCACTGATGTTTCTATCTTTATCTCTATGGTGCAGAAAGTTTAAAATATTATTTTGTTATAAAATTATTAATTTTGGAATTATAAAAGTATACATACAAGTAAAAAAACACATCTCTATTCCCATCTTTTAAAAATAGTATCCAATAACATTTTGACATATTGAGTCTTTTCATCATATACACAACTATTTACTAAAATTGAAGTTTTACTACTTGATTTTTTTAGTTAGCTATACTGTTAATATTTACCCATATAATTCAATTATTTTTAGTAGCTGTGTAGAGGTCATCAGACATATTTAACCATTGTTTTATTATTGGACATGTAGCTACTTCTTATATTACATTAATATGAAAACAGGGTAATGAAATGCAATGCAGTAGAGATTAACAGGAATGGGAAACTGGAGGCCTGGACTCCAGGGTCAGCTCTGAGAAGTTTTGGAAAGTCATTTCCCCTCTCTGAGTTCCCTTTTCCTCACTTAGAAATTTTCTAAGGCTGAACTAGATGAAGTTTCACATCCTATTTAGTGTTAACACAGACAGACAACTCCACTCCCAGGATCAAAATCACTTCAGTGGGGAAGGTCTTAGTAGAACTCTGAACTTAGTAGATACTGAAGACAGCATAAGGACCTACACTTCGTGGGTTGTTCGAAGAAGTAAAACAGCAAGAAGTGAGCATTTGCGCTGGGAAAAGTGGGAAAAGCATCAAACTTCCTCTGACTCTTACCATCCCTTTCCTCTCCTCTGAGAGCTTAGAAGGATTGATATCCTACCTTGTCATCCAACCTCTAGATTTCAAGCATGTTATTTACAAATATGATTGGGCTCTTTATATTGTTTGCATTTGTGCATATTTTTGGCTTTATAAAATGAACATTAATGTAAAAATGACATTTAAAATAAATTTATTTCATTGAGTCTTTTAATGGAGCTAAAATTAAAAATTTGAAGAGGGTAAAGAGAATTAGATAGTATAAGTATGCTATTTAATAAATAGATTCACTCATTCTTTCATTTAAGAAATATTTATTGAACATCTAATACATTCCAGTCCCAGTTATAGGGTCAGAGAGATATAAAACAGACAAAGCTCTAGACCTCATGAACTTACTCTAGGTGAGGGAGACAGAGAGTAAACATACACAAAATACATTGTGTTATTACAGTATATCAGATGGGTCTAATCACTAAGCAAGAGAAAGGAATGAGGGTAAGACAAGAAATGTGGGAACTAGGGAGGAAGCTGATATTTTACATGGAGAGCACAGGAATGGCTCTTCTGGTAATGTGATGTCTGAAGAGAGAGAGAGACCTGGTGTGCAGGATCAAGCCATGCAGACCTTGGAGGCAAGGTCAATAGCAAGAACTTTTTTGAGGTAAGAGGGTATATGGTGTGCTCTATGCCACCATGAGCAGAGCATAAAGCAAGGAGAGAAGTCGTGAAACAAAGAGAGGCAGTGCAGTGCCAGATGGGCCCCTAAGAGAAACACGGTATTTGTTCAGAAACATTGCATTTATTTTTTCAGAGTTGGATGGGAGCAATTCGATTTGGGACAGGGAAGTGATATAATCTGATTTAGGCTTTAAAGAAATCTTCATGGATGCTTTGTTGATAATAGGCAAGGGTAAGTATTGAGAAATGAAGAGAGAAAAAGCTAGGGAAAATTAATTAAAATGCTATTGTGGTAATTCAGAGAAATGCAACATTATCTATACTGCAGAAGTGTGGAAGGGTGAGAATGGGCTGACCTCAGCAAATTTGAAGGTATAGATAAAAGATATGATGACAGAATGGTGTGGCTATGAAATAAAGGGGAATAAAAGGCCAAAACTGGTTTGGCTCAGTGGATAGAGCATCAGCCTGCAGATTGAAAGGTTCCAGGTTCGATTCTGGTCAAGGGTACGTATCTTGGTTGCGGATACATTCCCAGTAAGAGGTGTGCAGGAGGCAGCTGATAGATGTTTCTCTCTCACCAATGTTTCTAACTCTCTATCCCTCCCCTTCCTCTCTGTAAAAAAATCAATAAAATTTATTTAAAAAAGGAAGGGGGAATAAAAGATGATAAGGTTTTGATCTGAGCAACTAAAAAAAATGGAACTGTCATCCACTGAAATGAGAAAAACTGGAGCAGTAAATTTTGGGAGAAAAACGAGTTTAGCTCAATTTGAATTGCTTATTAGAAACACAAGCAGAGAGGCAGTTAGATGTGCGAGTCTGGACTTTAGGGGACTAGACTGAACGAGAGATAGAAATTTGGGGGTCATCCTCATAAGATGAATTCCCTGAATTACTTGACCCATTTCATAAACTATTTTTTAATATTACTAGAATGTATGAAAGCAAGCTCAATCAGGTCAGAAAATAATTAAGAAGAATTTGTGCTTGAGTCTTCTGTCAAGTAAAGTTATTCTGGTTATTATTTTTAAGTCAATCTGTGCTGCTTAGATGAGATTTCACTTTAGAACAGTGTCTTTTATTGCTTTAGATGATTACTCTAGCTTATGAAAAACACTGCTCTACTGTTCTCCCCTCTGCACAGAGCAACTCTTGACTTACATGAAAGTTGTATCAGCAAGAAGTGAGGTTTCCCATGCAAGCCTTGTATTTTAGAGCTGGAAAGGTCTTAATGACCTTGTTTAATCAACTAGTTCATTTTACAGAGAGAGGAAAAAACAGAAGTTCAAAAGGCAAAGTGAGTTTCCGAAGTCATTCAGCTAGCATAGAATACTTATTATTTACTTAATACAGCAAATATTTACTGAGCACTAGGTGGTAGGTGACATTTGAAGGATTGAAGATAAAGCAGTCAACAATAAAAAATAGACTCTGTTGTGTGGAATTTACAGTCCCTTTGGAAGAGCTAGAAAACAAAAGTGCAAGTCTACAATATGACACATAATTAATAAGTGCCATGAAGAAAAATGAATCAGGATAAGGTTGGGTGATAATTTATTATTCAAATGGGGACAAGTTTTAGAATAAAAGGAATTGAAAACTGGATGGGATGCCAGGTCAGCAGGCAAAAGTGGGGGTGTCTCTCCTGGGTGGATGAAGATGTAAAGTCACACAGATGAATTGGATTGGGAGTGCTGAGGTGGTGAGTCAGGTTTATTTCATATCAAGTGGTCAGTCATGAGTGAGGTGATGTGGTGATATCTGAGGAGAGACGTGAAGTAAGTGACGGAAGGAGACATGCATTTATTGGAAGTAGACTGTTGCACGCAAAGGGAAACAACAATGAAAAATCTCTGAAGTTGGAGGCATTTGGAAAAAGGAGGTCAGTGTGATTGCTATAGAGAAAACAAGGGGAAGAATTTGTAGGCAATGAGGCAGTATGATGTAAGAATTTTTAGACTATTAAAATTATTTAGGTTTATATGCTTGCTAAAAGGAAGCCACTTGTTAGCTATGAAACAAGGAGTGATATTATCTAACTTATTTTAGTCTAATAATCTGGCTGCCCTATTGAAAATATGTCAGCAAGAAGAACTGCCTGGTAATAAAATTGAACAAATGTTGTACATGGCTTCTACCTGAAAATTTTATTGCTAAAGTTAAAGAAGACTCAAATAAATGAAAATACATCATATTTGTAGACTACAAGTCTGAATATTATTAAAATGTTAATTTTTCCCAGAATTCTATAGAATCAGTGCCTTTTCAATGAAAACTCAAGCAGGTTATTGTTATAAATTGGCAATCTAATATTGATGTTTATATAGATAGGCTAATGATCTAGAACAATATAGTCTTTTAAAATTGTAAATCAAACAACTTTGGAAGATTTGTTTTATTCCAAGAATTACTATAAAGCCATAATAATGAATAATGTAGAATAAAAAAATAGATTAACCAAAATTGAAAGTCAGAAATAGATCCAAGAAAATGTGGTAAATTTATTTTTTTAAAATATACCAATTAATTTTAATATGGATAGAAAATATTATATGGGTTTTTCAATATATAATACCAGAACAACTGGATTTCTACATGGAAAAAACTGTAACTTGATCCATACACTATTCCATATACAAAAATAAACTCGCGATAGAATGCAGATCTAAACAAAAAATTCAATTTTAATAGTTTCTTAAAGAAAATATCAGACAATATCTCAGTAGCCTTAAAGTATTCAAAGACATTTTAGAGCACAGAAATTACTAACTATAATAAAATTATTGGATAAACTAAGCTTCACTAAAATTAAAAACTTCTTTTTAAAAAGTCATTATCAAGAAAAATTAAAAGGCGAATCTCAATGAGATAAATGTATTGCAATATATTTATGCAAAAAAGATTTGTACTTAAATATTTAAAGTATTTTTAAAATTCAATAATAAAAAGACAAAAAACAAAATTTGGCACAAAATTCTGGCATTTACAAAATAAGGTATATAAATGGCCAATAAGTACAGTCCTTAGGGTAGTATAAATTAAAACTCAGTGAGAAAAAAAATAAAACAAAAACAATGAGATATAATGTGTAGACATACATCTTCTACAATGCTGAAATTTAAAAAAACAAACACAAAAACTATAAATAATGTAGTGGATTATTCTATGCCAACCTGGTCAACTTGAAGACTACATTTCCCAGAATTTCCTTTTCTGTTTTAGATTTGGCCAAAAGAGGAATTTAGGTATGGTTTAAAGCATACAAATGAAACAGTGGCCATTACTCTTACTAGTATCAAATTTAGTGCTAGAGTGAAACAGCTGTGTCCATTGGGTCATAGTATGATCACATTTTGCCAAGTTGTCCAACCTATTATCCAGGCTGATCAACAGTAGTCCCAGTTCTACCATCAAATACTTGATTGTGGACTTCCAAAAATAGTACTACACCAAGGCAACAACTTCCCATGAGATTCTCATGAACTTGCTCTTCTTGGTCCTACTGCAGTGTCTGGATATACTTGTTCCTCAGAATTTTCTGCAAGTTCTAACTTGTCTGCCTGCACCAGTACACTATGTAGCCTCATTGGTGACTCTTTTTTTGATCTTTCCACAACCTGTTCATCTAGTCTCACTTTTGTATAAGGTCTAATTTCTATAATTAAGCTACCTCATGTTAGCTTGATTACTATAGTTCTTGGCACCTCATCTGCATTTGGATCTGATTTAAATAAATATCCTCAACTCTGAGTCTGATGCCATCAATGAAATGAAACTTGGGAATTCTGAAATGAGAATGATTATATTTTTCATGTGAAGAGAATAAAAATGATCTGTGGCTAAAGAGCTAAAGAGAAGACTGTGGTAGATTGCAGAAAGGCATCAAATACTTTCTATTCCAAAGGGACTTTTCAGTTCTTCCCATTAAAGGTGGAGTTTATTTCTTTACTCCTTAAATATGTTCTTGAGCACAAGACCTTCTCTGGCTATTGGGACATTAGCCAACATGAACCCAGAGGAGGAATGGAAAGTAAAAGTGTATTGGAGCTTGCTTTCTCTCGCTGATTTTGTATCCCAGCTGCCATGTTTATGACTCCTTGCTAGACTTTGGAACATTCAAGGCCAAGCCATGCCTGTCATCCCAGTTGACAATGAGGTACCATCAAGTATACAAATGAAGCGATCCAGTTCCGATAAGTGGCTAGAGCAGTGTTATTTTTTGGCTCTAATTTATGTAGTCATTAATTTTGAAGCAAAAAACAAACCAATACAAATATCGAATGTTGAGAGGAGGCCAAGGAACTGCAATTCTAAGTCACTGATGATAGGAAATGACTGCAAGACTATTTGTCAGTTTCTTATAAAGTTAAACACACACCTTAATATCCAACAATTCCAGAATTAGGCATTACCTAAGAGAAATGTTCACATAAATATACATGTAAGAAAGTGCACAGTAGCTTATTCATAATAGCAAAAATTGGAAATGACTTAAAATTTCTATCAATAGGAGGATAAACAAATATGATAATTTCAATAATGAAAATAAAAAGGAATTAACCATGTATAGATAAATACCTAGATAAATCATAAAAATATTAAATTTAATGAATGAAGCAAAATATAAGAGTATTTGCTATGTAATTCCATAGTTTTAGGAGAAATATAAAAGGAAATAGAAACAAGGGAGTAATGATACGTTAGTCCCCCTTTATCCATGAGGAATGCTTTCCAAGTGGACGCCTGTCTAGTGGGGAGGTTCTGAGGAGACCATTAGATTGCAGGCACAATTGTTGATATAGGTTAAATTTACTAATTTTCTATTTACTCTGCCATCTGTAACACATAACTTTGAATATAAGTTAACATACATCTTGCTGCAAGATGATTATTTTGATCATCTATTGCTGTTTAACAAACCAGCCAAAATGCAATAGCTTAAAACAATCTTTTTTTATTACTCCTCATGGTTCTGTGTGTTGATTGAATCACCTGGGTAGTTCTAGTCTACAGATGTCACCTGGGAACACAGCGAGTGGGTAGTTCTATTGGGCTGAGGTATCCAAGATGGCTCACTCGCAGGGCTGCCATTGATGCTGGCAGAAGGCTGGAACTTAGCTGGACATGTAGATCACAGCACCTCACATGGCCCCCCATGTCACCTGGGTTTTTCACAGGGTGGCAGCTACGTTCAGAAAGGCAGAGTTTTGAGAGTGAGTGGTCCCAGAGAGAAGATGCAAAAGCTGCTTGTCGGTCCTCTGTAGGGCTAAGTCTAGAACTGGCATGGTGTCACTTCTGCCACCATCTAGGGCTTATGTAGTCATAAGGACAGACTAGATACAGGAGGAAGAGATAATAAACTTCAGTTCTTCTAGGAAGTATTAGGAAATTGGGGCCATCTTTAATCCACTAAGTCTTTTGTCAATAAAGCTATTCATTACACAAAAATCTTTTTTTGGGAAAACTATATATCTACCATTTATATATATATATATAATTTTATTGATTTTTAACAGAGAGGAAAGGAGAGGGATAGAAAGTCAGAAACATCGATATGAGAGAGATATCGATCAGCCGCCTTCTGCACGCCCCCTACTGGAGTTGTGCCTGCAAGCAAGGTACATGCCCCCCGACCGAAATCGAACCTGGGACCTTTCAGTCCGCAGGCCGATGCTCTATCCACTGAGCCAAACCGGTCTCAGCTATATCTACCATTTTTTTAATGTTGATCTCAATGGTATACTAGCTATATGGCAAATAACACCACATTTATAATCAGATTATAGGCCCCATTCTATGTTCTTTTTTTATTGGGGATTGCTTACTTCTTTCGTAGGGTACAACTTTAAAGACACAACTTTAGCAAACATATTTGCTCCTTCCTTAAAGGCTTTCACCCCATTTACCTATGTGAAAGCCAACTCAGAGCTACCAGAATGTCTTTTACATCATAAAGAGAGATCTCTCTACCAGTAGGTCACATTTCCCCTCTTGCATCATCAGCTACATTCCACACTGAGTATTAAATGTGAACATGAATGGCATTTTATTATTTATTCTGAATTTCTAGCCTCTGCATCGTAAAATTATAACTGTGTGGGAAGCAATTTCTGTTTAGTACAGAATTCTGTTGAAGTCGTTCAGGTAACTTGCCCATAGCAACAAAAAGAACCAGTGTGTCATACTTGCAGCTTAACACCAAGCTCTACAAATTACACAGATAAAACCTCCTTTTCATACAGATGAGCAGTTCAAGTGTCAGAGCAGGAATGATTATATGAGCTGACTCAATACACAAAGTTATATATCCAAACTTCAGATTTAGTGTTTGCCTTTTCATTAGCATGTACTTGTTATTGGAAACTCATTTTTAAATGTCCCATCAAACATGTTACTGTGTTTTGTGTAGCAGAATTTACTTATTATAATCAATTAGAGGTAAGCTTTTGATTCTGACATTGTTATCTGCAGCTCAGAGGTTTCTATATGTGGGTTTTTGTGGTATTTATTTTTCAATATTCTATAACTTTAAATTTTCCCCTTGGCCTGAGATATATGTCCATGTTAGTTTTAATTTACTTGGTTTGATTGTGTGCCTTCTGTTTTATGATCTTACTTGGTTTGTGATGAATGTTGCCTTTTTGATTTCTTTCAAAATTTGAGGTTTCTCTATGGCTAGTCCATGGTGACCTTTATGATTGATTTTTCCATAGTTATTGAAAAATAAGATACATATTTTGGGAAGAAGGTGTGTGTGTTTGCAGAGGATCTATCTTATGTTATTTTGTATGTGAGTGAGAAAAATTCAACTGGAGTTGTATACTACATTTTTTCCTAATACTTCCTAGAATTTGTTTTATGAATATTGATGTCTTCTATAACAACATTTATAACTGAAACTCTCATTATGGATTCCTTTCTTTTTAATAACATGTTCTGTTTCACACTTCCTGTTTTTTTGCCATGCATTTGTTTGATATTTGTGCCTTTTGGGGTTTGTTTATATAGCCCTAACATATCTCTGCCCTATTATTTTCAAAACATGAATCACTTTAGCTTAACATATTCTGAGCTTACCAGTTGTTAAAGTTCCATTGTCCATTCTTCCTTTTGTTCTTTTTTTAAAAAAAATATTTCCATTTATTTTTGTAATTTTTATTCTCTCTCTTACTATTCTTTTTTTTTTTTTTAATCTTCACCAAAGGATATTTTTCCATTGGTTTTTAGAGAGAGTGGGAGAGAGTAAGAAATATCCATGAGAGAAACACACCAATTGGTTGCCTCTTGCAGGAGCCCTGACCATAGCCTGGGCTGGGGAGGAGCCTGCAACCAATATATGTGCCCTTGACCCAAACTGAACACCTCAAACCCTTCAGTCTGCAGGTCAAACTGAGCCAAACTGGTTAGGGCTCTCTTACCATTTTTGATGGAAGCAGACTACAGTAATAATTGTTTTAGTGAAGAATTGCTGTGAAAAGTGAAGATAGTGTCCAGCATTTGTTCTGTAGCAGCTATTGCAGAGGCAGTGTGCACCCAGGCGTGTAAGGGGGCCCTGCCAAGCTCCCTCCTGGGAACCACACAGCATCTCAGCATCGAGGCCTGTCATCATCCTCAACTGTGGCTGTGAACATTCTGTGCCTCATCTCCATTTATTTTGTGTATCCCCACGTTTACTACAGGTTAGTGTTATTTTAGGTTGTATGTGTTGTTTAGCATGATTTGGTAGGTTCATTTTTGGGTCTGGGACAGCTCAAAAGTTTTTCCATATAAATTGATGGTAATTGTTTCTTCACTTTCCACCATTTGACCTAGGAAAGGTTTCATAGGAGTGCTCCAGGTAATTAGCTTGAGCTAATGGGAGAAACCTGTATACAAACACTTAAACCTCTAGGACAGGTTTGGCAGTAAAAAGAAAATTCTAAGATAATGGGTTTGATATGGGAAATGCTAATGGACTTATAGGGCAATACCAGATGGTATTTAGGTGACAGTTTGGAGGTGGTAGATTGAATTACTAACATTCCAGCAGTTTTTTAAAAATATATAACTCTAACCTATATCATCCACATTTCTACCGTTTCCATACAGAGCATACACACACAGCTTGAAGAATCAGAAATAAGAAGAGTAGTGGCTTTATATATTCATCTTTGAAAACAAAATCCTATACAAAGAAATGGATAGTTCATATAATTTCACATGCATATGAAGTCTGTTTTTTAAATTGCACAATTGTCTGTTCTTTTTTAATATATATTATTTTGGAGAGGGAGGAGAGAGAGAGAGATAGAAACATCAATGATGAAAGATTATCAGTGATTGGCTGCCTCCTGCATGCCCCACACTAGGGATTGAGCCCACATCCCAGGCATGTGCCCTGACCAGGAACAGAACCATGACCTCCAGGTCCTTAGGTCAATGCTCGGCCACTGATCTGCGCCGGTTGGGCAAATTGTCCATTCTTGCACACTGGATAGAGTGAGCAATAATAAAACATTAACCCTATGTGGTTGTAAATGTACATTTTTAACTCTGAGCTGAATAATTCCAGCTATTAATCTTAGGAAAGTTAACTGAATTAGCAAGTGAACTAATATATGTAAGACCCAAGAAGGTCAAAATCATAGGCAATGTTATTAAATGTAGTAAAAAATAAAGATAATTCAAAGTGGTTTTTCTCATAGATAGACAATAGTATAGTTATTACCAGAGGGAAAGGGGGGAGTTTGGGGGGAAAAGTAGAGTAAAGGGGGAATAAATGGTGATGGAAGGAGACTTGATTTGGGATGGTGAACACATTAAGCAATATAGAGATGATGTATTACAGAATTGTGAAAAGTGAAGGACCCCTGAAATCTATACAATTCCATTAACCAATATCACCCCAATAAAGTCAATAAATAAATCATGAGGAAATTCAATAAATAAATCATGGGGGGATTGGGTAATGGCTATATGCATTATCTTAAGTGGTTTCATGGATGTATACAGATATAGAAAACTTACCATACTGTAAATAAGTGTAAGTTCTTATATGTCAGTATACCTCAGTACAGCTGTTTAAGAAATAAAAAGGTCAAATGTTACCTGTTAAGAACTTCAAAGTGTTCATAGGCAACAAAATATCAGACATATGTCATAGCAATATCTTTACTGATACATCTCCAGGGGCAATGGAGACCAAGGAGAAAATAAACAAAAGGGACTACATCAAAATAAAAAGTTTCTGCACAGCAAAAGAAACCATCAACAAAACAAGAAAGTCCATATTTGCTAATGTTATCTCCGATAAGGGTCTAACCTCCAAAATTTATAGGGAACTCATACATCTTAACAAAAGGAACAATCCAATCAAAAAATGGGCAAAGGACTTAGACATTTTTTTTAAGTGAACATACAGAAGGCCAAGAGACATATGAAAACATGCTCAAAGTCACTAATCATCTGAGATGCAAATCAAAACAAAAATGAGATACCATCTCATACCTATCAGAATGGTTAGCATCAACAAATCAACTAATGACAAGTCCTGGCAAGTATGTGGAGAAAAAGGAAACCTCTTTCACTGCTGGTGGGAATGCAGACTGGTGCAGCCACTGTGGAAAACAGTATGGAGTTTCCTTAAAAAGTTAAAAATGTATCTCCCATTTGATCCAGTGATCTCACTTCTAAGAGTATATCCCAAGAAATCAGAAACACCATTCAGAAAGGATATATGCACCCTTATATTCATAACAGCACAATTTTCCACAGCTAAGATTTGGAATAGCCTAAGTGCCCATCAGCAGATAAATGGATTGAAAAACTGTGGTACATCTACACAATGGAATTCTATGTTGCTGTAAAAAAGAAAGAACTCTCAATTTTCTTAACAGCATGGATGGACCTGGAGAGCATTATGTTAAGTGAAATAAGCCTGTCGGAAAAAGATAAATCATTATTTCACTCATTTGTGGAATATAAAGAACATCATAAACTGATGAACAAAAATAGATCCAGAGATAGAGAAACACTGGACACACCATCAAACTTCAGAGGGAACGCAGCCGAGGAGGTTAAGCGATCAACCAAAGGACTTGCATGTATGCATATAAACATAACCAATGGACACAGATAGTAGGGGGGTGAGGGCACGTGCTGGGGGTTGGGGGTGGCTGGGGAGAGGTAAGTGGGGAAAAAGGAGACATATGTGATACCATATATAATATTTTTAAATTTTTTTAAATAAAAAAATTAAAAAAAACCCACATGGAAGTGTTGATTGTAAAGGAAAGACCAATAAACAAATGAGGGGGAAAAGTGTTTTTTATATTTTAAAAGTATTATGTTCCCTGTTGGAAGGCTCCTTTTGATTTCAGTGACAGTGCAGGGAATATCCTGAGAGGTATAAAATGAAACTACCATGAAAATGTAAACCTTCTCTAAAAAGCCCAAGTCAGCTTTGACCAATATCCACAATTCTAGCCTTTATTTGAGGTAACTGCCATAAAGAATTCAGTATTTATCTTTCTGAATGGTTCACACAGCCTTTAATTTTTAGCACACATTTTTACTTAAATGCTACTATACTGCTGCACAGTATCTCCTTGTATGGGTATTGTTCAAGAGCAAACCACAGGCCCCAAATGCCATCACTTATGCTAAAGTCCATGACACCAAACTTAGATTTAATACCTGAACTATTGCTGTTTCAGTCCCTCAGAAAGGTAATCTTAGTTAACAGCGTGAAATGCTCTGGTCACTTAAGTAATGTGTGACTTGGGCTTTCTCATCCCTCATCCCCATCCCCCATTGAAAAAAAGAGGCAATTTGCATATAAAAAAATTCTGGCTGTCCCCCACTCCCCCAAAATGGCTTGGTCTAAAAATAGTCCTTTCTTTTCTTTTGTTCATTGCTCCCTTTCTTATTAAAACTGTCTCTTTTTGTATAGCCCATTGGAGAACTTTTCTACTCGCTCAATAGGATGCTGCTGGATTCATGAATTGTTTAATACAGACAATTAGGTCTTCCAAATTACTTGGTTAAACTTTGTTTTTTTTAATAATACACAATTGTGCATTTTATTTCCCCCCTAGCTAAGCATTTAGTAATTGTCATTTACTATTGCTACCATTATTTTTTTGCATGTATATCCAAGTGATGAATATATATATATATATATATATATATATATATATATATTCCAAGAATATATATATTCTCTATATTCTCACTTGTACACTTAAGCAAATGTTTATTCTGGGTTGATAGTAAGGCAAAATACAAATTAAAAATAAGGCTTAATTCTCCCTGTTGAAAATAAGGGAAGAGACTTTACCCACTCCTGCCTTCTCCCTATCTTTTCTGAGAGTATTTCATTTGAAACTTATAGGTTCTTTCTCTCTTTAAGTATGTAAATTGGTCTGAAAGCTAAATAAGCCCCTGCCAGCTTTCTCAAGGACCTTGAATACATATCAGAAAAGGTCAAAGAGTTACTTAAAAATGTAACATCCTATATAATAATCCTATGATAAAAGGATAATATGTAGAAAAAATCCAAGATGGTGGCATAGGTAAACACCTATACTGCTGCCTCGCACAACAATTTCAAAACTACAACTAAAAGACAGAACGGACATCATCCAGAACCACAGGAAAGCTGGCTGAGTGGAAGTTCTACAGCTAGAGGGAAAGAGAGGGGCTCACAGAGACCCAGAGGAGCTGCAAAAAGCTGAGGTACGGAGACGCGCGTGAGGAGAGAGCGGGTGCCCGAGTACCTGGCTGGCTTTCTCTGGCGGGAGGGAGACGGAGACTCTCAAAGGCATTGAACCCCTTGTCCTGCGACACTAAACCCCAGATCCAGCCAAAACTCATACGGGGTGAGTTTGGACTGTGAAAAGGGAGAGGTGCACAGAAATTTAGGGGAGTTGCAAAGGATCGGAGGTCTGGTCGCGCACGGCACCACGGGGAGGACAGATTGCTGATTGTGCCGCTGGCTTTCGCGAGTGGGCGGGAGACAGACCCCCCGAACTGTGCCACTTCTGACTCCACTAAGCCCCTGTTTTGGGCGAAACCCTGGGGACCTAGACTCGTGTGGTCCCGGTTCGCAGGGGAGCCGGAAAGGCAGCGGTTAGAGGCACTGCGGGTGCGCTTGCGCACAGGGACCGCTCCAGCCATTACCCAGTCACGTGAGACTCAGGGGCCGTGGAGGTCGGGGCCGACTGGAAGGCAAGGCGGTCCCTTAAGCCCTGAGACTCCACCCTCCCAAGCTCAACCGAGGCTTCTGCGGCTGATTCCAGCACAGAAGTTTCCCCGGCACAGTGAAAATGCCGAGACAAGGTAAGGGATTACAAGCAAAAGAAATGGAGGAAAAAAAACGACTGGATATAGAGTTCAAAACCACGCTTATAAGGTTTTTCAAGAATATGCTAGAAAAGATGGATAAATTTAGTGAGACCCAAGAGGAGATGATAAATACACTGACTGAAATAAAAACTATTATACAGAGTCCTAACAGCAGACTAGAGAAAGGCAAGGATCAAGTCAAAAATTTGAAATATAAAGAAGCAGAAAACATTCAACTGGAAAAGCAAGAAGAGAAAAGAATCCAAAAATGTGAAGATAATGTAAGGAGCCTCTGGGACAGCTTCAAGCGTACCAACATCAGAATTGTGGGAGTGCCAGAAGAAGAGAGAGAGCAAGATACTGAAAACCTGTTTAAAGAAATAATGACTGAAAACTTCCCACATCTGGTAAAAGAAATAGACTTACAAGTCCAGGAAGCACACAGAACCCCAAAGAAAAGGAATCCAAAGAGGACTACACCAAGACACATCATAATTAAAATGCCAAGAGCAAAAGAGAAAGAGAGAATATTAAAAGCAGCAAGAGAAAAACAGTTTATTACCTACAAGGGAGCACCCATACGACTGTCAGCTGATTTCTCAACAGAAACGATGCAGGCCAGACGGGAGTGGCAAGAAATATTCAACGTGATGAACAACAAGAACCTACAACCAAGAATAATCTATCCAGCAAAGCTATCATTCAGAATTGAAGGACAGATAAAGACCTTCACAGAGAAGAAAAAGCTAAAGGAGTTCATCAACTCCAAACCAGTATTATATGAAATGCTGAAAGGTACTCTTTTAGAAGAGGAAGAAGAAAAAGGTAAAAGACAAAAAATTATGAACAACAAATACATATCTATCAACAAGTGAATCTAAAAATTAAGTGAATTAAAAATCTGATCAACAGAATAAACTGGTGAATATAATAGAATCAGGAGCACAGAAAGGGAGTAGACTGATAATTCTCAGGAGGACAAAAATCATAAAGCATCAAACAGACTGTGAAATTATAGCAGAAAGATTAAAGTTAGGTGAGGTAAATAAGTGATCAATCAAAGGACTTGTATGCATGCTTATAAACATAACCAATGATCACAGACACTGGGGAGTCGGGGTACGCCTGGGAGGGAGGGGGGCCAATGGGGAGATATGTATAAAAAATTAATAAAAATTAATTAAAAAAAAGGATAATATGTAAATTGTCCCCTTGAGGAGGACTTCGACCAGGGGGCAGGGCCAGCCTGTCAACCCAACCACTTGAGGCTCCTGCCCCTGGCCATGCAGTAATTTGTGCACCAGGCCTCTAGTGTAAACATATTTGTGATTCCCAGGCAAAGCTTAGTTGGTGAAAAGAACGAGCTCCATTTTGCAGACCATGGCTACTATTTATTCCCAGATCAAGCATAATTCTGTGACTATCAGATCAAGTGTAATTCTGTGCTAGCTTTCTTTTCTCTGCTATTAATAAATGCATGGATCATTCCTATCCAAGTTCATAATATGTATAAGACAATTTTTTCATATCTCATTTTACATTAACTTTGGATTATATCACAAGCACCTTTAAATATCACTCTGAAAAAGAGAGGTTGCACCTTACACATGATACCATTAAGTTCCTTAACAATAAAAGCAAAAGTAAACAGACATAAAGTTTTCTAAGGCATAAAAATAGACCTTGTATTACCTGGTAGAACTACATTAGTTCAAAACAAAGACATTAGTCAAAATATTTATTCCGTTCTTAAATGGGTTGAATGATAATACAAATATTGTGAGCCAGACATACTTTCCTCGTGTATTATACTTTAAATGCTCAAAACTTTATATAAAACCACATGACCTTGTTTCTCTCATAATTCATACTATGGAACCTTGAATCTAATCTGTGAATAAATTCTCTCCTTGACCATGACTGTTATAGATCTGATAAAACTAGCTCCAGTTAGAAGTTTTGAGGGGGGGAACCTTGAACAGAAACTTCAAGCCTTCTGTGGCTAACGGCCTAAAAGCCTCCCTCAAAAGTGAAGTTAGAATACAAAAATATGGACTCGTACAATTACTGTAAGACTGCTGGGAAAGTTTTATTACCACCCCAGTGCTTACACTAAGAGCCACAACTTGCAACTCGTACCAAATCCTGAGCATTGTCATTTTCAAAGATGTTAAGAAGGATGTAAACATTATCCTGAACCTGATGGCAGCAGCCAACTACAAGAGAAGCCCAAGTGCTCACTCTCAGGTGTAGAGCCATGCTCAGGATAGACACTGACACCCGCTTCAGCTGAGGCTCCCAGGGTGCCCTCACAGTCACGTTAAGGCACAGCCCTGGGAAGATCCCAGAGCAGGGCACCCACCATCTCAATCCCTTCTCAGGAATTTGCTCCAAATGAAGAAATGAAGTCAGGCTGCATCTGGCAAGCATGAGAGAAGCTAAAGCCACATCAGCAACACTGGGATTTTCTCTCTGCTGGCAAGACCTCCTGGTGCAGTTTAATTTTGTCCCCATCGTTGTCTTCATTGGGAAAGCTTTGGTGGTTCATGAGAATGTTCCCCACCAGGAACCGGGCTGCTTCCTCTATGTTAATGTTGTCCTGCAAAGCAGAAATAAGGAACAGGATCAGTTCTGAGGATTGATCCACAGAATAAAACATTAAGAACATTCACAGGAACTAGGAAAAGCTCCTCAGAGGGGGCATTGTAAGTACCTCAGCTATCTTCTCCAACACTGAAGTGTTAGCCAATAGTTAAATGCTACTGTGTAATGTGGCTATGGAAACCTCTTCTTTTGACAAAAGATCACCCTTTTAGATGTTCCTATTTTAAAAGTTTTTCCTCTGAGGTTCATAAAACGATTTTGATGGCTGCAAATAAATATTCACCCCACTTTGGGTTACCACTCACATGAATAAATGAAAGCACTGAAATGAAAACATCTCTGCCCTTGAACATCTAATTCAAGTATTCTGGATACATTCTGAAGAAAAATGTCAAGGGGCCACACCACATTCAAATAGGATAAATCCATTATGTCGCTCCCCCATCTCTGAGTGATGCGAGAGGAGTGGGTCCTCGCACAGGTAAGAATTCAAGACAGGAGCCAGATAGACAAGAGGTTAATGTGGAAAAGCAGGTTTTATTGAGCACAGAGGACAAGCAGGAAAAGCCACTCCACAGAGTAGTCTTGTTTCATTCTCTTGTGGAGTCTGATGAGAGAAGGAAAAAAGACTCCAATCATCTCTAGAGGTTAAGCTTATATCTGTTCTATATGTTTATAGTTTCCTTGGAAAGTTGCTGGTATGGGAAAAAGCTGAAATTAACTTTAACCATTACAAGGTATATTTTGTGGCCTGTGCTTTCCCTTTAAGGTATGAGTGAATGGTAAGGTACGGGTGAGGAGCTAGTCATCAATCCTTGTGGGAGCTTTCCCTGGTCAGAGGCTCTTCCTGGTCTGCTTGCATCTCTGGTCAGCCCAGTTCCATGTCAGGCAGCACGAGGCAGGCCCTTGACTTATTTTGACTTTAGTTGATTTATATAGTCCTCATGCCCCTTTCCTGTATTATTAGTATAAATTATTAATTTTCGATGGCACATGTAAATTGACCTGAGACAATGCTTTAGGTGTGATGTCTAGTAAGACTATCTATCCTAAGGAATCACTACCTATCACATTTGTGTAATAGATTTATAAGTTGTCATCAAGTAGACAATAAGTAACACATAGAAAAACCTGTGGTTTTTAAGATATTTAGCTTAATATTTTAAAATAATTTTATGTAGAAAAACATTGCAATTATAGTAAAAATTCCTAAACATCCTTCACCCATATTCCTCAAATGTTAACATTTTAGATAACTGGCGTATAACCATCAAAATCAGGAAGTTAGATAATAGTACTATGAGCATTATTCTATCAATCTTATTCAAATTATACTGACTGTCCAGGTGAACAGCTGAATTTTGTGGTCATGTCTCCTGTCTCCTTTAATCTGGAACAGTTCCTTAGTCTTCTTACTTTCATGAACTTGACATTCTCAGACAGTACTGGCCAGAGAATATCCCTTAATTTGGGTCTGCTTGATGCTTCCTTGTCATTAAGTTCGTTATGCATTTCGAACAGGAATAAGGCATGTGTGATGTGTCCTTGTCAGTGTATGAGGCCCACTTGCTTAAAGTTCTATCTGTCAGATTCTCCCTGAAAGAGTCCTCTTCTTAGTAAGTAAAATATGTATATATTCTATGCTTCATCATACTTTTTTCAATTACTTATAGCTTCAATCAATTATTCCTTAAAACAATTATTGCTGTGGTGTTCAATGGTGATTTTCTAATTCCATAATTCCTTCTAAATTTATCAGTTGTAATTCTATAATTATGAAGAACTTTCTCTTCTCTCTCACTTATTTATTCATATCACAGATTATTATTGTATTCTATGTACATAAATAATATTACAAATGTTATTTACTTTGTTGCTCAAATTGTCTTAGATAAGGGGGCTCCTATAGACAGACTCCTGTGTCTTTTTGATATGTCTCCATCACACTTTGTGTTTCTTACTTTCTGGCACCACAAAATATCTCAGGCACACCTTCACTTTCCTGTCCCCTGGTCCTGAAACCAGTCATTTCTCTAGGAAACCCTGGTTCTTTTTATTAGAGAACAGCAGCATTTAAAATTACTGAGGACTCTGTAAGCTATTGGTTCTGTGGCGTCATTGCTTCTAAGCCCTCTCAATAGACATTCAGTAGATACATGTGTGTATCCATATGCACACTGAGATCTACTTCTACATTTACCTCTCTGTTTAGCCTCCACTAGGCACTATTTTCCCCCATGACTCTATCGTCACTCAATGTTATTCTGATCATAAGAGGCACCAAACAATCTTCCACTTTTAGAGTGAGTTTTGGTAAAGCTAAAAAACAACCTGGTAGTATGGAGGTGATTAGGAGATACAATGCTTTTTTAAAAATATATAAATAGGAAATTCACAGAAGGCATTCTAAAACCTGGAATTGTGCTAGGATTATACTAAAATTATGGTTTTGAGTTTGCCTGTCATCACAGAATTTCTCAAACATAAGTCTGATTGCTATTGGACCTCTAAAGTGAAACTTCTAACACACATAAACAAGCACACTCCACCCTCCAATATTTTGTAATTTTGATTTTCACTTTTGTTTTCTTACATATCTAGGCTGTTAAGACTTTCAAAAGTGACTTATGTGTATATTTATTTTACTTATTGGTTTAAAAGAGGGATAGAGGAAGAGAGAGAGAGAGAGAGAGAAAAAAACACATCACCTTGTTCCATTTTTTTATGCATTCATTGGTTGATGCTTGTATGTGCCCTGATTGGGGATCGAACCTACAACCTTAGTATATTGGGATAACACTCTAACCAACTGAGCTACCACACCATGAAGGATCAAAAATAAAATTTATCCAACTTCCCATGATGGTTCAAAGAATAATTCTTACTCTACTATTCATGAAGAAACATGTCACAAATATTGATGCTTTTTTCTTGTTCAAATGATTTCATACACAGTTAATATAAAACTCATCAAGTATCATCCAAATACATCTCTCGGACTCTTTCAATGCCTTTGCTAGCCTTACACATGAACTATATCTTCACCAGGGTCATGGCCCTAGGTTTTGTTAGCCTTCTGGAAAATTTAAAAAAATGCTTGTGCTTCACCCCATAAACTCTAGGTGCACAAGACTTCACTTAAAGACTCAAGCTTACAGAAAATGGCATTTGTTATTTACTCTAAATAATAGCTCATATTCATTTTACTGTGAAATCTGTCCTATGCATCTCCCACTAACCAATTTTGAAAGCCTTGCTGCTGTTGAACTTTTTTTTCTAGGCTTTCAATTAGCACTCACCTAATTCACCTAAATACTTTATATTTACAATCTAACAGCAGAGCGGATGCTCAGGCAAAGCAGATCTCACCTTTGCAGAGGTTTCAAACCACCCAGTGAAGCCATGTTCTTTGCAGAACTGGTCCATCTGGGCAGGACTCTGGCCACCTTCCTTTTTCTGGTCACATTTATTGGCTAAGAGAACAGCAGGGATAGGGCCACCACTTGGAAGATGGACTTTACTGTCCAGGTCACTTTTCCATTTCAATACAGCCTCAAATGTGGAACCTCTCGATATATCAAAGACTACAAAAGCACCAACAGCTTCTTTATAGTAGACTCGGGTCATGTTGCCAAACCGCTCCTGCCCTAGAAAAAAATATAGTAAGAGGTTAAACACTCCTAACTTAGATAGGACCCCTATTTAGATAGAACCCCTCTGACCCTAAGAATAATGGTATATATACGTATCTCCCATTCCACAGCAACATCAACTGTGAGATTAAAAACACACACAGAGCTGACTCACAAAGCGCAGTGGCTGATCATGTGGCCTGAGTACACAAGGAACTCATTTTTGTTCTGCCCGTGTACAACAGTGTCCATAACCATCAAGGTCAGACTTAAAGTACAGAGTCCATCACTTCCATTTCCCCTTGGGCTAAGAGAAGAAAGGTATCAAAAGAAAAAAGAAAGCTGGGAGTAGAGGAAGAAGAGATAAGAACAGAAGAAAATAAAGCTTGCAGGAAGAAGATAAGTATAGTGGGTTAAATGTTAACCAAAGAGGTTAGGACTGGACATGAGATAAAGGATCTCATGCTCTTAACTTATCTTTCACATCTCCACGGGATTTTGACTCGATACACAAGATTGCTCTCTTCTAAGAAGGCAGACACATGCAAACCTATTATTTTAGAACAAAAAGTGGCACCATGGTTGTACTATTAAAAGAAGGATCAAATTACAGAGTTCTTTTGATTGTACTTTTAAAATAATTTAACAGGTTAAAAACTTTGGGGGAAAAAATCTATTGCTTATATACCACATAGGACTTTGCAAAGCATGCTCTTACTATCTGCTATCACGCTATTCTTGGAGTAGGAAGTCCTTATCTTCATCTGACAGATGAAAAAAACATGCCAAGAGCTGCTTGACCAGGATTCAGTAGCAATGACTCAAGAAGATGGGACTTGAACCTGGGTCTCCTGACTCCCACATGCCTATGGAAATATGATGCCAGCCATTCTGAACTTGCAGTTGCCTTGACTTTTAAAGCTTATATGTACCTTCAATCAGCCAAGTTACTGAGTAGAGGGCTAAAAAAACATGAGTGGCAACCAAGATTAATCTGAGATTTATAACTCTGACTAATGTTAAGAACACCGCGATAATAAATTTTCCTAGTAAAACACATGATGAAAAACATACTTTATCTACATCTTATTGATAGTAACAAATGCAAGACTATCCTGAATTAATATATTTATTCTTCAAATTCTACTATGCCATCATGCAATTTTAGATATTAATGGGATAATGGAAGGATAAAATAATAAGTTTAGTCCCCCCACCCCAAGAAATCTTTATTATTCTGAGATTCTACTTTCCACAAATACATAAGTGAAATTCCTGCAACACTGAATGCTCCTGGGTTGTGTCTTGTGACAGAAAATGAGTGGGTGGAGAAGAAAGCCACAGTTATTCACTACAAAGATAGTTGCATAAGTTTTGTTTTGTGTGGTTTGGATATGTTAAGAATTAAAGTTTACAGCAATATGGAAATTCAGCAGGACCAGGAGATCTTCCTCTTTTTTTCTTTCATTTTATTTTATTGATTTCATAGAGAAAAATGGAGAAGGAGAGAGATATAGAAACATCAATGATGACATCAGCTATCTCCTGCTCACTCCTTACTGGGGATTCTGCCCGAAACCATAACATGTTTCCCCAAGCAGGAATAGAACCATGACCTGTTGGTTCATGGGTGGACACTCAACCATTGAGCCACACTGATGGGGCGAGAGATTTTCCTTTTAATGGGTCTGAGGAAGTAGTTCAGATGGTGCGAGAACTCTTAAGCAACACCACCTTCTTTGACCAGTCCTGTGGCTATTTCTTCTTGGAGGGGGGAGGACACTTTCATGCTTTCCTGACAAAACACTTAAATGGAAACTATTATAACTGGAAGAGAATAACCTGTCATTATCTATTCAAACCTCTCTTACTTTGTAGCTGAGAAAATAAAACCCAGGGAAATAAAATTCTTCACGTATCCTAGGCTGATTGGTTATCTAGTGTGCTGTCTGATCTGTTAGCTAAATATTTTTTCTGGGTATACACTGCTCCATATGTCCCCATGTTTCCAAACAGATCCAAGGCAGTAAGTACCATAGCACAGCCCTAATACAGAAGGTAACCCCCTGCTCTCTGTCCCCTAGGGCTTTTCTATGGCAGCTAAGGGAAATGTCCTACTGCTGAGTACCTGAGTGATCCCGATATTAAGAACAGCCTTTTTCATGCACATTGCTGTGGGCCCATTGCCAACATATTCCAAAGGACTCTAAATTGTCTTAACCTTTAAAATGAAGAGTTACTTCCTTCTCTAGAAGAGGGAATTTTTATTATAACTACACATCGTGGCACTGAGAAAGGAGAAAAAGAGCACTGTACTAGTTATCTAGGTTCAGAGACATGTAAAGATGCACAACTTTACCCAGTGGGATGATCCCTAAAGTACTCATGTTAGCAAAAGTATTAAAATGTTTATTTAATATTTGGGAATATCCAACTCTAATAACTCTGAAAAGAAGTTGAGACAACACGAGGGTTTCCCCTCATCAAATGGAAAGTACTGTACTGCATTCTGAACCTTTACCAGAAGGTGCTTTCTCTTTATGATTTTAATTACTGGTTCCCTTTAGTTTGTTAATGTTTGTCTCAATATTTTATGTTCATACCCCACTTGCTAAATAATCCAAATGTTTCTTAATGTTCTTTGAAACTCAGAATATGAATTTCACAATAACAATCAAGCACTGGGACAATTGGTGCCCAGTTTTC
Organism: Lasiurus cinereus; assembly: GCA_011751065.1. Lineage (NCBI taxonomy): Eukaryota > Metazoa > Chordata > Mammalia > Chiroptera > Vespertilionidae > Lasiurus > Lasiurus cinereus. Next base: position 21,175,975 of record JAAGEH010000018.1, on the reverse strand, counting down.
CAAGTATAAGTGCTTACTTTTTCCCATGCACTGAGCATCACTGAGCTACATATTCTTGCTCAAGGTGACTGGATGAAATTTCTAATTAGCGCATGTAAAACCATTTACAAAAATCCTTAAATCTCATTGTGCACTTCAGAGATGAAGTTCTTCTAACAAGCTGATATGGTTGGTGGCTGATAGGTCAAGACCTAGTCAAAATTTAAGTCCAATCACTGGTTCTAAAAGGATGACTGTATATCAATTTAACACTTTATACATCTTGATTTAGGTAATAATGTGTCTTGGGTTTTACAGGTAAGAGGCTACAATTTGTAGCCACATGAGTGTTTTTGCTATTTTTAGGTATCAAGTTTATGATTCATTGTGCTACTAATTTATCAAGTTATTATAAACTTGCCCCAGCATTACACTATAGTATTTAACATGTTAGAATTATAGGCATTGTTAAAAGCAAACCAATTTCTTAAACGACTACCATAATAATAACCAATAAAGGGATGTAGAATAGACTGCACTACTATTTGCACATTCCCACTGTCCCCTCCACCGATTTGCACAATCTTCCATAAAATGAGTGTATTATTCTCAATAAATGAAGTTTAAAAGATAATGTATCAAATTAGCACCATCTGAGTGAAGATTTGATATGCACTGAATTTCACAGTTTAATACTGTACTACCAAGAAGGTAAAAGGAGTTACATGATATAACACAATTCCATTCATTTATCTGATTTTCTTATTTTTTAATGTGTTTTTATTTATTTATTTTAGAGAGAGAGGAAAAGTAAGGAATAGAGAGAGAGAAACATCAATGAGAGGGAAACATCATTGATAGGCTACCTTCTGCACAGTCCTTACTGAGGACTGAGTCCACAACCTGGGCATGTGCCCTGACTGGGAATGGAACCAGTGACTTCTTGGTTTATGAGTCAACACTCAACCACTGAGCCCTATGTAAAATGATAGGGAAATAACATAACAATGAAACCTTTGATGTCAGAAATATCTGGATCCATGTCCTATCTCTGTAAGTCAGTGACATAACAGCTGCCCTCATGAGGCTTGGTAAATTGCAAATTTTCAGGCCTCACCTGTGGGAATTCTAATTTGCTAAGTATGGGGGATTGCTAATTACCTACCCCAACATTCCATTGCATAATTTTATTTGGAGAAGCAATATCAAAATATTTTTGAAAGCCCTAAGATTTCCTAGCTGGCCTCACAGCAAGGCATGCACATTTGATTGAACCACAAAAACATGGAATATGGCCAAGGAATAACTGAGTGGTAAACCATCAGCTTCAGTCCATAAAAACTTTATGGTTCTGCTCACCAGCCTTGGATGGCCCAAGCATACACTTACTAGGTGAGATAACTGACTTCATGGCGATGTTTGTCAGATGAAGCCAAGTCTGTTGATACAGTTTGATGCTAAATCATCTGCATTTTAAGCACCTCCCATGAGCCTGATGAAGGAGGCACCATATAACCACACTGAAAAAACACCTCATACTTTAGCTTAATTTCAATAAGCAATAAAAAGCATCACTGCATAAGGTGCTCAAGGCAAATATCTGGATAGAAGTTAATGTAAAGAATGGGAAGAAGAGAATGTAAGGTCATCCATTAGTTAGAAAGACCAACAGAGATCCTTAAATTAACCCCTGTTAGCCATTTATTTTTATGTGGTTCTATGTGGTTCATCTCCTTCAAATGAAGAGTGAGGAAATTACAGATTCCTAGTTTCCTGAAAGCAAAAAAGCTTTTTGAACAATATAGTTGAATAAAATTCTACAGTACCCTTTTTTTCTTGAACTTGTATGTCCTCCAGAAATTTCCCCACATTTATGCTTTTACTATTTTTACCATTCAAGGGAAAATCTCTACAACCATAATACAACTTAAATTTGTCAACTTATCCACTCTCTATTAGGTAAGTGTTGTTTAAGTGTGAAATCCTTACTATTTTAAGAATATGCTATTTTGGGGTTACAAATCAAAGGCCTTCAAAGTCTTCCTCTTTGCAAGTATACTTTCAATCTATTTTAATAAATGCCTGGAAGTATATATTAATCAAACTTTTTATTTTCTACATTTTATGAAGCTTGCCATCTTAGGACCTTGTGGAACAAGGGAAGGACTGACTCTCTCAGGGTTAGCTAGTTCTTAGAGATAATTTGCTGAGAGTATGTATTTGATATGTAAACTAGGCTGCTGCAGTCTAGGACTCTATCCACAGGCCTAAATCACCCAGCTATTGGACAACTAGGGACCACCCTATATAGCCCAGCCCACTGAAATCTTTCCAACTACCCAAACTTAAGTTTGCTCAGCTTGTCTATGCTGCCTTGCACATTCCCTCCTACAAAAGCCACAGTCAAGGCTCTTGCCCATGCTTTCCCCTCACTCATCTTGCCACCTGACCAAGGAAGTCCTGCATGCTGAGGCCTGCTTCCTCCTCTTGGGAACCAAAAGTAACAAACTTTGTTTATAATATTTATAGTCTCCTGATGTGTAGACCCCATCATACCTGGATAAAAATGAAGTCTTGGGAACATTTAAAAATAGAATAAGAATCATTAAAATCCCACATCAAAAGCTTAAGAAAACTAAAAGATCTGGATAACACATAGATAATAGATAAAAGTTCTCCTAAAGTATATTTGAAAATAACACTGCATCTCTAGACTAATGCATGGCTTTACCGGTTTAATCAGTGATGTCACAGAGACCAGGTAAACATCTGTAATTACTACCTTGCTTTTCCTGGGTGTGCTCTGCAACCATATACCATCAAACAGCTTTGTATCCTCAAAAAGTCCACAGTTTGGAAATGCACGCACACAAAAATGATAGAGCCAAACAAAAAAAGTATCTACCTTAGAAGTAATAAATTAAAAGAAATATAATAACTGAACATTCTGGATTAATAACATAAAGAGATGATAATTTTAATGGGTATAAAATATGAGTCATACACTTTAATATAAGAATGATTAGAACATTTGAAAATTTAGACAAGGGTTTATACTGCTGTTTTATCACCAGTGAACTCCAAATCGGACATACTATAAATAGCTGATAGTTTTCATATCTCAGTCATGAGACCTGTCTCTGTATAGTGCTATTGATACCTGTTTTCTTGGTAAAGTTACTACACCTCACTCTATTTAGCTATGTAATCTCTAAAAGTTTATAATTTAATTCAAACATAGAATGATTAGGCAAATGGTTTGGAGCAAAATCAAGTTCTAGTACTTTTTTACCAGTGGTCTGTCTATACAGCTAACCTGAGCATCTTTTTGCTTGGGCTAATCGAGGCAACTAAGAATGGTAACATATTTAAATAAATAAATAAACAAACAAACAAACAAATGGCAACAAGCATATCATTGTCAGGGAACTTCAATATGGATAACACATATGTTACCATGCTGACCATCCTGTCTGTGCAATTATGAATGCACAGTACCAACTGGGGCACCCACAAGTGTCTTGGGACTCAGAAATCGAGGAAGACTGAAAGATGTAAAAGGGGGAAATAAGTTTTGCTTGTAATTCAGTAAAAAGGGTGCACCTGAGTAAGACTGAGGATGGCAGACTTGTACGGTGTCAGATGTAATAAATAATTTTAAAATTCCTATAAATAAGTTACTAAGTAATTGACCACCAATAAGCCCTTGGAAAGTTACTATAGTAGTCACTGTTTAAGACAGAGACTATACAAACTACAAAGACTAAGTCCTCAGAGCCCTGCTTCTTTCTATTTAGAAGAAACTTGAACATTAATAATCCCTGACTTGATTATATTTTGAATGTCAAGAATATGTCAGAGATAATATCCCAAATTTTGTTCATAAAGGGTTAAAAGTTATAAAATACGACAAGAACAGGCCAATAGGTATAGTAATTGATAATATACAAGATGGAACAAGAAAATCAAGGTCAATATTCAAATTTAGGATGGGGATAAAAAAAATACACACTAAATCTAAGTATCCTATTTAATAAAAGCATAATATGCAAATTAACCATTACTCCGCTACACCTACAAACCACACCCCAACCAATCATGAGCAAGTATGCAAATTAATTAAACCAAGATAGCTGCCACCATAGAGTGAGCAGGAGGCTTGAGTTTCCCCAGCAATGGAGGAAGCCAAGCTCTTTGCACACCCTGGCAAGCCCAGGCCTCCATTCAAGTCTACAAAGTTTCAATTATAGAAGGTAAATAAATCCCAACAAAAATGGCAGCAGCCACGGAGCTGAAGAGTGCAGAAGGCTTGGGTTGCCCCCAGTAATGGAGGAAGTCAAGCACTCTCAGTCCCGCCTTGGCCTCTGCTACAAAGTTTCAATTATAGAAGATAAATAAATTCCAACAAAAATGGCTGTGGCCATGGAGCAAGCAGGAGGCTTGGCTCCACTCAAGGCAACAAAATTTCAATTGTAGTAGATAAATAAATCCCAGATACCAGGGCCTCTGCTTGGGTCACTGAGGGGTGTGGCAGCCTGCAAACCACCACAGGCCCCTCGTCCAGGCTGCTCCACACCCCAAGGGAATCCCCACCCTGATCCAGGACACCCTTCAGGCCAAACCAGCTGGTGCCACCCATGCACCAGGCCTTATCCTATCTAATAAAAGGATAATATGCAAATTGACTATTACTCTAACACACAAGATGGCTGCCCCATGTGGTCAAAGATGACTGCCCTCATGTGGACACAAGATGGCCACCACAAGTTGGAAGGGACCAGGTCTGCAAGGGAGGGCAGTTGTGGGCAATCAGGCCAGCAGGGGAGGGCAGTTGGGAGCGACCAGGCCTGCAAGGGAGGGCAATTGGGGGTATCAAGCCTGCAGGGGAGGTCAGTTAGCGGTGACCAGGCTGGCAGAGGAGGGAAGTTGGGGGTGACCAGGCCTTCAGGGAAGAGTAGTTGGGGGGGACTCAGGCCTACAGGGGATAGCAGTTAGGGGTGACCAGGCCTGCAGGGAAGGGCAGTTAAGGGCAAACAGGCTGGCAGGGGAGCAATTAAGCATCAATCAGGCTGGCAGGGGACTGGTTAGGAGGTGATCACGCTGGCAGGCAGAAGCAGTTAGGGGCAATCAGGAAGGCAGGCAAATGAGCAGTTGAGAGCCAACAGTCCTAGATTGTGAGAGGGATGTCCTACTGTCCGTTTAGGCCCGACTGCCCATTTAAGGCCAATCCTACCATGATCAGGGTTAAATGGATAGTCGGACAACCCTCAAGGGGTCCCAGATTGGAGAGGGTACAGGCTGGGCTGAGGGACACACATTCCCCATGCATGAATTTCATGTACCAGGCTTCTAGTCTTATATAATAAAACCCTAATATGCAAATCAACCAAATGGCAGACCTATGATGTGCATTGTCTACCAGGTGGCAGACACTCAACATAGGAGCTGCCGCCTGGTGATCAGTGCGCTCCTACAGGAGGACTACCACCTAGCCAGAAGCCGGGCTCACAGCTGAGGAGCACAGCAGCAATAGTGGGAGCCTCTCTCGCCTCTGCTGCAGGCAGGCAGTAAGGAACGAGGGGTCCCAGACTGCGAGAGGGCAGAGGTTGGGCTGAGAGAATCCCCCTCCAGTGCATGAAATTTCATGCACTCTAGTCAAAAAACACAAAAATTATATTAAACTGCATCTGTATTTTAAAGCCGCATTCATTTGATGGATTAAGAAAAGATTTCCTAAGGCCTGTACAAGAGTCACTGTTTTTCTTATTTTGAAGAGTTTAGCTGAAACTGCTTGGCCACATTTACAAAAAACATTTGGACAACTTCTGCCTGTCACACTTGCCAAAGCTCTCAAGTATCGAGAGTGGACATAATCTCTTTACCACATTTCCTAACTCTAAATTAACAGAACTAGCTCATAATAATACCACACCTTAAGTTAGTCATATCAAGTGGCCAGCTTTACTTACTATTTTGTAATTAAGGACTATTTCTATCCTTTGAGATTTAAATATGACTCAACTTTGTTACTACATAAGGCAAATATGTTTGGCCACAAGGGAACTTTTTGGAGTGGCCCCCAGTTTGCCTTCATTACATCATTACTACTTAATTCCAATGGTATGAGTGAGGATTCAAATACCCAAACCAAACATAGTTAACGATGTAGCTCTTTAAACCTTAAGTTAAAGCCAAGCTATTTTTGTTCTCAGTGTCTCTCCATCTCTGAGAACCTTATGTATAAGGCGACTCTAATAATTTCCAATTACCTCATAAGTTTATGTCTAACCTTGTTAATTGCTGGTTTGTATGGGCTGAATGGTTCCTAACATCCAAGAATTCCTTGGTGTGTGTGTGTGTGTGTGTGTGTGTGTGTGTTTTAAGGCAAAAGTGCAGGGATATTTCATCTGGGCTGATATGTATCAGAATCCGATAAAGACTATGTGCCCTTCCTGACTGTATAGGTCTTTTCAGGAAGAATGAAAAAAGTAGAGGTGATACCTAAAAAGAAAACTCTGATGTTTTTGTTTTCCCAAGTCTCTAAATATCAGCATTTTTCCTCGAAGCTTAAAAACACAACTGTGCCATATAAACCTTTTATTTGCCTGCACTGGGACCTAATCACAATTTAATACAAAATACCACGTTATTTAAATGAAGACCAATGCAAAGTCAACAAGCCTACGCAAGAGTTTAACATCATCTTCATGGAAATCTACAGCTACACTGAAGATTCTGGGAGAAGGATTCTCATACCGCACGACAACCGTTAGAATCCAGGACTGTCATAAAGCAATATTACTGTTCAGAAGTGTTCTATGAAATAGCAGGAAGTATTTCGAAAGAAGCCTCTGGCTTCAAACGATGACTTTTCAAACGAACTTTTGGTTTTCTGGAACCGAAAAACCCAGCTGATCGATCCCTCTTTCTCTGAGGGATGGATGAACATAAATTTATTCTCGTATCTTAAGTAGGGAAGTCTGTTCTTAAATAAATGAATTCCTGGGTTATAGTTTTTCAATACTTTCTCATGTGTAATAAGCTTTGGATGAAAAGTGCACTACCTAGCTCACAGACCCGTGTCCCCACAGTCTCTGCGTGACCACAGAAGGTGTGGGCTTAGGTTTGCGCATTTACAGGATCCAGGATGGCCTCTCCAACCTTACCACGCTCCCAGCCAAATGCTGAGCTGCTTAGCACCCGTAATAATTGAACAGGGCACCACTTCCATATTTAAACTTTCCAGAAGTTGACATCTTTTTTTAATACCCACATCCCACCCACATCCCACCCACCACACCACCCAGAGTTCAAGTGTTCACAAATGAGAGCAAGGAGAAGAGGTGCCCCTCAAAGAGGGGTGTTATGCTTCAAAATGACAGCTGAGAGCAAATGCCAGGAAAACAGATGGGGGGACGCGGGTGCGAGAGTGGGACGCTAGGTACTGTTTTAGAGAGAGAGAGAGAGGGAGAGAGAGAAGGAGCATCAAATTTCAAGAGATGCCTTTCCCAAACCTTTCCCGGGTTGGCCTGACCTGGAAATGAGAGCACTACCTAGCTCACAGACCTGTGTCCCCCCCCCCAGTCTCTGCGTGACCACAGAAGGTATGGGCTTAGGTTTACGCATTTACAGGATCCAGCAGCCGAGTTTCACTCACAAAGTAAGTAGGGTCTGGGATCCCAGGCAGGGGGTGAGAAATGTTCGGGGAAAGAACCTGGTTTGCAGTTAGGTTATGCACTACCTAGAAGTGTCGCTTTGGATAGGTAAATCACGGACTCCAGTTCTCCTCTGCGAGGGTGAAAGCTGAATGGAGCCGCCGGCCCCCTCCCGGCGCTCACAAGCTGGTCCACGTCCAGAGTTAAAACTTCTGGCAGGCCCGCTCCGCTCCCTCCCCGGGGGCGGGGGGGTCAGGTGGGCGCTGCCCCGGGGCTGGCGGAGAGGAAAGGCCCTCCTCCGGCAGCAGGAGCGTCTCCGCAGGGCCCCCGAGCCCCGCGCTGCCTCCCCGGGTCCCGCGGCTCAGCCCTCCAACTACCGCGCGGCCCCCCGTGCACGGCGCTCCTCCGGCCGCGTCCCTCCCCCGGGCAACACACAGTCTCTGCTCTCAGCGGGCCCGGGCCAGCGCAGGCCGAGGCCGGGGGGCGAGAGGAGAGCCAGCAGGGTCCCCAGGTCCCCGCCCGCCCGCCCGCCGCGGGCTCCCCGCGAGTCCGCGCCTCGGGCGCGCTCACCCGCGATGTCCCACAGCTGCAGGCGCACCAGCGTGCGGCTGTCCCAGTTGAGGACCTTGAGCGCGAAGTCCACGCCGATGGTGGCCCGGTAGTGCTGGGAGAAGAGCTGGTGCACGTAGCGCTTGATGATGCTGGTCTTGCCCACGCCCAGCTCGCCGATGACCAGCACCTTGAAGAGGTGCTCGCGGGTCTCGGGGACCGCGGCGGCGGCGGCCGCCCCCCGGCCCGGGTCCCCGGCCCCGCCGCCCGCCATCACGCCGGGGTCCCGCTCCGCCCGCCGGACGCGCTCCGCCGCTCCAGCCCGGCGCCCGCCCGCCGTCGAAACTTCGTCGCAGCCGCGCCCGCGACGACGCCGCCTGATCGGTCACAGGACCCGGAACCGGCGCCGCTCGCAGCCCTGGCGGGGCGGGGAGAGGGCACCCGGCTGGTTTGGGGGGGAGGTCCGGCTCGCCGCGGCGGGTCCTCCCCTCTCGGGGTGTCGCCAAACCACGGGGCGGCCCGGAGCCCGCACGCCCCCTGGTGGCCAGTCCACCTGCAACTAGCTTGTGGCCAGGGCGAGTGCAGGCGGTTCAAGGTCAGCCTGACCCAGTGCAGAGGCCACTGAGCCAGCTCCTGAAGGTGCGGGTCAGAGCGAGGAGGGTGGGAGGTGGGCGTGCGGTGGAACCCAGGGAGGTGCTGAACTTGGAATAAACCTCCATCCCTGGTTCTGTCTGCCCTCAGGGGGTTGGACTTGCTTTACTCTAGGGCCCACTGTTGTCTGTGTCTATGAGTATGCTTTTCGTGTGTGTGTGTGTGTGTGTGTGTGTGTGTGTGTTGTTTGTGCTTAATCCCTTCAGCCATTCCACCCAGCCCCGCCCCGCTTCCTCCGTCTGTTCTCTGTACCTATGAGTCTGTTTCTATTTTGTTTATTCATTTATGTTGATTCAACATATAAGTGAAATCCTATGGTGTTTATCTTCTCTGACTGGCTTATTTCACTTAGCATAATACCCTTCATGTCTATCCATGACCTCTCAAAAGGTAAGATTTCCTTCTCTTGTTACAGCTGAATAGTATTCCATTACCTAAATGTAGCACAGCTTTGTTATCCTCTGGTCTACTGTGGGGCTCTTGGGCTGATTTCAAGTCTTGGCTATTGTACATGGTGCTGCTGTGAACTCGGCCCACATTAGGAGAGGTGAAAGGGAAGGGCAGGAGGGCTCTGCACTTGATAAAGCATGAACCACGCTTTAGTTGTTTAAGTGAAGGCATGAGTTTAGGGAAGACGACGAAGGGTCTTTTGGGTATTTTACTTTTAAGCTTTCGGCTGGTAGAGACTCTGAGATAAATCCTAGGAATTGATTGAAAAGCAGTAAGTAGTGTTGAGGGCTTTTATTTGAAAGAAGAAAGTCTTGCCTTTCTTGAATGGGGGATGCCCTCCTCCCTACTATTTAGAAACACTGGAAGCAAATACCCTCTGGTTCTTCCTTAAATGAACTAAAGCACTACTTACCCAGCTAGCCTTGCTCCACTTGACACAATTGAAAAGAGTTGTTTTGTTTCCAGAGATGGAGATGTTTTAAAATTTAAAAGTCAAGGTGGGAGTAAAACCTTTATTGGAATAGCTATTGAAACACACACACACACACACACACACACACACACATAGATTTATCTCTCAAGTTTTATGGCCAGCCAGCATGTGATTTTTACGTTCCCCCAACTAGAGAGCTTTTCCAGTTCTCTCCAGCTTGGGTGAAGGAACCCTCCAGTTATTGCTATAAGTGCAGCTGTTGTGACCAACCCATAGCAAACGGGGAGTGGGAACAAGGATTTGATTCCCCTATAAGACCAGTAGGGAATGTAGAGGGGCAAGGACCAGACTGCATTTCCCCATAAAGAATAAATCAGGGTCAGGGTACCCTCAGGCCTGGAGGCAGAAGGAACGGAGGGGGGTTTCAGAACACCAGGTGCCTGAAGGCACTCCCAGCCTTGAGAAGCCATAAAGTTTGACAAACAACTCCTGCAAGAACAATCGCTATCTAGACTGCTTACTTGCATAACCTAAAAGCTTAGACAAAGAGTCAGTATATAAAATTTAGTAATGCTTAGCCAATTAAAATTTGCCAAGTCCTCCTGCGCTGAGGATAAAAGGCACTTGGTGCAGAAGTTCGGGGCTCTCGTGCTTCCCTGCTGTGTCAGTGGAACCGGGAGCCCGGACTTGAGTTCGTAATGAAGGCTTCCTAAATTTTCAAATTGGCTGTCTGGTGGTCGTCTGTCTCGGGTCGCCCCATTACACAGCATGTTGTCCCATATGTACATATTACCACAGGTTCCTCCTTCTCTAACCCTCCTGGGGCACCACTGACATTAGAAGTAGAACTGTTGTGCTAAAATTATATGAGACAAGTGATTTAAAGTTTAAAATGGTCACACCTACCAGTGAAGGCAGGATAAATGCTTGGATCCAGTGTTCCTCAAAATTGAGTGGTAAGGGTTTGTTAGGACAGATTATTAGGCCCATTCCCTGAGGGGTTCTGATTCAGCAGATCTGGGTGGACCCAGGTAATTTTCATTTCAAACAAGTTCCCAGCTGATGCTGATGCTGTAGCTCTAGGAGCACATGGTTTGATCAGGACTTGCTTTTCAGACTTAAAAGTTCACATGAATCACGTAAGATCTCATAAAAGTACAGGTTCTGATTCTGATGCGTGGGGTGGGGCCTGAGATACAGAATTTCAAATAAGTTCCAAGGTGATGTGAATGTGTTGGTTGGCAAGGGTTTAGATTAGAATGTAATAGTTCCCACGTTTCTTTCCTCTCCCCTCCCCCTTCCTCTGCCAGGGTCCTCTTTACTTCCCAAATGAACTACTTGAAACATTATGTTCACATCAGCTTCCGAAGAACTCCAAACTCAGGCATGCAGTAAGCAAGCATAATTCAAATATGAAGGAAAAAACATGTACCTGATGAGAATCCCAGTCTCTCAAAGGGTTCTTGTTTCTTCCTGTAAATGATGATGTCTTGCTTCACTTTTTCTACTTTATGTGTTATGTCCTTATTCGGAAATCTTCTCCAAACTCTCAAAAAGACCTATAAAATCTCTCATAAGATAGTCAAAATTTTATCAGTTAAACTATTAGTTCCATTATTTCTTATGAAGATATTCCTCCTGCAATATCTTTCACTGTATTTTCCTCATTTGGATTGGAAATTCTTAGGCTGGCTGCACAGCTTTGCCCTTGTTCTGGGTTCTTTCTCCACTTCTCCGATATGTTGAAGCTTTGACAAGTCTACCTCATCTTACTGGAACATATTCTCCACTAACTTTCTCAGAAAAGGTTCATTGAAAGTAAATGTTTTTGAGTTTTTACAGGCTTGAAAATGTTGTTATTCTACCCTCACATTTAATATTTGAATAGTTATATAATTCTAGATTAGAATTTTGATCCTTTCAGTTTTAATTTCAACAGCATTTGCTTATTGAATTCTTTCTTTCAGCACTGTTCTGTTTAGTCTAATGCCACTCTGATTGACATTTTTTCATGTGTTTATTTTGTCTCAATGTTTTTTCCTTCTCTTTATTTCTGATGGTCTGAAATTTCAAAAGATCTGTGTTAGTGGGGATCTTTTTGATTCATTGGGATCTTTTAATATGGAAATTTAGATCACTCTATTCTGACAATTTTGCTTGTATTACTTACTTTCTGTATTATACCCTTATTTTTTTCGGTTTTCTCTTATGAAACTTCTATTATCTGGTTGCTTAAATTTTTATATCGAGTCTTTTTTGTATTGATTTTTATTTATTTTGTCTTCTATCAGTCAACAAACTTCTTTGGAGCTCAGTGTTATACAAAAACAAACATTTACTACTCACTAGTCTGTAGTGGGCGAGGGCTCTGCAAGGTTTGGCTGGACTTCACAGATGAGGTTCACCTGCCCCTTGTATTTCTCATCTTCCCTGGACCAGTAGCTTCTCAAATGGCAGATGTTCAAGAAATATGCCTGTAAAGACTTTGAATGGAAGCAATGCATGAACACTTCTGCATACATGTTTTTCCTTGTTGTTTTAGCCCAGCATCAATAGAATAAAAAAAATGGCCTCTACTCAGTAGGGAAAGAGAGAAAATAGTTTCTGAAAAATAATTTATCACACTTATGTTATTTTATGTTTTTCTTTGTGGGAGATTTTTCCTGTTATGCTTCTCTTACATCATCTTATTTATTTCCAAGAACCCTTATTTATTCTTTTTTTTTCCTAACAGTATCACTTATTTTAAACAAAACAGTGTTTTTTCTCATATCTATCTGAATAATAAACTGTTTTTTCTCTTTAAAAATGCCCTGCTTTCTATATTCCTCTTGGAGTTTTTTTTTCTTTTTCTTTACTATGTTTCTGTCTTACATAATAAAGGCTATATTTAAGGGTCTAATGATATTTCACTGATTCCAAAGTGAGACACCCACCTTAGGTGGAATTCTGTGAGCATGAGTAGGTTTTACAGCCAAATAGTTGGATGGGAGATCCAGCTATTTTGTTGCTCTTTTTATATCAATACTAGAGGCCCAGTGCACAAATTCTGACATGGCCTGGCTGCTGATCGGGGCTGATCAGGGCCCATCTCACCCAGTTCCGATTGGGGCAGATCAAGACTGGCTAGCCTGGGAGAAGGACCACAGGTTGGCCAGCCACAGGAGGTTGGCTGTGGGCGTGCACGGACCACCAGGGGACAGTTCCTGTGTTGAGTTTCTGGCCCCTGGTGGTCAGGGCTCATCATAGTAACCGGTCGACAAATCAATCATTCAGTCAACCAGTCTTAATGGTCACTTACACTTATAGATAGATAGATAGATAGATAGATAGATAGATAGATAGATGATAGATAGATGTGTAGAGGTTTTCTGTTTGGCTGCTTTAGTTTTCCAGAAAATAATTTTCCTGTCTCCTCTCTGAAAGCAATAAGCTTGGTTGCTTAGAAGTCTTGATGTTCAGTATATAGACGTTCACCCTCCGAACTCTCTTTTTAGGGTGGCAGTTTATCCTTCATTACATCAAGCTTGATATCCTCACGGCGTAATTTCTTTTGATAATAGGTCTTATGTATACTACAGACATGTGTTTGGGTAGAAAGCTATAGTACAGATTGCAGAGAGATTCTCATTGAGTAATTGAACTTCAAAGTGACAAAAACTCACTTTAAGCAGTTTAGAGTCTACTTTTGAACTCTATTATTCACCTCTACCTCTAGTACCTGAGCTTTTCCATGTTTACACCATGAACTATGTTGTTTCTTCTGGGTTCCTCTCTTGCAAGAATATTTTAAATTCTCCTCTGTTGCCACTCTTTGCATACTTTACATCTTCAAAATATTTGTACCCATTTTTCATTTCCCTTTGTCTCTGTTCTTGGTCCGTTTAACCTTTGGGTTTTTAAACTTTTAAATTTTATCTGTTTCCATGTTACCAGAATATTAGGAGTAAATGCAGATAAACACTTGAGTTTAATTAGCCATGTTTAACCAGAATTCAGAATAATATTTCTTAAACCTAAAATCACGTGTCTACCCTATTTAAAAAATCATCAGTAGCTCCACAAAAAAAAAAAAACCCTCAATTTGAAATCTAAACTTTGGAAGTTGGTACTTAACTGCTTCTCAATAATGCTACTGTCACTCATACTAACTCTATTGCTCATTATAGAAATTCATTCTGTTTTTCTAAAATGTTATGCTTCTTTTATCTTGGGGTGTTTGCTCTGAATTCCCCCCTTTCCTCTATCTTCCTTTGTCTAGCTCCTAACAGTCTAGCTCTCAGTTTCAGCATCACCTTTTCTTTTCACTTCCCCGAAGCTTAGGATGGCTGCCCAATTTTCCCCTCTGCAACAGCATCCTGTGCTATGTCAGTCACTTTGGCACTGCATTGCAATGTACATTTAGTATTCCATGTCCCCCTCTGCGTTATGAAGGCTAGGCAGGGGCTTGGTCTTCTTTGCTATAAGAACCTTCGTGTTTATGTAGCTGATACTCATTACAAATTTGGTAAGTGAATAATGAATGAACAAGACTTGAGTTTACATCTTAGCTTTATCCATTGGCCAACTTTGTGATCTTTGAATAGATAAAGAGCATAGGATGTGAAAGTGGTGAGGTCAGTTTCTGACTCTGCCATTTCTTTTTTTTATTATTATTGATTTTTTTTTTTTTACAGAGAGGAAGGGAGAGAGAGAGAAAGTCAGAAACATCGATGAGAGAGAGACATTGATCAGCCGCCTCCTGCATGCCCTGCAGTGGAGATGTGCCCGCAAGCAAGGTACATGCCTCCAACCGGAATCGAACCTGGAACCTTTCAGTCCGCAAGCCGACGCTCTATCCACTGAGCCAAACCAGTCTCGGCTGACTCTACCATTTCTTATGTGATCTTAGGAGATCACAAGCTCTCCAGTTTCCATTTTCTCAGCTTCTCTGTCATCTGTACAAAATGATAATATTAATAAATATGTAATATATTTTATAAAATATATTAAAAATCAGTCTCACTTTAAGGAGCTATTTAATACCTAGAACTGTGTCCCCTGTCAAGTTCTTTGCTGTGCAAGTATGTTTTCTGTGTGCCCTTCTTTTTAAATAACCAGTCTCTCATTTTTCTTGTGTCTGTAGTATCTAATATGATTATGAACAAAAGCACAAAGTGCCCCTGTTATTAAGATAATGTTAAGTAATTATAAATGTATCAAATATTTAAACATATCAGAAAATTAAATTTTGCAATATTTTACCATAGGTTACATGTTGCTATTTAAATATTATCATTTTAATCCATATTCATTTCATACATTTTTCAACAGTAAATGTAGAACAGCTTGGCAAAATAGAAATGAAATTCTAGGCTGTTTGGACAATTCACTTTATTGCCTTCTGTTTCTATCTTGTGCTGGATAATCTAATATTCATGAGATCATGAGCCAAATAAAATTATAATTTCTTCTCTGTTAATAGATCGTATTTTATATTGCAGACTTCATGTGGTGGCCCCATAGTTACCACTTTAACTATTTCTTTACATAGCTAGTTGGCACACTCTTCTAGAGAATGCAAAGTAATCAAATTTATGGCTGATTCTGGCACCAAATTTAATATCATCTTTAAATCCTCCAAAGACCATTTGAATCAATTTATCTGCTTTTGTTTTAATCTGCAATATGATTTTCATGTCTAAACTAGTCATTGCAATGTTTATTCGATTGCCTGGGAATTTTAGAAGGAAATAGAAAATATAAGAGAAAGAATCTTTAACAAATGCCACTTTTCTCTGAACTATTCAAAGACATTATTTGAGAAGATTTGAATATTTACAAAATTCAGATTCCCATGTTTTCATGGGAATGTCATCATAGTTTGATGGAGACTTATGAAATATGGCTTGGGAGGCACATTTTAACATAGATTATGTCATTGTTTTTAAACTCTTAATTTTATCTGTTTTGAATATATTTTGAAATGTTCAGTTGGTAAAGCCTGGAGCCCCTTTAGGAATAGCAGACTTATTCAGAGTCACGGTAGATAATGTAAGTTTCCCTTATGTGAACACTGCCTCTGTGGCAAATAATATTTTAAGCACTATACAGCTATTAATACATTTAACTGAACACCCCTATCATATGGGCATTTTTATTATTCATACATTACAGATAAGAGAATGAGCCCTCAAAGACATAGATAAGTGATGGTAGGTTGCAGACACAAACTGACATCTCATTCCACAAGCCCTGCTCTGCACTGTTGTGCTGTAGATTCCAGCCTCCATCAGTTAGTGACTTCAAGGGGGCAAGTAGACTGCTCTGTGCTATCTAGATGTAACAGTTTGTGGATTGGATTGGAAGTGTTTGGCCACAAGAGGGCAAGCTTTGCAAATTCAGTCCTGCTGAACAGTGACAGAAATGTCCTGGAACGCATAATTTACCAAGGAATTTCCTTGTAACCAAATACAACAAAGTCTCAGTGGTGGGTGGTGGTTCAGTGTATGAGTCAGATAAGATATCAACGGGTTTCAAGATTTTTTACACATTACTTAAATGTGTGTTAGTGTTGAAGGATGGTATACCACAAACCACCTTAGTCAAAATTTCCAGACTTTGACCCTTTTAAAACAAAACCACAAGATCAGAACCAACTTATTTGTCATCATTGGGCAGAGGTATTGTTATATTTGATACATGAGGGGATACGTTGAAAAGGTGACAGGCTTTGTCCATATCACAAGATGAGTAAATGACTGGGAGACAATCTATTCTAAATGGTCTCACTCCAGAGTCATAAATATTCAAAGGTTTCATTGAAGACCTCCTATGTGATAGGCACTGTTCTAATTATAGCACAATGGTTCTCAACCTTCCTAAGGCCGTGACCCTTTCATACAGTTCCTCATATGGTGGTGACCCCCAACCATGAAATTTTGCTACTGTTATGCATCGTGATGTAAATATCTGCATTTTCCGATGGTCTTAGGCGACCCCTGTGAAAAGGTCGTTCGACCCCCAGATTGAGAACGGCTGTTATAGAGGATACAAAGATGAAAGATCTGGTTCCTGCTGTCAGGAGACTCCTAGTCTAGTGGATAACGCAAATTAACATAAAAGTGTTCTGACAGAAGGGCTTACAGCCTTCAGAGGGAGGGACTTACTCCACAGAACCATCAGAAAAGCAGAGGAAACACTATAATAAAAAGGAAGAAATGACAGCAAGCAATGGGACAAAGAATGTTGATTTTTATTTCTGAGTCACCACGGGGGTGTGGGGAAACCTAAAATATAGACAACTAGCAGAGAAGATCAAGAGGAAAGAAAAAGAAGATATTTAGAGTGTGAGAGGGAGGAGTTGTGAAAACGCCAGGGATCCCTAAACACACAGCAGGAGCTGTCTGTAGTTGCAAAGACAGAAACAACCCTCACTTCACAGGTGTCCTTCACATGAATTACATTGACCTCAAAAGAGAAATTTTAATACAGAAAATCATTAAACTTTTTTTAAAAGCCCAAACTGTTTGTTTCTGAAACAGAAAATTAAAAAAAAAAGTAAATGAATATGAATGGGTCAAAGAAGGGCATTTTATAAGCAATATAATTTCTGAGAATGCAACCTGCTGGAAGGGCCCTGAGCAGCTGGCTTACCCCAGCTTTGAAATGTGGTCACTTGGAAAGAACTTGATTTGCCTTTTGATTTGACTATGTCTTAATATTTAAATATCTCAATTATTTTTCAGTGTTAAGAAATATTTCACACATCCAGAGATTCATTCGTGATTCTCTGTCCTTGTACGCTCTAATAATGTGGCCAATTAAATGACTACCAGCTACTTAAAGTGTACCAGGTGGGCTTTGTTCTTTAAACTCCCACTCATGACACTGTGGACTGTTACTGAGTCAAACATGTTTTCAATTCCCTGTTTGGAAACCAGGAAGGTTGCAGGCGCCTCTTGGCTTTAGTGTTCTTTATTCTTCAAGGTGAATCACTTCTCTCTTAGCCTTTACTCAAAACAAGCTGTCCCTTCGTCAATAAGCTTTATAACCAGCAAATAGTGGCTCCTGCCTTTTCCTGCCCCTGTATTATCTCACTACCTCTGGCTTACTCTACCCACCCTACCTGTCACCTAGTTTGAAATCTTACTTCTTTCCAGTTGTCCTGATTAAATCCTTACTTATCCATCCAACTTTTCCTGATTTGTGGCATCAAAAGTAGTCCCTGCTTTTTGCATTCTGCTCTATGTGTGGGTCTCTATTGGCAGGTATAGTATTCCTAGTGTTGGTTGAGTGCAATAATTCCACACTGCGATTCATCCCTCCCCAATTTCCCCCACTTGCTCCCTGCATTAAAAAAAAAAAAACACATAGAGTGGGAGAATCAGAGGCTGCAAAATCATTTTGACAAATCTTGCAAGAGTAAAATTGGAAAAACATATGAGCAGGAAGGGCAGTTTAAAAAGAGGGTAAAGGAGCAAAAATAGAATATTGAGGACCAGCTATAATTGTAAGAAATATTAATCATGCTCTGTTCACTGTGATTGTTTTGTTCTCATTAAAGAAGGCACATTCTAATCTGGCTGGGAGTTGCACATGGGACCTGAGAGCTCACCTGGAAATTCGGCCCTTCCTCCCCATCAGGGAGGTACCTGTTATCATGAAAAGATTAATTTTGTTGCAGAAACCAAAGCTGCCAGCCTCTGAAGACCCTAGCCTTTGCATACCTGCAGGTCTTTGCAAGTCTTCAATCTCCACTACCTGTAAACTGCCCATTTGGCATAATCTTTTGCCCCACTTCCCCTTGTAATCATTGTCCTTCTACCCAATATAAGCAGTTGGTTTATGGTGGGGGACAGAGCAGGATTTTGTGCATGACCTGCCAGCATTATTAGAATAAATGCTGCTAAGATTCAACCCTATCTCTGCTTAATTGGCCCAAGTAGTGACAGGCAGCATGGACCCATTGATTGTTCAGTTACATTTGGAGTAATAAAAGGGGAGAAAGTTTCAGGTCCTTTTGACTTAGGGTAGGGAAAAAGGAGGTAGCCGTAAGTAGCACAAGAAATATTTTACACATCCTGAGATTATAAGAGGGACAATCTCCTCTGGGCTGAAACCCCCAGAGGTTCGCCCATGAGTGCCTGGGAGTTCCCAAGAGACAGGACCACTGGCAACCAGAAAAGTGGAACCTTGGGCTATGGAAAAGAAGTGGCTACAGTTTCCAGATGTAAGGATTGAAAAATTGCAGTCTCTACGAAGAGGAAAGGTAGGAAAAGAGAAGAGGGGCCATCAGGAGAAAAAAAAAGTGAAGGGGATTAAGAGGTCAAATTTCTAAATATAAAGTGAGTCCCGAGGTGTAATGTACAGCACAGGAAATATGGTTAATACTCTTGTAATAACTTTGCGGAGTGACAGATGGTTACTAGACTTATTGTGGTGATCACTTTGTAAGTTACATAAAATCTAATTACTATGTGGTACACCTGAAACTAATATAATATTTTGGGTCAACTAAAAATTTTAAAATACAGAGAACAGGTTGATGGTTGCCAGAGAGAATGGGGAGCTAGGGATCTGGGAGCAAAAGGTGAAGTGATTATAAAATACAAATTGATGGTTATAGATTAGTCACAGAAATGTCAAGTGCAGTATAGAGAATATAGTCAATATTGTAATAACTATGTTGGGGCTAAGGGGGTACTGGAAATATCAGAGGGACCACTCTGTAAAGTACATGGTTGTCTAACCACCCTGCAGTACCCCTGAAACTAATACAGAATAATGTTGAATGTAAACTGTACTTGAAAAAGTAAAAAAGTAATGTGGATAAGTACGAGGAGTAGGGGTAGGGGGTCAGTGAGCAATGAAATCTCTGGCATAACCTGATATTAGTATCTAATTACACCAGAGATCTAACCCTATTATAATGTCTTGATTAGAAGCAGAGCCCAAGGTAGAAATCACAGCTATGCCACTGGTAGTCATGCACTTTGGAAATTTTACTTCTACTCTTCAAGTCACTTTTAGTCTGTCCTCTGGAAGTTTTGTAGCCATCTAATGAAATAAAGCATGTTGAGCAATTGCACAATGCCCAGCACAGGACAGCACTCAATTAGTGATGCGCTCCTCCTGCTCTCTCCGTGATGCGACAGGGGCTGTGGGGTGGTGTCAGGACAGCTTGGATAGTGGATAAAACACGGACTCATAGTCCAATAAAACTAGATTAAAATCTAGTTTGAGTTAGACCTCGATTAGATTCAGACCTGCCCTTGCAATGGTGCAGTCTTCATTAAGATACTAGGTAAACTTTATGAGCTTCCGTTTTCTCATTTTTAGAAGATACCTAATAAAGTACATCTCAAAGAGGTCTTAGAAGGATTAAGTAAGGAGTAGACATATTATATATGTAGCTCTTAGCATAGTTCCTGTCATAGACTAAATCCAATAAATAATAGCTAGTGTTATCAGGACTCCAATCATTTCATAGGCTTTTGGTCCTTGATTGAGCTTTCTCAGGCTGATGCTCTCTGAAACAATTTAGTTCCACAAAAATATATTTGCATTCTTACCATGGGCAAGGCACTAGGCTAGACACTCATGGGATTTGAGGAAAGATGAAAGGTAATGCCTCTCTTCAAAGTGTTCCCAGTCTGATGGGATAAACAGACAAGTACATATCAGTAGGAAAATGGTCCCCTTGCAAAATGCATGAAGAAGGGGTTAATTTTTATTGTAGAGACCCATAAGTCCCCAGGAAGCCAAATCAAATCATAAAGGATGAATAGCATTTCAAAAGCAAAGAATTGGAGGAAGGCTGCCTTAGGGAGTTGGAATGGCTGTGCAGAAAGCCTAGTTATGAAAGTGCTTGATGTGTTTGTAGAATAAGTAATATGAGGCTTGTGTGAATGTGTGTGCACCTGTGTCTGTGTGTATTGTGGGTAGCTATAAATAATTGCAATCTTGATGGGGTTTTTTTTGGTTTGTTTTTCCTATTTTAATCATGAGAACTATTTCTTATTCAGTTATGTATTTCAACACAACACGGCATAGTGTCTTTCACAAGGTAAATTTCATGAAATAAATTGAAGATGAGATGCTTTCTCATTAGGTTTTAATTTCCCCAGTATCCTAACGTTTATTGCTATTTTTGCATGATACGTTTATTTTATAATACCATTCCAATTAATATGCTTAAGTGCCTGCTGACAGTGTCTCAGAAATAATAATGGCATGATGTTTTAATTTTTTTTAATGGCAATTTACTTGGTTTTAAATAACTTAGCCTTCTGTAAAACTATACCACCCAGGCTTCAGATTCTGGTGATAATTATGAGCTTTCTTTCTATCAAGGAGTAGGAATAAGAGAAAGCCTCCTCTGCCTCTTTAAGGGAAAGGACCTGGAGGGGGTTCTGGAGAAGAAGCCCAGATACAGGACGCAGCTGATCCAGAGACTCGGGGGAGCTGAAGCAAGAATGTGTGAAACACTGGAGACCAGCGTCCACCTCAAGTGAACACAGCTGAGGTATTCAGTACTGACCTACAGATGAAAGAAGAGGAAGAAGGCGGACGAATAGAGGGAAGGAGAAGAGGGGCTTCATAATGCTGTTTGTTTTAGGGGTTGCACAGGCAAGAACACACTTTTGAATTAGAGGTACTGATTGTGGGAAGAACCCAATCCTCAAATGTATTCAAAGCTTGTTTCAGTAAGAAAGTAAGTAAATAAAAAAGAAGCATAAGATTCAAAGAATTATTAATTCAATGTTACTTTCTATTACTGG
This sequence comes from Lasiurus cinereus, assembly GCA_011751065.1. Lineage (NCBI taxonomy): Eukaryota > Metazoa > Chordata > Mammalia > Chiroptera > Vespertilionidae > Lasiurus > Lasiurus cinereus. The sequence continues at coordinate 21,154,496 of JAAGEH010000018.1, read as the reverse complement.
TGAAATATTTTGTTGTCAGCTGACCTTGAATTTTATTTACTTCGCTCTTAAATCATTCCCTCCTCCTCCTCCTCCTCCTCCTCCTCCTCCTTCTCACTACTGGACTATTCCCTTGACTCCACACTCCCCCCAGCTACCACATTGTCCTCCCCTGATTAACAGAAGGGTAATTTACACAAGCTCTTCATATTCAATTCTTCTACTTGTACTTCTCCCATTCTCTGTCATGAGGATCAGAGTAATCTTCCCACAATTAGTTCATTGGTCAGCTCTGAGTTCTCACCTCAATGGGCCTCTCATTGCCTTGGCACACGGAGAAGCCTTCCTCATCGACACATTCTCTTCCCTTCTTGCTGGGCCATTTGCTCTCTGCTTCTCCTTCTTTTTCTTTGGTTACTTTTACTCTTTCTCAGACATCTTTTGTAATTTTTCCATCATACTTGATACCATGATATAGGGGTGTCCTCAGGAATCCCAGCTCTCTTCTTTATCTACATTCCTCCCTAGCTGAAATCATCCAGGCTTATGGTTTTACATATTGTCTGTATTTTATTGGCTCTGAGATGTTCACCTCTGACTTGTGTCCTGAATTCCAGACTTTTTATCCATCCACCTAATATACCATGGCCAAGACCAAACTCTCAATTCCCACCCCAGCATTTGTTCTTCCAAAGGTTTTACCCTCTCAACTGTTATCTCTGCCGTTCTGGTGTTCAGGTCCCAAACTTGCAGCCATTTTTGATTATTCTGTCACTCTCCATATCTAACTCACCAGCCAATACCTTCACTCAATATTTTTAAAGATACTAAGTACCTGCCATGTGTCTGGTAGTGTTCAGGAAACTTGCAGATAGAGAGAGAATAAAGCAGACAAAAACCCTGCACTCCAATTCTGATGACTAAAATAGGTTCATAATCAAGTCACCACTATCACCCTAGATAACATCACCCAATATCTCCTTGAATTATTGCAACAGCCTCATGCTTCCACCCTTGTCCCCCATAGTCTCTTCTCTCCACACTGGTCAAAATGATTATTTTAAAATGAAAATCAAATGCCTCATCTATGCTCATAATCCTTCAATGACCGCTCATTTCACTCAGAGCAAAACTCAAAGTCTTGAGCAAAACCTACAGGCTCTATATGACCTGGTCCCTACTATTGTTCTGATCTCCCCTCTAGCACCCTCCCTCTTCCCTGACTTTGCTCCAGTCACATCAGCCTCCCTGCTCTTCTCTCAACACTACAAACAGCCTTCAACCCATGACCTCAGATCTTGCTACCCGGCACATATCTGTGCTTCAGATCTTCCCTATAATATTGCCTCTAATATAAAATAGCATTCATGCATGAAGCCTTCATCATTCTCTATTCCCCCTACCCATTTGTATGTATATATGTATGTATGTATATATGTATGTATGTATATATGT
>JAAGEH010000018.1:20957015-21153052 GCA_011751065.1 Lasiurus cinereus | reverse complement strand
TGTATGTATATATGTATGTATGTATATATGTATGTATGTATATATGTATGTATGTATGTATACCATGGCAGTCTCTTCTATCTAGCATGTAAATCTTTGAAAGCTATGACTTTTTCTCACTGTTCTATACCTCCATCTCTTACAACAGTGCCTGGAAAATATTATGTACTCATTAAATATTTATTGAATTATCTTTTATCCAAGATTTTTATAACTTTTTAAATTTACAAGTGTGTTAAAAAGTCCCCTTTGATCAAGGGTCTGCATTTGTGAGCCACCTACCACTAGATAACTGTTCCACTTATGGTTCAGGAACAGGGTAACTCAACTTCCTTGTGACCTCATTAACATTTGGTTTTGCCCAAATTAAGTATACACGTTGAAATCTAAGATTAAGTATCCCTTCTTTTGTTGTGACTAGTTTTCCATTTTTGCTAAACCATTAAATGGAGAGCCTGCTGTAAATAGGCAGTTGCAAAGCCCAGAGGAGGTAGTACAAGAAATTAGCCTGCAGTGGTTTATGGCTCTCTATGTCAAATGAATCCCTTTGAAAGTAGGCATGTGGATAAACAATGCAGTCAGGTGAACTATATATGAGGGAAATAAATAAACACACTCTAACCCTTGGGTGATGAGCTATGTAGGACACCATTTCTATATATCTCAGAGGCTAGAGTAATTGAGAAATCATGACTAAAAATAGTCACATGCAGATATTTCTGGACAAAATAACTTAGTGGCACTGAAATGAATAATTAAATAAAAGACAGGGTGTCCATGCAATAAGAGCACTGATATCCTATTATTCTACCACTGCCCGACCTATGGCCACCTAAAGCCCCAGCCATGTGGAATGTTCTCCACACTGTGTCTTCTTAGCTCCTATATGTGGTCTGTCCTTGAGTTATACACTATAAATTCTGTCTAAAAGATCCAGTTTCAACACTGCCTTCTTGGTAAGTGCTTTTCTGAACCCTTTGATAGATTTAGTTGCTTTTTCTCCTCTGTTGTCATGTCCATTGGCACACGTGCCTACCACAGAATGCCCCTGCATTAATTTGCTTATGACTTGACCTCACCTCGTCTCTGTTGCCTCTTTGAGGATAAGAAATATTTTCTCTTTTGTATCTTCATCATCTAACCCAGTGGTCGGCAAACTCATTAGTCAACAGAGCCAAATATCAACAGTACAATGATTTAAATTTCTTTTGAGAGCCAAATTTTTTTAAATTTAAACTTCTTCTAGTGCCACTGCTTTGAAATAGACTCGCCCAGGCTGTGATATTATGTGGAAAAACCACACTCAAGGGGCCAAAGAGCCGCAGTTTGCTGACCACAGACCTAACCCATTGTTTTTTATAGTGAAGTGTCTTGTCATAATTTTGTCTGCTGAAATTAAGAAAATAGCTTTAAGTATTATGCTTTCTATAAAGTGTTCTTTCAACTTACAAAGATTCTAGAATCTCATATAATGCAAGCATGTTAATTATAAATATATGCATTAGAGTAATCTCATTTCCTATTAAAAATACACAGACTAGTGTAATATAACATTTTTAAAATGTTAGTATCTCCTTAAGCAACTTGTTTACAAAAGGATCAATAATATAATGCCCTTTCATCTCTTTTACTGCTGAAGAGTCCAAAACACTATGTTGGTATAAATTTAGTCATCTTCATGAGACTCTCCATTAAATAGGAGGGACATGGTTATTTCCAGTTTGTTGGATTTATAGACTAGAGAACAAAAGCACCGACAGGCAGAAGCTCAGTCAGTTACTTACTAAAGTATAGTGAGAGAATTATAGCTTTTAGAACTCCATTCCTAGTTTTCTACTTTTCTTGGTAATATCTAAACATTGAAAAAAATTTAATTCCCAAGCTGAGAGAGTGTTCATTAATTGTTCCTCAAATTACTTAGAAAATATCTCTCCCTTTCATTTCTATTATTCTGCTTTATTTTATTATTATTATTATTATTAACCAAATTCTGCTTTGTATTACACCTTTATTATTAGATTTTCAACTCTTACCTATCTATCTGGCCTTACTGTCCCATGTTTACTGACTCTGTTCCTGGAAAAAAGTACTTTAGGGACAAGGACTTTCATTCATTTTTGGAAACCTGTAAGCATAGGTGCTTCACCTTGTAAGTGTTACCTGTGGATGAGACCATCCTTAGACTCTTTTGGATCTTAATGAGACAGAAATCAGGACATTAAAGAGAAACCAAAAGCTTATGCTCTCCCTTATTCCCCAGTAACCATATTGTGAAATACTCCCCAGCTGGTACTTGCCATGTTTTTGGTCCACTCCTGCCAATGGCAGTCTTCACCACGTCAGGGTGGGTGGAGATGCGATGGAGAAGTCAGTTGTTTTATCCTCAGTCTGTAGCCAAACTGCAAAGGGAAGTGCACTGCAGAGAGAGATGGTTCCTGCAGAGAGAGATGTTCTTGTTACTTCTGTTTACATGTGTCTGGATAGTATCCAATTAGAATTTCCTATTGCCTTATCTGATCTACAAAGGGATAAGTCTTTCCCCAATATTTATTCTATATAATAAAAGGCTAATATGCAAATTGACCAAATGACAGAATTACCAGTTGCTATGACACACACTGACCACCAGGGCCCCCACACTCAATGCAGGAGTTGTTCCTGGTGGTCAGTACGCTCCCACACAGGGAGCACCACTCAGCCAGAAACCAGACACACAGCTGGTGAGCTCAGTGGCAGTGGCAGGAGCTGCTTCGGCCTATGTAGCAGCTCTAAGGATGTCCGATTGCTGGCTTAGGCCCACTCTCTCCCCCCACTCCCCAGGCAGTGGGCCTTAGTTGTCAGTCGGACATTTCCTGAGGGCTACCAGACTGCAAGAGGGCACAGGCTGGGCTGAGGGACATCCCCGCACCTTCAAAGGCATGAATTTCATGCACTGGGCCTCTAGTAGAAATATAAAATACCAGCAAGCACAGTTTCTCAACAATACTCTTTAAGTAGTTTTACAAACATTCTTTTTTCTTCTCTAATGGCAAGTAGGCAATCCAGCTCCAGGAAGGGGCATGTGAACTGTACCTGTTAACTTTCTGCATTGCTCTGAGAAGGACAATCATTACCTAGTTCTGGCACTTACATTTGTTAAATAAATAAAATCTTATAAAGAGCTACTGAAATTAATACGCCCAGTTTGCATATTCTCTGTATGATATTTTGGAATGATCTATTTTTCACAATAGCTCATAGATTCTGACTTTATTGGTGATTTGCATTTCAGCCTAAGCAAAAAAAAAAACACACACACACACAAAAAAAACTATTTCTTAACTTGCAGATCCTGTTGCCCAGGAACCAATGGCATGTCTCAGGGCTTCTTCCCCTGACCTGGAGACCCACGATATCTGACTATCTAGATACATTGTTAAACTTTTGACCTTTTAATTTTGTCCTGGTTTCCCATGGAAGATATAATTATATGCGAATCTAGATTCTAAATCTTAATGTAATCTGGCAAATAGGTGAAACAAGACAACTCCTGTCTCATGAGCTAAATTGTAGGGAGATCTGGGTTTTTTTTAAATATATTTTATTGATTCCCCACAGAGAGGAAGGGAGAGAGACAGAAAGTCAGAAACATTGATGAGAGAGAGACATCGATCAGCCGCCTCCTGCACGCCCCACAGTGGAGATGTGCCCGAAAGCAAGGTACATGCCCCCGACTGGAATCGAACCTGGGACCTTTCAGTCCACAAGCCGACACTCTATCCACTGAGCCAAACCAGTCTCAGCATGGGTTATTTTTAAATAGAGAAATTCTCACTGGATTCACCATTAGGCATAATTTAATATCATTGCTTGGGGTAAGTGCTCTAGATTGGATCAATTAGCCATCCCTTCTATTCACCAGAATTCCAGGGAACCACATCTTGGGCTATGTAGAAAACAGTCATTTCCCCAAAGCTTGCTTTTAATAACTGACACTGATTGTACCCCTAATTTTACTGTTAAAATGAGGCTGTTGAGTTGACTAGATTTGGTTGAGGCTGCCAAATTCTGTCATTGATTTAATGCACTGTGATGATATTTGAATCTCTCACTTGATGCCTTGAGAGAGAAAAAAATCCATTCTCTCCTTCCTAGTAGATCATGGGTTTAAAAATCAATCTTTATTGTTTGGGGAAATATGGGTCTCCTTCTGTATTAACAGTAGTAATAATAACAGTAACAATGTTGGAAGGTGATTCATGAAGTATTATTTGAAGTGAAGACTGAAAAGAGTTCTTATAACTGTAGGAAATTCAAATCTTAATGTAATATAAAAATGAATAATGAATTTTTACAAGATGTTTGGGGACAGCTGTCACAATAATTGGGAGTAGATTTTTGGTTAGAAAGTTTTAAGGCATAAATGGCAATTGATTTGTGGATTCTGGATGGGAAGCTCTTATTTTTCTGTTTTAAAATCCAAAGACAACTGTCCTTAAAGTCAATGTTGTTCACTTGGGTGGAAAAGGCTGCTTCTTTTTCCCCTGTACTTTTTCTGAACTATCAAAATTAAATTAACTATATGATGATTATTTTAATGAGCAAAGTCATCTGAGTTACATGAACTCCAAGCATCGTTTGATATAGTATCACCTGAATTAGTTCCCCCTGGAAGAATTTGGGAATTGACACCAAGGCTTCTCATGCCAATTGCTAAAATAATCTCATCTATTTTAATTGATTTAGGTTATGCCTGAATAATGATGATTAGGGCTCTTTATTTAGAACTTCATTTGGACTTACCCACAAGTAACATACAAAAGAGAATACAGTTTTGAACTGTCTTGATGCACTGAAAAGCTGAGAGCCTTATTTTATGGCCCTGTGCTAAAAACCTAGACAGGGGTATATTCAGGCTATTCCTGACTCTCACAAGGTGTGAAACTAAATCCCAGGGCAAACTTTATTTTTTTTTCATCAAAGTGTATTCAAATTGGAACTAAACCTTTTGTACTTAATCTACTTTTCCTACTCACAAGAATAAATTGTGGTTTAATCAGATTTATTAACAAATCTCCTGGATATAATTTTTCTATTTTAAGAATTGTTTCACATTGTTCTTTGTTAATTTTGAATTATACAAAAGTACCACTCCAACAATCTCTTCAATATCTTTGAATATCTCTGTTGGACAGAGAAAATAGGAGACTGCCGAGACACGTTTGGTTCAGTGGATAGAGTGTCGGCTTGTGGACTGAAAGGTCCCAGGTTCGATTCCGGTTGGGGGCATGTACCTTGCTTGTGGGCACATCTCCACTGTGGGGCATGCAGGACACGGCTGATTGATGTCTCTCTCTCATCGATGTTTCTGACTTTCTATCTTTTTCCCTTCCTCTCTGTAAAATATCAATAAAATATATTTAAAAAAAAAAAAAATAGGAGACAATCAGATAGGAGATGAGTGTGTTTATATTACCTCTTGCAGTCATTTTTTTTCCCTTTCTCCCACAAGGATTTTTCTCTCTCAATCTCAGTTGCAAAGATCCTCCTCCCTCTTCTATATTTCTGTTCAGACTATTACTCATGACTTATCTCAGGAGTCACATTATTTTTAGTAGCTCAGTAAGGGATTTTGGGACACATTTTGAACAAATGTTATAATTTAAAGAAGAAAAACCCTCAGTATCAGGCTCCCAGGCTTCCAATACTGCAGCAGCGAGGCAAAAGAGAAAGAAAGCAACACACATCTCACCCCATTTTTTAATATGGCCCCAGCAAGCATCTGAGTCTCCTATTTTACTGAATCCTGGATGTCTCTCCTTATAATAGTGTTCTGGCCTGGTCATAGCCAGTTTGATACAGTGGATACAGCATCGGTAAGCAGACGAAAGGGTCCTGAGTTTGATTCTGGTCAAGGGCACATGCCCGGTTGCAGGCTCCATCCCCAGTGGGAAGCAGGCACAAGGAAGCCAATCAGTGATTCTCTCTCATCACTGATGTTTCTATCTCTTGCTCCCTCTCTTGCTTTCTCTTTGAAATGAATAAAAATATATATATATATTTTTTAAAAAACTGTTGTGGCCTGGATCCCTCATTTCCATTTTCTTCCAGAAGTTTGATCACTCCTCATGCAATGCATCTCTAGGAGAGAAAAACCTTCAATGCAGAGGGTTTTCTCCTACATGGTCTCCCAGAAATCCTTGGAGGTGGGAAGAGTCATAGATTCGTCTTACAAAGAGCAGCTCCTCAGGAATATGTATCATGGAGCCAGCAGCACCTTCTTCTGGCTTTTGCTTTTAAGATAGGAGCATTTCCTCTAGCAACCTATGATAATCTACTCCAGGGAGTTCCTTCAAATTTTCCATTTAAAAAAATGCATAGCAAGTACAGCAGAATCAACATAACCAGATGAACTCTTTTACTGGCAAATTTGTACTTCTAGGATAGGTCCACTTATCTTCTCATTACATAAGGAATTGTAGAGATCAGAGCTGCACTGCTGCAGTACTTGTGAGATGACTGCTTTGGTATTTAGAAAAGCTCTGCTTCTCAGAACCTGATCTTCAGTCTGTATCTTTCTTTTGAGCTCCAGTCCTTATTTTGAGATGTCTGTTTGTATATCTGTACTTGGCTGTCACATTGTAAATATCTCTCTCTCACACACACACACACACACACACACACACACACACACACACATTTTTTCTTAAATCTTTTGCTTAAGCAATTCTGTGGGAAGTTTTGATGTTGACCAAAAGAAAACACACTCTTTTCCTGCCACACCCAAGAAATCATGCCTTTCTCCCCATGTTTATTAAATCTGACCTTTTTGTAAATCTGCGCATTTCTCATCCCTCCCTTTCATGGGCAGCAGCTTCCTATGAATTTCTCCCAGCCCTGTTATTCTATGAATGCTCCCATTCTGGAGATATCAAACTTAGGGGAGCCTGGACAGCTCCAGCTTCTTTGTTACAGTCAAACAATCTTTTCCTATGAAATATTTAGTCAATCTTTCCTATGAAATATTTATTTTAGGATGGCAGAGGGAAACTCTCTAGATGTGTAGAGAGAAATTAAACTCCTAAGGCACATTTCCCTGCATAATGATCTGAAGTAAAAATTGATCTATTACTAACACACGGCAATGAAGTAGCAGTCACATTTTTAATTCCCACAAGGAATGTCGGTGCCATAGGCTGGTTTGTGAAAAAACAAACAAACAAACAAACAAACAAGCAAACAAACAAACAAAAAAACAGTGTAGCCTGGCCTCTGTTCTTCACTGACTCCCAGGTTAGCCGGTTGTGATGGTTGAATAGGTACTCAAGTATGAACAATCCTCAAGTATTGTGTTCATGTTGTTCTTAATTAACTACCTTAAAAGTGCATTTCCTCTTGGAAGTATTACTGCTACTTGAAGCCAAACTCTGCTACTTTTATGAGCATTGATTAAACACACTCACTCAGTAATCATGTGTATATAACACTTTTCCGAATATACTGATGACTAAAGATAAGCATCTATTTACACAGGCTGAGAATATCAGGAGCAATTCCACTCTGAAGCCATAGCTACTAAATCAGAGAAGCCCTTTGGGAGAATGGACCATCCAGGCACTAATCTTTATCAACTAATAACTGCTCATCTCTCAGTTCCACTTTGCATTGGTGCTGCTTGACACTAAAAATTTGATCAATATTGTGGGTGTAGTCAATATTTTTGTTATGGTTTGGGAAAGGCTATAGATATATCATATTAATCATATTTAGAGCAGCTGTTACTGGTGTGTAAATGGTTTATTTCCACTTTTTTATTGTACCATATTTAAGAAAAATTCTTCCTCTCATTATATTGCTGTAACTTCTTTCCCTTTTTCCTCTCAAGGTAGGAGGGAGAAGGAGTGAGAGGCAGAGAGAGAAAGGGGAAGAAGAAGAGAAAAAAGAAAAAGAAGAAAAGAAACAGAAGGAGAAGAAAAGAGAGATTCACAGATTTTATCTGTGATAATATAATTTCTTTTATTTTTGCAATCCATTATAGGAAGAGTACAATTCAGACTCCTCTTGCCAAGTTGTCATCATACTTTGAAAGTATGATCCATTTATTCAGAGCCCTGGGCTCGCTTGTAAACTTCAGTGTGCAGAGGGAAAAGAGGAGACTAGAGAAGAGACTAGAGGATGTAAAGTATGCTATAAAATAAAGGCCAACGGATGAAATAGAGCAGGCAACTGCTGATATCAGATGTAAACATGAGAGGTGACTGACTCTAGCTATGGGGTGTTCAAGTAGACAACAATTCTTTATGTTTCTCCTAGGATTATTCCACTAGAAACAATATAAAGCAATCCAGTTGTTCAGAAAATTATATCACCCTGAGTACTGGGGAAAAATGCCATGACAAAAAACATGTTTGCCATTTACCTAGTCTTGTACATAGTATATCAAACTAGCTTACCTGAAAATCTTCTCTTGGTATTAATACTTTTAGATTTGTGGTCATGCTTTAATATCCCTGAAACCCTAAAAGGTTATCTATTGCTTCTTATAAAGCAAGAGTAGCAGTATGTCTATAGTTTTTAGAAACAGGGTGTTTTATTTTAGATTCAGCTGCAAAGTGCATGTGTAATAGTTATTTGGAAGAATTATTTAAGTGTCATACACAATATATTAGAAAAAAATAATGCTGTGCTAATTTGTATCCCAAGAAAGTCAATAGGCAATTAAGGTTGCATCTCAACTCCTTTGAAAACACATAATTCACTTAGTGTCTGTAATGCTCAAAAAGAGTATCCTAACATAGCACTGAAGTATGAAATTTTCTTTAAATTTAAAATCAAGAACATGGAAGCATATCTAAGTTTTTCTTAAAGTGCTATCTGAATAGAATAAAAGTGCAGACTCTTGAACCTTGCTCCAAAATAATCAACAGTAAAACTAACTTGTAAAGGAAGAGATGCCCACATATAACACCACCATCTTTGAGGGCATGGCAGTCAATTAGCATATTCCCTTCTTATTGACTGTGGGCACCAGGATCTTTGTGAGGGTATGATGGTCAATCAACCTTAGATCGATCTCATATATTTATTTAAGCAGTAAATGTTTATTGAGTACTTACTAAATTCTAGGCACTTTTGGACTTTGGATTTAAAGGTAAATCAAACAATTTCTGCTCTAGAAAAACTCAAAAGAGATTTTTTGTAAGAACACAATTCAAATTAGTGCCATTAGGAATACAGTGGAGATGGCCACCAGGCAAGAATCCTATCTAATAAAGAGGGAATATGATAATTGAGATCATACCCTCACAAATATCATGGTGCCCACAGTCAATAAGAAGGCAATATGCTAATTGACTACCATGCCTTCAAAGATGGTGGTGCTCACAGTCAATAAGGAGGGGATATGCTAATTGACTGCCATGCCCTCAAAGATGGTGGTGCCCACAGCCATAAGATGGTAGCACCAAGTCCTTTCAGCCCCCCAGCCAGCCAGGGCTGGTCCGAGGCACAGGCAAGCCTCAGATGGTGGCTGCCCAGCTGCCCAGGGCCTCCCAGGGCTCACATAACCAGGGCGAGCTGAGGCTTGCACTACAGAGGTGTGATTGGGGCGTTGCCTTCTCCTGATCACAAAGTCACCTCCCACCCCTGAGGGCTACCAGACTGTGAGAGGGTGAAAGCTGGGCTGAGGGACCCCTCTCCAGTGCATGAATTTTCATGCACCAGGCCTCTAGTGTATCTATAAAAACCCACAGCATGGAGGATCCAGTGGGCTATCTCTCTACTCCCTTCCCCCAGGTGCCCTTTCTTTGTCTCTCTCCTTCTCCTAAGCTCTAAGCTTCCCCTTACGCCCTTTCCCCTTTTTGTGCCACTGTGACTTGTTTCCCTAGGCCATTTCTTTTTTCTTTAGTATATTTTTATTGATTTCAGGGAGGAAGGGAGAAGGAGAGGGAGAGGGAGAGGGGAGGGAGATAAAAATATCAATGGTGAGAGAGAATCATTGATTGGCTGCCTTCTGCAGATGCCAGACTGTGGATTGAGGCCACAACATAGGCATGTGCCCTGACCAAGAATCGAACCATGACCTCCTAGGTTGGTGCTCAATCACTGAGCCATGCCAGCTGGGCCCGTCCGTGCCCATTTATTTTACTTCTACCTTTGTGATTTTCTAAATAAACTTCCTCTTATAATTTGAGTTTTGATTCTAAATTCTTCTTAGAGCTCAGGGTAGCTAGGTAGCTAGACTGAGGTCTGGTCCAATATCAACCACAAGTAACAGTTGGTGCCCTGTCCTGGCTAACAAAATGACTTCAGCTGTTTTATACAAAAAGTAGGGCAGGGCACAAAATCACAACTCACACAGGCTGGGGACAGAGGATTCTCATTTTCCAAAGGGGTGAGAAAACCAGGCAAAATATGGAGTGGACTACAAGACAATAGCTTAGACCCAGACCCTGATCAATGGGAGTCCAGAAACACTGCTCTCTTCTGAGGAACTCGGATCTTTTTTTATTAGGAGGCAGCCATGGAAACAGGAAAATCTGGGAGTCCAATAATTTTGTCTGGCTGTACAGCCTTAAATATGATCTTACAAAACCCCACATTGGCCTATAGAACTGAATATTGAAAACTGACTCAATTCCACATCCCAGTGATCAGGGAACATGGGAGTTCCCATTGCATGCCCTCCCTCTTATAGGATTAGCCCAGGAGTGGAGGCCAGACTAGATCTAGTTACAAGGAGCTATGGAAGGCAGGGACCAGATACCGGAGCCTCACTCATTAAATGGCTTATGACAATATTCATTTCCCAAATGAGGGCTTCTGGGACCCTCAATTTTCCTAAAATATACAGCACTTTTCCTCTTGCATCCCTCCTGCTTTCGGGATCCTCTGGGGCTGCAGCAAGGAAACTACAAAACATTTCGGTGATTAAAGTTATGAGCACAGTCTGCAACTCTCTTTTGAATGGTGGTGGTTTTGTTTTCCCACCAGAAAGAAGAGCTTGCACAGACAGGCAGTATTTAGAGTTCTTTACTCAATGTTCTTATTTCTCCAAATATTCAAACATATTCATCTTGTTTGATAGGTTTCTCCATTGAGATGAACTGGCTCATCCTAACTGAGGCTGGCAGCCACTTCCCACACACTGTCTTCCAAAACATCTGCATGATTCCCCTCTCTGGCTTTGGGATTCAAAAGTCAAAACAAAATTTCAAACATACAACCTCCTGAAGGATGAGCTCACAGGGGCTCAAAAGCATGCTTATTGTACTTGTTGCTCATTAAAAGTCCCCCTCAAGCAAAGGACATAAAATAAATGTACAGGCAAAGCTATAAATATAAATAAAAGAACTTGTTCTTAAGGCTGATTTTTACAGACGTCTGCAACCCAGATAAAATATAGACACCTTCTTTTAATGATTAGCAATGATGTCTATAAAGGCCTGTTTGAATTTGAGATGTAATGGCCAACAATGTAACAAACATCTGAAGACCTTAAACACATACATTAATAATGTCTGGAATATTTTGCAGGAGAAAATAAAACTAAAAGTATTGAGGAAAGCAAAGGGAAACACAATGAATAGGTCAGAATGTTATTCTTAATAAGCCTTCAGGAGTAAGCCTGTTGGCAGGTATGGCTCAAATTCTGTGTGGCTCCAACACTGTTGCACGGCAGAGATAATATTGGCCAGGGTGAGGGGATGAGTTAAAATAATTCACCGATTTGCCTGTGATCTTCAATTGTTTTCTTGTTCAGAAAAACTTGCCAACAGTTTGAATCCTCTCTCTTGGAAAGGCCCAAACCAGTTTGTTAGCCGCAGAACTGTCAGACACAGTATCATTAGAAAAATGTGCTGTCACAAAGCTCTTGGTCACAGGAGGTAATTTTGTCTTGGTTTAGTTAGATGACTTTTCTCAACGTTGAGAAGTATAGCCAGAGGGGAGCATGCATTTCCTTTAATTAAAAAATAGCTGTGAACCGAAGGAGTCATTTAACCATGTGGAAATAAGTAGAGAGACTGGAATGTGTTTATCTCCAGCAGGATAACAAGTTGCAAATAAGTGCAAAACACTTCAGGGCATGAATAAACTGAGGATCATTCATGAAATAATATATTATTATTTCATAAATAATATTGGTGCTGTCAGGTGCCTCGTTCTCACAACCCCATGAAAGTTTCTTGAATGGTTTGTAATCTGTGTGACTCAGAGCTAATCCTCAAATCTTCCCCTAGAGATATTTTTTTTAAAGCTAAAGTCACTTGAATCTAAGAAAAGTCAGATATTTTTGATTTGTGGGTTCTGAGTATGCCACTAGCTATGAGAACTTAAAAAAAATCACAAAAGCTTTCTGAATCCTATTATGTTTTTCTGTAAATGGTATGTGAGGATTTAAGTGAAGTAATGAAAATTAAGATAATTTTGTCCTTGTATAAGGTCAGAGGTAGAAGGCTTCTTTTTCCCTTCTTTATGGCCAAGGCCATCTTCCCACATTGGTCAGGTCCCCAAGATGACAAGCCACCCTTCTGATGACCTATGCTAGTGCTAGAATTGCAGGTGTAATGCCTAGAGAGAAGCAACTTGTTCAGAGAGGGTATCTCCCACTGTTTGCAAGATTTTGTGAGGTCACAGGCTGTCTGCTGGGTAAACTTGCTCGGAGTGGGGGCAGCCCTCCATTGGGGAACAAAGGCGCTTTCTGACTTCCGAAGGCTTGGTAGGGATCCCTATGTTAAGCAGCTTCCAAACTAAGATTCTACAGATAAACAAATTTTCATATAGAACAGAAGAGGATAAATGTAGGGATGCCAATTTGTGCTATTAAAAACATACAAACAAAAACCATAACATCTTCACTGTAATTTCAAATATAAAACCATTTTAACATGAAAAACTAAAAAAGACATACATTTGGAGTAGGAAAACTTCCCTTTGGATGGAATAAGTTTAATTCTATTGTATTGCACACATTTATTTTACTACAGATTAAAGGAAACTGTGAAACCAAGTGGGTCCATGGGTAGGCACAGGTATCATTGTCCTAAAAAACCTACCCCCTAGTTTTACTGATGGAACTCCCTGTCAGTAGTTTTTAGGTTTAGTTACAAATAAGTTAGTATATAAGATATCTGTCCTATATAATAAAAGGGTGATATGCAAATCAACCAACCAATGGAACAACCAATTGCTATGATGCGCACTGACCACCAGGGGGCAGATGCTCAATGCAGGAGCTGCCCCCTGGTGGTCAGTATGCTCCCACAGGGGGAGTGCCACTCAGCCAGAAGCAGAGCTCACAGCTGGCAAGTGAGTGCAGCAAGGATCAGGCCTAAGCCGTCAGTGGGACATCCCGCAACGGCTTCCAGATTGCGAGATGGCACAGGCCAGGCTGAAGGACCCCCTCCTCTGAATGCATGATTTTTGTGCACTGGGCCTCTAATCTTATATAAAAACTCTTTCTTCTTTTAGTATCTTACATTAGTGCATGCCATTTGTAACAAATAGTGGTAGCCTTGTCTTTTAAAACACCAGAAATGCAGCTTAAGCTCACTTCCACCTTTGTGGTTACGTTCAGAGAAGCAACTAACAATAATATGGACTAAAACCAAATATGTTCTGAAATGACATGACTTTCTCAGAGACAGAGAATCTGTTGTGTAAGATGCAGCCAGTTCTCACAGTCTCATACATCCTAGAGATCCCAGGATCCTGAGCTGGGCAGCTGTCTCACTAAGCCCAAGGGAATAACATCACAATTTATTTAATGGTCAAAAAGCCAAACTGTTGCATATAGTCTTTTTGTCATAAGATTGCTGTACAAATAATATATATTTCAAGTCATGGTCTAAAACCTTCCTGCTTTTCTATGACTGTATACATGAAAAACAAAATGAAAGAGATAAAAAAAAATTGGGAAATACCACTGTTAGGAAACCACTGAAGAAACCACCTATAAAAAAGATTTATGTTAGAAAATAGAGGCTAGTGAAGATGAGTTTTAAATTCTAAAATATAGAATATCAACAGCAAGGAAGTGAATCTGAACTCTCCAAAAAGTAAAACAGGGATTCATAGATATCTTATACAAAAGCGAGGAATGGGGCTGATAGAATTTAAGCATTGGGAAAATACTTTAATAATGCTTAATGAAAATAACTTTTAAATTTTTGTTACTTAAGACACTGCTGATCTCCTTTTTGTTTCCAAGTCATATGCCGTTCTGTAGATAATAAAATGCAACTATTCACTAGTGTACACTCTAAAACATTTACTTATGCTAATTACTATTGACTGATAAATCCTAAATGCCTAATGCTACACAAGTCCATTTATTAGCTACCAGTTATATCCAATTTTACATAAATGATTATAGTTGAACGTCACCTACTAGTATATGATTATAGTTTTTTTTCCTTCAACTGTAGCCTGTGGTTTGGTTCAGTTGAAGAATTTATTTTTGGACAAAACCACTTAGAAACGATTGGATAAAATTTAACTCTTAATTAAACACTAATTGGAAAGAAAACATGAAATGTCAAATCTGGAGTTTTTTCCCCCTCAATAAATTCTATATTTTTCTAGTAAGTTAAGAAAGATAACTCAATAAATTATACTATCTCATAAAATTAATAAGCATTACCATGAGACAGATTGCCATGTTGGGGACCTAAGAATCCCAAGAGAAGGCATACTGATGCACTGCCACTATTTCATTTTGAAAAACAGTATGCACTTAAACTTGAATTTTTATAAAGAAAAACACTGCTAATGGAAAATGACTTCCACTGAACCAATTTCACTTCTCTGCACCCCTTTCCTCTTTTCACCTTAGAAAAACACATTTTCTCTTCTGAAAATACTAGAGGTCTGGTGCATAAAATATGTGTACTGAGGGATATCCCTCAGCCCAGCCTGCATCTTCTCTAATCTGGGACCCCTTGGGGGATGTTTGACTACTGGTTTAAGCCCAAGGGGCAGTCAGACATCCCTTTCACAATCCAGGACTGCTGGCTTCCAACTGCATGCCTGCCTACCTGCCTCTTTATTATATAGGATTTTCCCTCTTTTTGACTGTTTACCATTATTTCATTCATTTAAAAAAGAAAATATATATATATATTATATATACAGGCATACCCATGTAAGTATGGCATTTGGAGTTCAGTATATATACAACAGGAAAGACCACAAAAGGATAAAAACATGCCAGTTTTGTTAATAATGCTAGTGTAAATAATATTCTGTTTTTAACTTCAAATATTACTTGTTTGTCGCTGGTATATAAGAAAACAACTGTCTTTTGTTATTCACCTTTTATCCTCCAACTTCACTATAATTACTTATAAGTTCCACAAGGGTTTTTTTTTTCTTCTATGTTTTTTCAGATTTCTTCACAGACTATTGATCATGCCATCTGCAAACAAATATAATTTTATATCCTCCTTCCCAATCTGTATAGCTTTTACTTAGTTACTAGAGGCCCAGTGCACAGATTCATGCACCAGTAGGGTCCCTCAGCCTGGCCTGCTCCCTCTTACAACCTGGGATTCCTTGGGCTATGTCAGACTGCTGGTTTCAACACGATTCCTGCAGGCCAGGCCAAGGGACACACCAGTGCATGAATCTGTGCACTGGGCCTCTAGTATGCATATAAGATCTTTGGTTAATCTCTTCTCACCCTCCTCCCTCCCCACTTCCTTCTGAGATTCATCAGTCTGATCCATGTTTCCATGCCTGTTCATTGAGCATCTACCCCCTGGTGTTCAGTGTGCAGCATAGCTACCAGTCAAATGGTCAAAAGGTGGCTTAGGCTTTTATATATAGGGATTAGTAATGTAGTCAGTGTTCTTAGAGGGACAGAGAGAGAAAATACCACCAGTATTTTTCTTGTCTTATTATATTAGTAAGGATTTCTGCTGTCAAAAAGAACTTCCACTGTTGAAAAGGAGTGGTGAGAGGGAACATTCTTATTTTGCACCTGAAAGCTTTATTTTTTATTCTTAAGAATTATATTAGCTGTTTTTTTTATTTGTTTCATCAAATTGAGAAAATTACCCCCTGTTCTTATTTTACTGAGAGCATGTTATCTATACCTTTTTTTTATGAGTTTGGTAGATTGTGTCTTTCAAGGAATTGGTGCATTTCACCTAAGTTATAAAGTTTATGGGCATAGAGTTGTTTATAGTGTCCTTTTATTCTTCTTCTTAATTTCCATGGAATCTGTCAGCATATGCCACTTTCATTTATGATATTGATTTTCTAATTTCAATTTTTTTTCTATTCTAATTATTATTTCTTTTCTTTTGCTTTACTTTAGGCTTTTTCTTTTAATTTTAATTATATATTTTTAATTGTTGATAGTATTACAGATATTTCTTATTCCTCCCATCTATCCCTACTCCCAACCCCTCCTCCAGGTCTTCACTACCCTATTGCCCATATATATGAGCTATGCATATACATATATAACTTTTTTGTTTTATCTCTTCTTGTCTCCCCAACCCCACATCAAGGTATGTTAGCCTGTTTTATGCTTCCCTGCTTTGGGTCAATTCATTTTGTTCTTTAGATTCCACAAATAAATGAGATCATATGATATTTTTCTTTCTCAGTTTGGCTTACTTTGGGCTTTGTTTGCTCTTTATTTTATTAGTTCCCCAGGTTAGAATTTTATATCTCTCTTTCTTTTCTAAATATGCATTTAAGGACTCTTTTTGCTTCTTACAAATTTTGATAATTTGTATTTTTATTTAGTTCAAATTATTTTTTAATTTCTTTTGATATTTCCTCTTTTACCTATGTCTTATTTAGAAGTATGTTGTTTAACTCTGTATATTATAGAATTTCCAATTATGTTTCTGTTTTTGATTTCTAGTTTAATTCCACTATAATCTGAGAACAGACATTGTATGATTTCTACACTTTAATTTTTTTAAGATACGCTTTGCAGCTCACAATGTAATCTAGCTTTGTAAATGTTCCATGTGAGCTTAAGAAGAATGTGTATTCTGCTGTTGTCAGATGAAGTAGTCTATAGATGTCAATTAGATCCGTTGATTGATGGTGTTGTTGAGTTCAACTACATTCTTAATGATTTTCTACCTACTGGATCTGTTCCCTTCTGACCAGAGAGTGTTGAACTCTCCAATTATGATAGTAGAATTATTTATTTCTACTTGAATCTATATTAAATTTTGCTTTATGTAGTTTGATGATCTTTTGTTAGTTGCATACACATTAAATACTGTTTTGTCTTTCTGGAGAATTGATCCTCCTATAGAGAGAAAGCGAGAAAGAAAAAGCGGCTATGAAAGAGTTAAAGAGAAAGGCAAGGGTAGAGAAGAAAAGGAGAGATGGCAGGGAGAGAAAGAGAGAGAGAAACAGGAGAGACAGAGAGATAGAGAGATAAGTCTGGCCTAGAATTAGGACTTTGGGAGTTATTGGTAATCCCTAAACCTAAACCACAGTCGAAATTTCAACTGTAGCTGCATTTTGGAATCTCCATGACACTTTAAAAATAGTGATATGGTGATGCACACATCAGCAAACTCTGACTTACTTGATCTGGGTAAATTTTTCAAAAGCTCTTCAGGTGATAGGTGATTCTAACCTGTAGCAAAGCTGAGAACCACTGAACCACAGCATTGCCCCTCCAACTTAATGTGCATGCAGATTACCTAGAAAACCACAGATTTTGGGTGGAGCCTGGGATTCCTCATCCCTAAGAAGCTTCTAGCTCCTAGCAGGCTCCTGACAAAGCTTTCTTTAAGCAATTAAGATTGCTAATCACTGGGTTTGGAGTGCAGAGTCCAGGGAAGAAATTCATGGCACTAATGATAGAGTCCAAATGTCACATTTTCTGGGCAGTTTATTCTAGCAGCTGAAGGTACTTTCTCTTCTCTCTGAACTGCCTGTCTTCTATCTCTCTCTCTCTCTAAGAACTCTGACCACATTCTGACTTTCTGATGAGTATTTGTGGCTTAATTCAACACTCTTTAGAACCTGTAACCTCTGAGGGTAGTAAAACATAAAAAACAAACCAACAAACAAACAAAAAACTTCATGAAAGGTATTCCCTAGGCAGTGTCCCCAAAAGAAGTCATTTTTAATAAAGGTATAGATTTGGTTTAACCTTTTGGGTGAGCATTTTATACATATTGCTTTCTTAGAGAGTCCCAATGCCTATTGCAAAAAATATCAAAACAAACAAACAAACAAACAAAAAAACACATCTAAGATATTCTATAGTAGAGAAGTGTCTTTAATTTTGTATAACTGATCTTTTACAAATATTTGCATGTAAAATTCTATTGGTATTTTGTTTTTATACACAAAATTTGGGGGAGGTAATCCTACTGTAGAAAAGAAAATGGTCTTCTGGTTACAAATCCAAGAAAAAATAATACCATAACTCATAATATTGTTACGAAGGAGTAAGCTTAATGAGGTAAGAAATGACAGATATAATATGCATTAATAAATTAAGTGATATGATTTATGTACATGTCTATTATAGTGCCTGATGCTGTGGGTTCCTTTCTTTTTCATCTTTGTAGTGTCAAGAGTACCTAGGACAGGCATTATGTCACACATACACACACACACACACACACACACACACACACACAATTTCCATAAGCCACAATCCTAGTATATTTCTTTTTTTAAAACAGTAAAAAAATAAAATTCCACAATTTATAGATGGTGTCAGAAACATTAATGCCACCTAGCTTGACAACCTACTTTACCTGTACTCTATTACTAATGGTTATCGAATAATAAGGCATCCTCCCTTTGAATTTCAGCATTTATTCTTAATTTATTGAATAGGTATTTAACTGGGCAATTAATGTGTGCAAAGCCCTCTGGGAGATAAAAGCAACAATATGTCATGGTCTAATTAGGGACTCCCTGAGGTGCCTCGCTGCACAGCTCTTTTGCGCGCGGACGGCCCGTGGGCTGATGATGCAGCGGACACAGGCAATGGTGGTCATGCTTCCTGAGCAGGGTAACGGCTTGGAGCTGCGCCAGCTCCGGTCACTGCCACTTTTGTGTTCCTGGGCATTTTGTCTACGTGTCTAGTTTCTGCATTGCCTGTGAACTCTTAGAGAGAACAAAGCGTGGCCCTTTGTCCATTCTTTATAACTGGCTCCATAATGAATCAGTTGTGGATTCTTTCTATTAATACAAGAACCGTAAGGAGTCTGATGGGACTCAGATGAAGAGAGACTAGTAAGTGTATCCATGTCTGTGTCGAGAAGAAAATATGAGAAATAAAACCAGTGATACTGTTGTTGTTATTGATGGCACATAGAGCCCATCTTCCAATGCTACCTCCCACATTCCTACCCAGCCTCCCACTTGAAGGATGCTAGCTCCAGTTGGAAGATGAAAAAATAATGAAGACAGAGAAGAAAGCTCTTCATTCCTTCAGAGTTGTTTACTGTAGCTTTTCTTCCTCCATTTGGCATGCTCTATTAGGGCCTCCTAAAGTGTTTGAGTGTTTGTTATACAAAATGTGAGCCAGGATTACAGATAGGAGCATAAGATTAAAAAAAAAAAAAAGTCCCGGCCATCGTGGCTCAATGGTTCAGCCTAGACCTACCAATCAGGAAGTCATGGTTTGATTCCTGGTCAGGACACATGCCTGGGTTGCAGGTTTGATCCCCAGTGTGGGGCGTGCAGTAGACAATGATTCTCTCTCATCATTATTGTTTCTATCTCTCTCTCCCCCTCTCCCTTTCTCTATGAAATCAATTAAAATATATTTAAAAAAATAAAAATAAAAGCAGACTTATATAACTCCTGAGAATTTCTTTTTCTTTTTTTTTTTTTTAAATCCAGTGTCCCTGCTTATGCTCTTACGACAATGATTCTCAAACCTGGCTATACAATGAAAACACGGAGAGACCAGGCCCTGGCACATGTAATGTGTTTTTAAACTCCTTGCCTGCTTCTCAAGTATAGACTGGGTTGAGAACCACTGCGTGAGAGGGTCCACACTATATTTTTCACATTCATTAATGTTAAGTGATTTATCTAAAACCTGGGCCTTGAAAGACCCCGGGGATTTTGGTTGTCTATTTCCAACAATGAGTGTACTTCTACAGGAAGAAAGTAGTAGAAATTATGAGGTTGGGAGATTCCCATTCTGACCCATAATTCTCAGCAGCAAACTACTAAATGTGTAAAACTTGGTGATATTTTTTTGAATCATAAAGGTTACAGGGAAGAAATAAACCCCAATCCTGCCATTTGTCCAGGTGACACATGAAGTAGCTAAAACATTTTATTTGAAACTTCTAGAAGAACTTCCAACAATTCTTCGAGCAGTGATGGTATATGCATAAGTACCCTTTCTCACTATGTATTTGAATAGAAAAGGAGAATGGTTTTTGCTAAGGAATTAAGTCCATTGACATATCAGGCTTTACTTGCAATACCTTGAGTGATCCTATGGTTTCCAAAATGTGCAAAATATTTTCTTATCCTTCCTGATAAGAAAGGATAAGGAGGTGAAGTTCATGTTTAATATTCAGGGGTGGTCCAGGACTCTTTCTAGACTGCAGCTTAAGGGGAATCAGCTCATAAATATTTTTTTCTTGGTTTGCTTTTTCTTTTAAATATACAGAGGTGGTGTTTCCTAAGCCTTTGATAAATGTTTTTGGAGATAAAATTAAAGCCTGTCTCATATTTATGTCGATGTCGTTTGTAAGAATGAGGAACATGGATACTTAATGGTTTAAAGTGAAACTGCTTTGTACATTATACATAATGCTCTGCAGTATCATAATTTTAACATACACCAAAGCCAGAGAAAATACAGCTTGCCATTCAATGTTACCTGCCAAAGCCAACAGGAATGGTAAATAGCAAAATGATAACTGGGGAAAACGAAATCTTTCATGAGTGTGTCTTTTTGTTTTAGTTTAGCCTTTATATTTAGGCAAATTTGGAATGACCAAATAGGAAAGGAAAGGTGGATAATATTTATAGACATCAGATCTAGAGATTCAATCCCTGGGGAAGTGGGGGGTGGGGGGTTTGAACAGACTGAAACAATACAGCATTTGACCAGTAGACCAGTATTTTACTACCTGTTAAAATGTGTAGGATTTGTCTGAAAATCAGTGCAGTAGAGAACCTGATTTAAAAAAAAAAAACAATGACTGTAAATAATGCCTTAAATTACATCCTTCTTGTATCTTGGCAGCAGTCATGTCTACCTACAGGATCACTAGGCATTGTGAGTATGGGTCGGTGGTCAGCCCCCATTCATAACTCCCCTTTCTCTAGGTCTAACACCCTGCAAATCTAAGGCTCCCTTTTGCAGGGGAGGCTGAAGCCACTCTCCATTAAAGGGTATGCTTTTCACAGGGAAATAAAATGTATCTAAGCAAGTGATAAATACTACCTATTTCTCCAGGAGAAATTTTGATCAGACCAGATATTACCAGCCTGAATGAGCAGACACTGCTCATCTCTCCTTGAAAAGTATTTAAGTCTATCACTGGGGTTCTGCAATAATCCTGTGGATGGGTGCATTTCACCCCCTCCCCCAATCTCATAATGTTTAACTATTTATTTAACAAGTTAGGCAGTAAGAAGTTAATTTGCATTTGATTAATAACTAGAAGAAAGTTAGGAGTATTAATGATTTTCAGTCATTTAAAAGTGTTCACCACTCCCATAACCACTACTTGTGGTCAATTAAATACCTCACTATGGAAGAACTAGAGGCCTGATGCACGAAATTCATGCAAGATAAGCCTTCCTTCCCGCGGCTGACTGCACTGGCTTCCCTCTGGCACCCGGAACCTGGGCTTCCCTCCTAGCCCCAGCTTTGGAGAGACATCTGGTCTAATTAGCATATTACACTTTTATTATTATAGATTAAGGTCAAGTCAGGTTCATTTCCTTGGGGTGGTAGAACCTCCCTGAAGGCCTGGTGGCACTCTTTATTATCAGAGAGGGTTTTGATAGAAAGATTGGTCACAAAAATCTGTCCAAAAAAATTCTGCCATGAACTGGTCCATGTGGCTTCATAGAAGATCATACATTGCAGCAAAAATATGAAAAAGGAAAACAAACCAAAAGAAACTGCGCACACAGGTGCTGTTTGCTGAATGCAGTGCAGGGGGTGAAACAGACTTAGTGGTCTGCATGGTGAGTGTCCTCTCCATGAGCCCTGGATTCCAGCCAGCCTGTCAAATTTTATCATCATCACTTACAGATGTGGGCCCTGGTATATCTAAGCTCCAGTTTTCTTGTTTGTACCTGGAGGAGAATAACTGGCACAGGCGATGATGACATGTGTTCACCATTTCTGTCCTTAGGCATTAGGCTGACCACATTTCCCAGCCTCCCTGGCAGGGAGGTTTCAGGGAACACATGATGAGCTCTAGAACTAAGGAGTGTGAGGAAAAGGCAGCCTCCACTTTCCACCTGGCTCTTACCAACCTACAGCCACACATTTCCCTGACGGCAGTGACAGAGACCTCATGCTCCACACAGGCTTGCTACGAGGATGAGGGATGATGGCCCAACCGGTGTGTGATTGGATGTGAGCATGAAATATTTCATTAAGGCACTGAAGTTTCAGTTGAGGCTTTCACCTTCTCCTTATCCTTCCTCCTCTCCTCCTTCCTTCCCCATACTATAGCACAACTTAGCAAATCCTGATTAACGCACACTTTGCGCAATATATAGATTAAACAACCCCAAGAATATAATGCTGGGGATAGAGAAGTGCATAATCAGTCTTTTGGTACATTTAGTATTACTATTATTTTGTAGGATCCAAACTCATTATTTTAGAGAGAAAAACGCTGAGGCTTATAGAAGTTAACTGATTTAACAGCTAGTTTGGTATATGGCTAAACATTTCCAATCTAGGATTCTTTCGTATACACTGCAATCTCTCCCTAAACCAGATGTACCAATCAATGAAATAAAAATTTAGAGACAATGAATCTGTTGAGTTTAGTCTATTAAAAAAATGAGAGCTGAATTTATTTAAAGAAAGCAGCTAATTCGTTGATGTTTTAGAGATAAGCAAACAATGCCGATCTCCATTTCATAATTGTTAAATGACTCTTATTAGGAACTTAGCTATCTTTACATTCACTCATAAAATTTTTTACATTTTTGAGGAGAGGAATCATTTCTACCTCCTCTTTCCTGCCCCCTCTACATTCATTTAATAAACATTCTAGAAGTAATAATGACTTACTTTAAAAAAGAAAAAAAAAGGAGTGACTCTTTAAGAAATTCTTAGTAAACATGTTACTTTGAATGAGATATAAGGTATTAAATTGCAGAATCATAGAGAATACAATAATTACCATATATTTTTTTTTACTTCGAGGACTTTTTTAATACCTCTATAAATTACTATAATTAAACAGTGATTTTTGAGTTAGAATTTTTTCTCTTTGTAGCTTTGCATTGTGAGTTAATACATGGCAATGGAGCTGCTTAGGGAATCAGGCAAATTTCCCTAATTCTGTGGAATCCAGAGCCCTTTGGGACATAATTCACACCCACTTCCCAAATGGCAATTCTAGAGCAGGCAATATAAAATTTTCATTAGTTTGCTATTCAAACAAAGTGTGCTTATGTATCAAGAGCTTTGAGAACAGTTTTCAAAGTAGCATTTACAACATAGTATTCAGCATAATTCTCAGCATACGTGTAGTGTTGGTTCAGTGTACTGACTGCTCTATATCCAACCATCTTGAGATCTTAGGTATGTTACTTCATCATTTTTATCCTCAGTTTTCCCATTTATAAAATGAGAATAAGTCGTACCTTAAAGGATGTTACAAAATTAAATGTAATGTAAAATGCATATTGTTTCATGGGAAATCCTATCTAATAAAAGAGTAATATGCAGATTGACCATCATTCCAACACACAAGATGGCTGCTCCCATGTGGTCAAAGATGGCTGCCCCCATGTGAACACAAGATGGCTACCACAGGATGGCCTGCAAGGGAAGGAAGTTGGGAGGAAACAGGTCTGCAGGGGGAGGGCAGTTAGGGATGATCAGGCCTGCAGAGGAGGGAAGTTGGGGGTGACTAGGCCTTCAGGGGAGGGAAATTAGGGACAAACAGGCTGACAGGGGAGTGGTTAGGGGTGATCAGGCTGGCAGGCAGAAGCGGTTAGGGGCAATCATGAAGGCAGGAAGGTGAGCAGTTGGGAGCCAGCAGTCCTGGGTTGTGAGAGGGAAATCTGACTACCTGTTTAGGCTTGATCCAGGTAGGGGTGAGCAGGCTGGCGGATATCCCTCAAAGGGTCCCAGATTGGAAAGGGTGCAGGCTGGGCTGAGAGACACACACCCTCATGCATGAATTTCATGCACCAGGCCTCTAGTATATAATAATCATCATTCAATAACTGATAGCATAATCTTAGAAGCCATCCTAAAGAAATATATGAAAGCTTTGATGTGAAATAATTCTTCATGTTATCTGTAGGATTCAAAAAATTATAAACAATCTAAGTGTCTAACTAGGGGAATGTTTAAATATTTTTGCTAATGTCAGTAAAAAATTATTTTAATGTTTTAGCTGGTGGATACTAAGTAGGTCATTTCAATGCTTTACCTTAAGCCCCTATGTGCTGCATGGCAAATACCATGAAATCACCCAATTCTGTTGAATCTTTAAAGAGAGAGTACTGTCTTTCATACAATTTGCACACAGCCTGCACCTCTGCCTTCCTCTGTTTCAGCTTCTGTTCTGGCTGTTGCCAGCAGTTACTTTACTTGTCCTTGTGGATGATCCCTGCTTCTCTCCACAGTCACATCTCTTCCTGGTTTGGATGGCCCACAAGGTGACACTGACCCACTCTTGTCCTCTAACATCATTTAAGGCTGTTTCCAAGAGCTCAGTAGCACCTGCTCCTCACCACTGTTTTGATGTCACCTGCACCATTTTACTACCCTGCTCAAGGCCATACTTCTGTTTTGCTGTCCCAAAACAGGAGTTCTTCCTTGGGATCTACAGAGCTTATCTTTCCTGCTGGATTTCTTTGCCTTTTCTTATGACTTAGTCTAAGTTTTATATGTAGGGATAGAAAAGTAGGGGGTGGGAGACTCAACACACCTTTGCCCTTATTTTTATATCTTTTCTAGAGGCCCATTGCAGGAAGATTTCTGCAAGAATAGGGCTTCCTGTGGTAGTCTCTGCTGCTCTGGCTGCTTCCCTCTCTTCTCTGCAGCCCCTCCTGCTTCCCTCCCATCTCTGCCACCCAGCTTGCTTGCTTGCTTCTCTGCATCTTCCCTCCCTTCTGTAGCGCTTGGCTTCCTTCTCCACTTTATTCTTTAGTCTTCACTCTGCACCAGGATGTGCAAATTAACCACCATCTTGAGTGGGTTAATTTGCATTCTTGCTCCTGATTGGCTGGTGGATGTGGCTTGTGGATGTAGAGGAGGTGTGGTCAATTTGCCTGTTTCTATTTTATTAGATAGGATCTGTACTGTATCTGCATCTGTGTGTATGTATGCTAGTATCTATCTATCCATCTATTTGTCTAGCATCTACATGGAATATCTACAGCAGATACTATTGGTGCCCTACCCCCTCTCGACTCTCACCTTCCCCACACAGCCCAGCTCTTACATTACAGCTGAAAGCATCTGAAACTCTTTGCCTGAAGGCTTTCTCTGGATATAGGAGCCTGCATATGGGACACACGGGAAATAACTGGGATTAACAGGTACCCCTCTCCCTCGCAGGCCTTGACCATGACAGAGGGGAGTGGGGACAATTAGGAGGCATGTTCTCCACTGTCCCCAGGAGGACTGAGTTCCACCATGATGACTTGCGTGGAAATGAACCCATGTTAGCAGCCTGTCATTTGCTTCCTCATGCCCCTAGTGGCTTAATGATGCTCCCAGGGATCACTTCCTAATACACAACTTGCACTCAAACCCTCCTCTCATGGTTCTGCTTCTGGAGAAACCCAACTGAATAAAATACTCACATTCATATTCCTTTCCTGCAGTTCATGTGACAATGCCTTAAGGATTATAGCTGGCTCTGAGCTAAGTGTGCATTCAAAATGTGGCCAGTGTGCTAACAAAATGAACACAGTCTTAGGCAGCCACACCCAGAATAATGATTAATGAGGTCAAAGTATTTGTGTGATAGTATGCCTCATTCTGGATGCAGCACTTATTTAAATA
The DNA here is from genome assembly GCA_011751065.1 of Lasiurus cinereus. Lineage (NCBI taxonomy): Eukaryota > Metazoa > Chordata > Mammalia > Chiroptera > Vespertilionidae > Lasiurus > Lasiurus cinereus. The sequence continues at coordinate 21,126,882 of JAAGEH010000018.1, read as the reverse complement.
TATTTAAAAAATTGGAATATGGCCATGGCCTGATTAGGAGTGTAGGAACCTAATATCAAAGATAGCAGTGGAAGGAAGCGAAGCTCTCTGGCGGGGAGAATAAACCACTAACTAACGGCATAATCACTGTATTCAAGTGGCTGAAGGAAGTCATGCACACGTGGACTAAATTTGTTCAACCTTTTCCCAGAGGGCAGAACTCTAATTGGACAACTGTTAGAAAAAGGCACATTTTTAGCTCTGGAAAGTGAAGAATTTTCTAACCATTAGCGTTTCTTATCAAACGCAGGGTCCTAGTCTACAGAAATTGCTAAACTGAGAACTAAAATCACCTAGATCCATCCCATCCCTTAAAATAAACCAGGTCCCACAGATAAACTGCTGCGGCTGTCACCAAAAGCTCACGATGGTCACCAGCATTTTGTCTCTGGAATGATGTCAGACTGTCCTCCTGCCATGTGCCCTCCTGGGCCTGCCTCTCAGCATTCCTGGTCTCCCTTCATCCTGGGTGTGTGCCATAGCTCTGTTCTCTCACCAGCCTTGTGACTGATGCAAATGTCGCTTTGGACTTGTTCTCCCAGTCTCCAGGGCCATCTGCTCTCTCTCACTGCACAACTGCAGGCAACAGGCATTGTAACCCCGGGCCTTCCCCTGCCCTACCCGACTCAGCTGTGGCTTCCCCACTGGCCCCAGCCTGGTATAGACACAGGAGCAATGGGAACAGAATCCTAAATGGGGTGAAAGGTATTGTAAGTGGCTTCTAAATTCACTTCCAACTCTATGAAATTATTGGGGCAGTTACTCATTATCACTCTTTTCCTTTTCAGCCTTTGTTTTCCTTTTCTATATTTCACTTCTCTTGCTTATTCATTTACACATGCTGATTCTCAAACTACCTGGAGAAAATCAAACCCGTTTTTGGTTTAATGGTGTCATTGTTCCAGCTTCCTAAAATCGGCTCCATGTTCTCCCAAGCCTTGGTGACTGGTTTTGCCTTTCACTTTGTCGGAAGATGTGTATGTACCTGTGTGTGGGAGGAACCCGCCCCGCCCGTGCGTTCCCCACAGATGACTTATTCGCCCTCATTTTAATCAGGTTTCTCTTTAACAATCGTCTTACCTGAAGTGGTCCTGCAGAGGACGCTGTTCCCCGGGCCTGCCACTGCCTTTCCAAACCTCTGGCTGGGCTCCGTGGACACTGACTAGCAGCACCCTCTTCTGCAGGCACTCAGATGTGCTGCCCAGTGGGACAGCTCTCTCTAGTGCCAAAAAGAAAGCTTGTTTTTCACGCAGAAAGCATGTGTCCTTCCAGTCGGCAGAGTTCAAAATTTAGAGCTCTGGCCCCCATAAATATCTTGAAATAAATCTTAAAAGAATTGATCTGGAACAACTATATGGTGTTATAGCACCATTTTCTTTCTTAACAATCATGTACGGAGTATCCACTTTGTCCTGAAGGCTCAGAAATTAGAACGAAAAATGTATCTCAGCAAAAGGTAATTTACAATCTACTGAGAGAAAGAGACCGATACACTATAATGTTGTGAGGGACGGGAATAAAATGTGGTAAGAATGTCAACTCCTGTCTACTCTCCTGGGCTCTGGAGGGGAAGGGAAATGCACAGGCTTAGGGTGGGGGTGGAATCCCTGCTGGGCCACTTAAAGCAGAAATAATTCGGGCAATTTACTTCAGTTTCCAAAAAATTCATGTGGAAAGATTAAATGAAAATTAATACAAGAACCTAGCAAAATGTCTGGCAGAGGGTAGGTTAATAAAATCTTGCTTCCCTTGTCTTTGATTCCCTTTCAGGGGGTTCTCTGTAAAAATTATTGGGGCAGAGACTCACATATCGTTTGTCGTATCTGGATCACAACTGCTGTCTCCAAATTTCTTCCTTATGGTGAAGCTTCTGGAATCTCCAAATGGAGGCCCTTGTGACTTACTATAATATATGAACTACACACTGGAAATATTTTTATTTTTCTTACTCCTTTGTTTCTAATTTTCTCTCCTACTAAAGGTCTGGTGCATGAAAATTCATTCACTCGGTGGCAGGTTGAGGGGCAGGGGGTGTCCTTCAGCCCAGCCTGCGCCCTCTCACAGTCCAGGAGCCCTCAGGGGATGTCCAACTGATGTGGAAGTACACTGACCACCAGGGGACAGCTCCTGCATTGACCATCTGCCCCCTGGTGGTCAATGTGTATCATAATGACTAGTCATTCCAGGCCATTCTGCCATTAGGATCAATTTGCATATTACCTTTTTATTATATAGGATGACTTTTTCCTCTGAGACACTAAGCTTCCACTTCATGATCTCTCCCTCTATTTTCTGAGCACCATGAAGAAACCCCTGGTCTTAGCCCCAGAGTCTATAATTCTTTCCTATACAGAACTTGCTCCATCTAAACACATCATGATCTCACAGATATGGCCTTTTCATCACCATGTTCTCTCCTTGAATGATACTGGGTAGGTGGCTTCCCATGCAAGCATTTCCTGGATGAAGATGTGAACAGCAGAGGCTCCCTTGTTTTGAGGGACAGTGAAGTCTCCATGGAAATGTAGAGGATGCAAACTTGGAGTGAGCAAGAGTATATCCACAAGGTAAGACACCAGGCCCCCCTAACGTGTGAGCCTTGTAGGGCACAGATGAAACAAAGATGGGGCTCTTTGAGGCCTCTGTGTCCAGAGTTCTGCTAAAGATCTAGGAGTTTGTCAAGACTCATACTTTTTTTAAAAATATATTTTTAATTGATTTTTTACAGAGAGGAAGGAGAGGGATAGAGAATTAGAAACATCGATGAAAGAGAAACATCGATCAGTTGCCTCCTGCACACCTCCTACTGGGGATGTGCCCCCAACCAAGGTACATGCCCTTGACTGGAATCGAACCTGGAACCTTTCAGTCTACAGGCTGACGCTGTATTCATGGAGCCAAACTGGTTTTGGCAAACCTCACACTTTCTGTCAAAAAGACCATAACAATGTTTGCCATAGTGTTGAAAATTTAAATTTTAGATTTCTGTTTTTCTTTTTTAAATTGTTTTCAGAGAGACTGGGAGAGATAGAAACATTAATAATGAGAGAGAATCATTGATCAGCTGCCTGTGGGGATTGAGCCGGGTATGTACCCTGACTGAGAATCAAACCATGACCTCCTGGTTCATAGGTTGACACTCAACTATTGAGCCACACTGGCTGGCTGGGTTTCATTTTTAATTGTCAGAGCTTGAGTTACCACCTTCCTCATGGTCAGATTATATTCTTCTTTGTCACCTACCTGGTCTGTAGATTTTGTGTGGTGGTCTCCATCCACCTTTCACCTAGAAGACAGGTTTTGAGTAAAATCAAACCATTGGAATACTCTCCGATACCAGTCTCTTTCTATGTCTGTAGCTCTCACAAGCTATAGAGGAGGGCCACACACATTTAATAAATAGAAAATATTTATTATACAGCATTTTCAAGATTATTTGACAAAAGACAGTAACAAGCCAAAATAAAACACGTTCACAAGAAGCTAAACAGCATGTATAAGCACATACATTAAGGGGAAGAGTTTCTGCTCTTTGGGTATCAGGTAAGCATGTGTCCATTTCCAATTTTGAACAATTATAATGTAAGACCTAATATTCTATTGTATTGAGGAAAACTTAATAATAATAGGAGGCATTCAGAGTAATTACATGGCCAGTGTTGAATGTGTTCACCAAGTGTCTCAAAAAACCTCAAGAAAAGCTGACATCTTATAGTATTTGAATAGCAGAAGCAGTTTTCCTGGCCTATTAAAAAAAAAATCTGAATGCACAAGCCCTATAATATCAAGAACATGGGTTAATGGCCTTAAGATAAAAAACATGTTTCACTAATATGAAATAGTATGCATTCCCTTGCTGGTTTGCCAATTAGTAGATCACCTAATAAGCATAGAAACCATCCATATTTCTCATTCTGCTTCAGTACAATGAAAATATGGAACTGAAATCTGCATTTCAATCATAAGGTCTTTCTTTCAAAGGTGTTATAATTGTTAAAGTTGTTATATTTTTTTAAAAAAGAAATACAGTTCATCTTTGATGTGGAACTGACTAAACTTGGCAGTAGAATTTGGGGAAGGCAGAAGAAACATGAGCTTTGGCCACTGAAGTTGATGTTAAACTCTGAACAAATGATGCAGCATGGGTTTAAAGAGTCTAAGGTAAGTTTTGACTGAGAAATCACAACTTCAGCATAAGGAAGCATATTGAAATATGACTGAACATAAGACATGAACAAAGGTATTTGAGGGGGAAAGATTCATTCCATAAATAATAGAAATCAAAAGCAGCAGGTAAACCTCTTTATTTGGCGTGAAAAGGGGAAGGCAAAAATAAGACAACTGGCTTGCACATACATGGATATTAAACACAGCAAATAACAAGAAACTAAATAAAATGGAAATAGAGGAACAAGAATACATGGAAATAAAAATTAAAAGAAAGCAAAAAGTGGTAAATAATTTGAGAAAGTATGATCAATCATAGAAGCTGTTATATGCTTTAAGCACATCAAGCTCAAGTAGCTGTGGGAAAGCTTTTAAAAAAACACCCTAGAGTAACCTGAAATCATCTAAATACTGTCATTTCAACCCTATGTTTTAATAATGATGTGTGCAAGTTTATAAAACATACCTTTTCATTTTTACCCACAGTTCTTGTAAACTTTCACTATAATAGATTTTCAAGCCACTTCATTAATAACATTTCCAGGTCATAAAACACCTGAAAATTAAGTGTCCTCTTGGAAGAGGAAGGCCCATCTGAGCAGCATATGAAAAACATTGGGCCACAGCACTCAAACCTTCAAGCAGTTCCTGTAGATATGAGGATGGTCTATAAAACACGATTGGAACATAAGAATATCTATATTATATCAGAAAGACAATCTTCTAGTTGCGGGTAGATTGACATTACATTGCACAAATTTTATTATCACATGTATACAAGAATACAAGAACACGTTCACTCGCTAGTTACTGGGACTTCTGTGACAATAGGGGAGAATTATTTGTCATTAAAACATTTAATTTGCCAGTAGTAGTTGCTATGAGTACACTGTTAAATTCAGAGATGGATTTGTTGCTGTACTTAATGGGAGAAACATTGGCACCAAATACACATACTGCATCTTAGAAGTTCAACTGGGAAGTATTATTTGCTACAGTTAATGGAAGGTAACAATTTTGCCACATGGTTTGTTCTCTGTCACTGAAGGGCAAAGGAGAGCCCTCCTGGCACTAACACAAGTTAATCCACAAAAGGTCTTCAGCCACTCTTTGAAACAGTCTCTCGTTCTGGCCTTTCCCCTAATCATCACCAAGCGAGTATCGATGTGGGAAGCTGAATGTGCTGATTTTGTTCAAAGCTCCATGCTTATGTATTTATTGTCTAGTTTCTCGTTGCATCCTTCCCTAGCTCTACTGATGAAGCACTTTTTGGTGATAATTTTGCTCTTATTTCTGTTTTCCCCGAACACAGCGGCAGGATGCCCATGCACCTTTCTCTAAGTGTGGCAGCAGGCTGCTCTGTGCCAGGTGCAGTGGGAGAAGAGAGGCCCCTAACCCGGCCAATTTCGGGGCCTCCTGAAGACCAGAAGTCTGTGCTCCCACTCTTCACCCTCCTGCTCTGTCTAGCTCCAACAGGCTCACCAGGAATACTGTGAGGGGAAACTCATGATTCAACCCCATGGTCCTCACCTCCTTTCAAACTGCCCACGGGTGTGGGGGCATGCAATTCTATGCACAATTGTCCAAAAAAAAAAAAAAAAGGAGGGGGGATGGTTTTTGTCGACTTTATTTTTGATTGACTTTTGTGATAAAAGTGACATACTCTATGGGGATTGTGCTTTGTCAGAATTCCCTTTCTTCCCAGGGAAGACTGTGAATAATGCCAGCATGGGAATCTCCCCCTCTGGCCGCCCTCCCGGCAGCAGCAGCAGCCTGCTCTTCCCGCCTGACCTGGCCCTCCGCTCCCAGACGCCCCCCAGCTCTCTGCACACCCCGAGGCGCTGGTGCTCGCCGCCTCCTCCCGCTCTGCTCTCCCAGGTGGACACCGCCTGCCCTACAGGGTGGAGGAGCTTTGCTTGTAGTCCCTCAGAATGACGGAGGCGTAGGTCACGTTGGGAGGGGAGCAGAGCACGGACTCGGACACGGGGGAGCTGGGCGCCGAGCTGCCGGACGCCACCGAGTCGCGGAAGGGCGAGGGGGGCGTCAGGGCGGGCGAAGCCTCGGGGGTGGGTTTGCTGGCCACGGGCGGGCCCTCCTCCTCCTCCTCCTCCAGCTCGTCTTCCTCCGTGGTCCCTTCCCGCTCGGACAGGTACTCCTGGAGCAGCTTAAACCTCTCGCTGTCGTCCTCCTCCTCGTCGTCGGCTGCGGGGGAGGCGGGCTCGTCCCCCGACGTGCTCAGCTGCAGCGGGAGCATTTGCAGGTGCTGCGCTGGGGGCGGCGGGAACAGGCATCGCACCCCGTTCCCCGGGCCCCCCGGGACGGCGAGCACCGCGTTGAAATCCGGGATGCCGGTGCTGAAATTGCTGACCACTCCTTGCAGCTGGTCCAGGAAGGATTTCTGGGGCGTTGGCGGCTGCTGCTGCTGTTGCTGTGGCTGCAGCTGGGGCTGCGGCTGCGGCTGCGGGAGGGGAGGGGGCAAGCCCTGGGGCACCGCCGGGTCGGCCAGGAAGAGGGGCGTCTCCTCCTCGGCGGTCAGGTGGGGCAGCAGCGGCGGGGTGCTCCCCGCCGGGGGCACGCGCCGGTGCACCACCATGGAAGGGCTGCGGGTGGGGCTGAAGCCCGCCGGCGGGGCGTCCTCCTCCACGTTGTAGAGGGTCTTGGTGCTGGCATCCGAAAAGGTCAGGCTCTTGCCGGAGCCTTGGTGACTCTTGGTGAGGGGCTTGATGACGGCCGTTTGGTTGCAGGCCGTCTCGTTGTTCTTCACGTGCACAGAGAGGCGGTGCCACATGTGCTGTCCCTTGGGCACCTGCCGTCCACCCGGTTCAGACCATGACACAGACTTGCCATTCGAACTATGGATAAAATAAAGACGAGTTTATTGGCAGGGATTGCACGCAAACGCATACATCTTTTTTTTTTTTTTGCAAGCCCAGCTCAATGCAGTTGGATTTGCCCCTCAACCGTCCCCCACACCCTCAGCCTCTCCTTATTACTGATTCAAGGCTACGAGCTGCAGTGCTAAGAGTGTGGACCCCAGGTTGGCTCTGAGACTGCGGCTGGTGGTTCCATCTGCCTCAAGATGAGGCAGGACCTTTTGACCCTGAGAAAAGGCAGAGGGGAGAAAAGGCAGCCTGTTGTAGAAGCAGCGTTTTAGGTTTAAAGTTTCACAAAGTCACTACACAACCACCCTCACATACACGCACACATTCTAAGGCGATGGGAAGATTATTGCTCAGTGCGCATCTTTAAAAGACTCCCAAAACTTCGTCACACAGGAGTCACAGAACACAGGGACCGCCCTTTCTTCTTCGCTTTCTTTGTCCCTGGAACACATTCAGACCCACACACAAAACTACTCTCATTGTCCTGCGGGGCCACAGCCGACAGCCTCTCGGCTGCCCCTTCTGCCACACAGGAATCTCCTGTCACCAGAGCAGCATGCTCACACGCCTGGTACCTGTACGGGAGAGAAAGAAAAGCAGGTGACAGGAAAACCCAGACCCATGCTCCATCTCAGTGTTTCACCACGACTGATTTTTCTTTTATTTCCAAGCACTGCTCCTGACACGTTGGATGGATCACAACTCACATAAAGGCCCTGATTCGCAGCAGGTGGTGTGGGGTTTTCACACTGGGATCTTTTAACCAGGTGTAAGTGAAAAGAGATAGAACCGGGAAGTCCAGGAAAATACAGATGCTCGAATCCTGTCTTGGTTCTCCATAATAGTTTTATACCAATGAGACAAAATGAAGATTCAGATAAAGCAAAACTTTCTGAGGCCCCAAACCCCTTCTTGGCCTCTTCCTGATTGAACGTGGATGAAGGAACATCCCAGGGCACCAACAGCCCCCCAGCCTCACCCAGTCCATCTTCATGGGACTCTCATAAAACCAGCTACAGGGAATAGAAGAAAAGGAAATACACGGCGTGTGCCCGCTGCATAGTCCATTCTGTGTATGGCCTTCCTTTTGGACTCTTGGCTTATTTTCTATTAACCTTTCAGCAGATGGTGGTACTTGACCAGAGCATATTATGAATAACAACGGCATTAATACTTAAATCGGGAAATGTTTTCTGCTTTATTAGAAGTTTTTGCTTCTGCTATATCCATCAAAATAGCACAATAATACCACATTGAGACATTAAAAGGAATAGGTGGATGTGTAAAATAGGTTATTCCACATTATAATCTTCTGTTTGAAAAAAGTAGGAAATGATCAATAGTTAATATAACAGCTTACTTAATCACTTTGAAAATGCAGGTATGACTGCTTCAAAAGTTATATGTGTGTCACATTATGATGAGGATAATATTTTGACATTTCATACTTTATAATTTGAGAACTGAAGCAAGCCAAGTAAGTACAGATTCTTGTAAGAATCCTAATACCTACTATAGAAATTCTAGAGATCAAGGTTCTAAAATAGATACACTAGCTAACATTTTGATCTCATTATCTGTGGAAAGCGTAATTCCTCCATACATATGACCATCTATGCTGCATTTTCAATTGTCTAAGAAAAATCTCATCTCCACATTGTTATATTAAATTTAATATTTGAAACTATAGGTCAATTCACCTCCCACTTCCATCTTCCTAGATCTCCTCCATCCCCACTCAACTCACACTGTTTCTTTATGAAGTCAATATACTTCTTCCAGAAAGTATAAACCTTGTATTTGCCTCTGGCCTTGCTCATATAGGATATGTTTTATTTGGTGTTCCATCCAACCTCAATGTCTTCCATTTTCTTTCGACTGAAACAGAAACACTTTTTCCTTCTCCAAATTCCTGCCTCTCAATGCTCACTCAGAAAACACTTAAACTAAAAAAGATGCCTTGTGTCTTCATTTAGATATGTGTGTATTTTATGAAACAAGTCCCTTGAAAACAAAAACACTAACTTGAAAAGATTTATGCACCCCTATGCGCATTGCAGCATTACTAGTAATAGCCAATGAAAACAACTTAGATGTATATCAATAGACAAATAAAGAAGTAGTATATACATAATGGGCTACTATGCAGCACTTTCAAAAGTACGTAAACTTGCCATTTGTGATAACACGGATGGAACTGGACGGTGTGATACCAAAAGAAATAAGTCATATGATTGCACCTATCTGTGGAATTTAAAAACAAAACAAAACAAATGAACAAACAAAATAGAAACAGACACATAGACATAGAGAACAAGAGAACAAGCTGATAGTTACCAAAAGGGAGGGCCTTGAGAAAATAAATGAATGAATAAATAAATAAATGTTCCTTGAGAACAAGTCTGCCCCTGCTTCAACCAGTCTCCACATATATTAGCCAAAAGTGACCTTACACCAGTCTTCCCATACACTAGCAAAAAAGCCATCCTTGTATGCCTGGGACTTACATTACTCACTCACATGGGTTGTTTTCCTCATTGTTCAGGATTCCTATGGGAGCCTCTTTTAAAATCATGCACTTCCATGTGTTAAAGGTATTATCAATCATCTTGCAGACAGATATAATCATAATTTAGTTCTGTTTTAATGTGATACACTTTTTATTCTTTTGGTGGGAGATTCTCTCCACCCCCTCAGATCAAAATGAGCAGCTTTCCTTCCCCTAGAGTCTTGCTTTGAATCTGCAGTAAAGTACTGTTTAATTAGGAAGCAATCCTAATCCCCCAGGGCATTGATCAGAGTAAGAAAATTAGATTTCTTTTTCAAGGACAACATAAAACCTTTTCTAAAATACAGAGATAATGGAGAAAAAAAATGTGTCATCTTGTATAAAATGCAGAACACAGTGTAAACCTTGGCCCCTGGAGTAGTTATTTCTAAACTGTGGTTCACAGACAGCTTGATGTGAATTTACATGGACATTAAGCATTGTTTTTAGACTGAATCAATAGTATGTCTTTGTAGATTAGGCACTGTTTGTTTGTTTATTTTTTTTAAATATGTTTTTACTGATTTTAGAGAGGAAAGGAGAGGGAGAGACAGAAACATCCAGAAGAAACATCAATCATCTGCCTCCTGCACGCCTCCTACCGAGGATCTAGCCCATGACCCAGCCATATGCCCTAACTGGGAATTGAACCTGCATGGGAATCTTGGTGCATGGGATGATGCTCAACCAACTGAACCACACCAGCCAGCTGGGCACTGTTATTTTAAATGCATGAAAATGCTATGGTGATAAAATGTCCTGCTAGATACAAATGCAACTAAATCCTGAGGAACTCTTTTGTATTTTGTGTTCAAGTGGCCACTAGTAAAGGTACAAATAATATCATAGATTTTGTTGAAGGTTTTATATCCATTTTGGTTTGCAAAGCAATTATCCTATTTGAAAAGATTTGAAGCCCATTACTGACACCAAGAGAAGAAAAGTGTATAAAATATGAAGCAGCAAAAAGGAATGCACTATAAAAAGAAAATTTTACTGTGAAATAAGACTATTATTTAATTTCAGATAATTTCAATACCTTATCACTGCCACCAACTTTTTCCTTCTATTATTTGATTTGTCTCAGTTTCCTAAGAAAAGCTTCCTGGTCTAGAAACACCACGTAATTGATACAAAGGATCCCATCTTTCTTGCTCTTTCAAAAGACAGGTATCAGGCCTAAACTAATCTCATATTTGAAGATTAAATGCAGTATATCTGGTGTAACTACCTTGGGTGGCAAAATACTTTTATTGATATGGAAGTTATTGGAAGAAAACCCTGTTAGGCCTGAGAGGAAGAATGGGAAGATATATACCCATAGTGTTCAGAGCTAAGCTGCCCTGGGGCTACAGTTTCAGCTACAATAGGCTTGGGGCCTTGCTTTGGTTTTCCTTTCATTAGATAAATATTGAGATCCCCCCAAACAGAAAACGCAATATTTACAGCAATGCACAGACTAATTGGAAGTGGGTGGTGCACACTTCCACCATATATCTTAGCGGTCAGAGTGATACTGTCTCATTTGTTTCAGTAAGTACTAGTTACATCTGCCGAGAACACTGTTCTCTGCTCCAGAAAGGTCTAAAATGGGAATAGCAGTGGGTGGGTGTTTGAGATCAGGAGGAAAGCATCCTGAACAAGCTGCCTGAGGGGGAAGCTCACATAACACCTGTCTCCCTTCTGTCCAATTCAAGGCTAAATAGCTTCCCAACAGACATAAGGTTGGCATCCAGAAAGCCCACAGACAAGGAAAGACCTTCATGTAAGGAGGAGGGAAGACACTCCTGGAGCCTGAGAGATTAGCATTTGTTTTCCTCTGAAAAGGAAAATGGAAATAGGAAATGCCATTGGGCCACAGCCTGCAGAGAATGGGGTACCAAGTTAAGAAAACAAGCCAAAGCCACAAATAGGTGTGAGGGTGATTCTGCCCAGGCCTTGCAGCTTTGGCTGAGACAGGAGGCCTTTCAAGGAAAGGGTGGTGCTGTCTCTACGGAGACATGCCAGAAATCTCACCTCTACCTGCTTCAGCTCACTGGTACCAAAATGCAGTTTGAGTGGTGATGTTTGTAGCATCTCAGCCACAGAAACTATTTGAAATCACTTCAAACAGACAACCGTTTTCCCAGGCAACCTCCAGGTAGTCTTTGATGTAAACAACTCCCATGAAATCCAATTCCACTTCTTGAAGACTTTCCAGAAAAACCTGCATAGTCAGTATCATTCTCTGGGAGCCATCTGAATGTAATTAAAATCTCTCACCTTTGGCTCACCACTAGTTGTAAGGTAGAAAATCTGTGACTGTTATTCAAGACAAATGCTCTTTGATTACATGAGAACCTGGAGTTTCTGTTGATATTAAATCTTAAACAGCATTGTGAATTTTATCCCTCTCTTCTTGAGTCTCACTTCATCATAGGCAAACCAGAGAATTATTTGGCTAGCTGAAATTTACCATATTACAAAGTCTAAATATATGGTCCCCTCGACAATATTTGACTTTGAGTGGTGGGCACATGGTACAATATACAGATCTTGTAACATAAAAACACACACTTGAAACCTATGTGTTCATATTGACCAATGTCACCTCAATAAATTAAATAAATAAAGTTACTTTTTAATAATCTTTAGATCAATCACACTCTTTATCCTAAAGCTATATGATACTGAATATAAAAACAGCACCAAGGAAATCACTTTGCCTTTATGAAGCCTGAGCTTTCTTCAATGAATTAATAAAGAAATTACCTCAACAAGGTCAATAAAGTAAGGAAGGCCCCATAAACTTTGGACATGGAATCTACTGCCTTAATATAATTGACAATTTAATTTCAAGCTTAAGAGCTGAATTCTGATGGTTACTAAACTTTTCCTAAGCACATATTAAATATGACTACTGGCTGATTGAAGAAATTCTCGTACCAAAATTTATTTTAAATATCACATTGGTACAGAAGCATTGTTTTAGCAGCCATATGCCAGGTGTAATTAGATTCCTCCGGGAAGTAGAGATGAACCTAGATTATGTTCCCTCTGAAGAAATGTCAGGTCAAGCATTATCATTGCTTCTGTGGTCCAGGCTACCAAACCTATGATTTAAACAGCAAGTCATTTGATGCTCTTCAGCTCTACCTGGAGCCCTCACAGTTTGCCCTTGAAATATAGGGCAGTTACATTGCTCGGTTGAGATTATTTCTCAGACCCAGGACAGATCTAGGCAGACCATAATGGTCCAGTAATCAACTTTATTTCCCTCACTAGTCCCTTGACCTTTCTTATTTACAACAGCTATGAGAACTGAGGGTCACAGAGAGTGCATATTTCCCTTTTTCTTTTCAGGAACACCCAAGGTTAAAATGAGTCAGTTTTAGTTTTAAAGCTACCCATATCTTCTTTACCCTGCATAGTTTAGTCTCCAAAAGGAAAGCTTGAATAGGTCTTGATTTGAAAGTTCTTAACTAACTTGTTAGCTTTGTGGATTGCTGCATTCACCTTCCAAGGATGTAGCCACTTTCAACCTTTGTTTTTAGGCACTCACCTTCATGTCATGAAATGTTAGGAGACTCTCCTCTCTCTCTGGCCCTGCTGTCATGACAAGACAAGTACATTTACTCTCCCCATCAATACCTTTTGACAGGCAGCCAGCAGCTGTCATAATCAGGACTTCCTTTCTGTGTCCTTGGTCAGAGTCAATGCCTGGTACAAGAAACACTCAATGGATTTTGACTGGGGAGAGTTTTTTAAAAATGCATCCAAGCAGACTAGAGTGGCTTTGATCTATAAATACAGGAGCCTTCAAACCACCACCTGGAACATGTTGACATCGCTACTGTTTTTTTTTTTCCCCTCTAAGAGTCAATATAATTTGGTTTTTATTTGGGCTTTTTACGGGTCTAGCAGAACACAGACTTCCCAATGCACTCCACTGAGTCAAGAAAAGAGATGCTAGGGCCCCATTCACCAGCCTCCAAGGCCAAGTTCAGTAGCAAACATTTGAACAAATTAGACCCTTCTCATCTGAAGAGCAATTGAAGCCACAGACACCTTATCAGTGGGTTCCCTCCTGCTGCAGGAATGTGTACCTTTGACTCTCCCAGGAGTTTGGAGGGCTGTAAAGGAACAGCTGAAAATGACCACAGACTCCATGCACAATGAATTGAACATGGTCTTTGTTCTTTTGTTAACTTAAAGAGACACTGTCAAGATCTACAGGTCAAAAATTGGACCAAACATGCATCGTTTTTATCAGATAGGGATAATCTGATAAAAGCATTCAGAATCCTGGGAAAACAACTACTCTGCTTTTTATAAAACTTTCTTTTTGTGGGGTTTACAAAACTTTTGTTTTGTGCTCCCCAAGATGAGGGAGACCCCAATAGAGGTTCCTCTTAGCACCCACCCCTTGAAACTGACATTGTGGAACTCTTCCAGAAGTTCCAAGTATGGCTTTACTTTAATGCAGACAGGATCAATTTCAAACATTTGTACAACAGCAAAAAGGCAGAAAAAGAAAAGAAAAGAAAAAAGCTCTGTTTGCCAAGGAGAAGCTGACAACTTTGTAAAAGGGGAAAATTCACTTTCGAGCTTGTGAGTGGGAGTCACAAACAAAAGCGAATCTCCATAATCAGGAAAAGTGTTGCATCTTGCATCGAAACATAAAAAAGCGAAAAGACTAACAACTTGACAGTGTCCTTTTAAGAAAGATGGACAATCAAATTAAGGCAGTCGTGCAAACCATGGCACGTAAATGGTTCTTCATTCTGGATGGCATGCACCACATCTGTTTCCATGTTAGAAAGTGGAAAAACCCAGGAGAGAGAAAGCAAGGGCAAACCACTCTATTTTCCATGCAGCTTCTCTTACACATTCACTGCAGTGTGGGGGTTTTCAAAGCTGCACATGTGCCGACGGACACTGGCTGGTGGGCGAGAATTCTGGCTGCCTCTTCCTGAAGATTGAAAAGAAAAAGACACCCAGTGAGTGAGTGGTTATGCATGTGTACAGATAAGGCAATGACACCACTCAGGTGGTGCCTGGGGCTGAGGTAGGGCCTGGCCTGCCTCCTGAGCCTTTCTCCATGTCATCTCCACCTCCTTGTCCTGTAACTTCCTTACATATGGCTGTTTCTCATTGCCAGGCTCGTTTCTGAAAGCCACATCAGTGGAGTGCATTTTTTGACTACGTCTTTCCAAGTGGCAGACATTATTCTGTTGTGTTTGTGTCTGTCCCAAATTCGCTTTTTTCCTCCCTTCTTGCCACCTCCCTTTATTCCCAATGGCGGTTCATGGTTTTATATCTTACACCAGAGTTGCTAATTTTTCTCCATATTATCTATATAATAAAAATCCAGTGGTCATAACACCGTAACAACCAAAGACCAGTCACCAGGAGGTGCATTGGTGTGTCCCACGGCACTGGTGGGATTTGACGCTGGTGTCCTGTGGCACACCAGGTCTGGGTCTCACACAATTTCATGCACTAGGCCTCTAGAGTTATTATTAAAGCATTGCTGTCACTTTATATAAAGTCACCTGTTTCTCCTGGTCTAATGGTAGAGAAGAGGGGCGTGGCAAGAGGTTGAAGACACCTGTCACAGGGCAGGATGCCACCTCATTCCTTGGTTGGATGCCTCCTCATATAGCATATAAGATAGATCAGGCAGGTGAGAGAAGCACTGACTGGACAACAAGGATGAAGGGGCAGTCATGCACAGTCCACCTTTCCATTATTTGTTGGAGAATAATTAAGTTTCCTTGAACTATATAGCACTTCAGAAGGTGGTAGGATCAAGCCATCTTCTTGTCACTCCACATAAGAGGGCTGCCAGTTACAGAGAAGAATTTCAGGAACAATTTGTTTGAGGTGAACCATCAGCAGGTTCTGTGGTGATATGGATGAGGTTGGTTGAACTGGGGAGAATCTCCCATAGTAGGGAACTCTGCAGTGATGAAGTCCCCTCTAGGACTCTAAAAAGTCACAAATGTTCTCTCTGAATCAGCATTGGACCACCTATCCTAAGATCTTATTGACAATGATCCAGTGTTAATCAGAAGAGGATCACAACAGCTCCAGGCTATCCAAAGACCTTGGCCATCTGTCCTCTTTTTCCATCAATGACAGAGAGGAGGGGGGACTCAGAAGAGTGAGGAGGAACTTACCACGCCCTTCCCATTCCAAGTGTTTCAGGCTATGGCCTCACATGCTGGGGAGGAGAGGTGTCAGTTTGAAATTTGAAACAAGAATACACCTTAAAGCAAGGAAACTGATCTGAATGTAGAAGGCAGGGGCAAATATTTTCCATAGCATAGTTGATGTTAAGAGAGAAAATAATAGAATCTTCTCAATGTGTGTATTTCCAGTTTGGGCCATTCAATAAACTATTTAAAAATGTGTGATCCACCCAGTACAATTTGAAACCACCCTCTAGAGATGAGATACCTTGGTGTAACCTGATTACTCTTGCAGTAATCCATTTATTTAATATAAATAGACCAAGAGGTAATGATTTCTTTTGAACTTGTGAAAATAATATACTTCTGATATTTAATATTCCCATCTGAAATTACAATGATCATAAAAACAATGAAAACAATAGCAAGTAGAGGACATAAAGTAATAAAAGTATGATGTATGAATATGCAAAGAAAATTACCAGTTAGAAAGATAATTTAACCTGCAAAATAATATTACAATTCAATTTTTCATGATAGAGACAGGAAATATACTCAAGACCTTTGACTTTGCCTTGCTACACTGCCTGCATCCCTTGGAATCTGCTAATTGTACCTATAGATGATGTTTACATGTTGTCTGGTCCAATGGTCTGGGAAGCCAGGACCCTGGCAGGGCCAGCTTCATGGCCCTGTGACTAATGCAGATACCAGGTCCCTCATCAGAAGAGCCCTGTACTTGGGGTTTAGAGCTCCATAGTCATCTTTTTGAAATTCATAATAATTGTATCTCATGATTTGTGTTTTGTGACGGTGGAGAGGAAAATGGAGCATGCACTTTGGACTCGGAGACTCAGCTCAAGCATAGTCTTGCCTCCCTGAATTCCCTAAACAGACCTTCAGTTTCTTGCTCTCCTGTCCCCTGGAACTTGAGTTAACCTAGTCTCCTACTTCTTTCTTCTGCCCTGGGAGCACGGCCACCCTTCATGCTGTGAGGGTTCTCTGGGCACCAGAAGAGAAGATCAGGATCCTGTAGCATATGGAGGCAGCTAATGGCCAGGGACCTCTCCTTCCTTGACTGGCAGGGCCACTGTGCCTCTTACCCATCCTCAATGACAGTGCCTTACAGATGCCCTGAACTGTTGTTGCAATACCCTTGGGAGTCACCTGTCTACTACTGGCTGAAGCAAGAAGCTAATGGGAAGGTTAGCTCCCTGGTTCAAGTTCTCAATGGCATCTGCTCAGTGATTGGCTGGATGGGAACATGGCAACCTGAGAACTGTGCATGTGCAGACTTCCATAGTGGAGGCTGCAGTTCTCAGAAGGACCTGCACTTACCCTTCCCAACACACACACCAAGGAAGCATGACTTTACATGACAAATAAAAAACGCCCTGGCAGGTAGTGAGGGAGACCACAGAAGAAACGGAAGAGCTTCAAATTTTAGTCCTTTTCACGTTTTTCCCTCTGCATTTTGAATTGGGCCCCTCTGTTTTCATTTTGCACTGGTCTGCACAAACGATGTAGCTGGTCCTGTGTGCTGGGATGTATGATGATGAAAACAATGCAGAAACCTTTCGGAAGGCTGAGTGTGGGCAGACACTGCTGTGTCTCCCAAGCACTGGGGCTGGGAGCTCTGTGGCCTCTGCTGCTGACCTGGAGTCACTTCTGTAGCGAGTGAACAGTGTTGTGGGTCCTTGGGGAGTTTCAGCTGTATTGACAGCCAAACTTCATAGAGCAACTCTCAGCAACCCCAAAGCCACCTTCACTAACTGTGGATTGAAATGGTTGGAAAACTACAGCATCTCCTTCATGGTGTCATTTCTTTAGTCCCTGCCCTTCACTTGGTGTTGAAGTGTAAATGACCTGTACATGCAGATGCTGCTTTTATGAAAGGAGTGGCTGACTAAAGGGTATAGGCTAAGCCTTGCACAATCTGATGCCAGAGTGGCCAACTGCATAAAAACTGGGAAAAGGAGTTTGACTTCCGAGTATTTTTAGCAACTGTAAAACCACATATTTAACCAACCACAGATTCCAGAGCCAGAGTGAAAGCTTGGAGGGAAAATGAAGCATATGGGGGCTTGTCAATTATAAGTCCCAAATCTGTGCTTGAATCTTTTGGCAGATATTGTGGATTTAAAGAGACCCCAGAATTTCACTTAGAAAGATTCTTCTTCAATTCTTTGGAAAATACAAAGTTTGCTTTTTTCTTTATTTCTTGTTCCTATTTAAATAAAGAGTTATTGCTTGTTTTAAACTCATAGACTGTGCATAGCTTTTCCCATTGTCTAAATTACACACACACACACACACACACACACACACACACTACCATGTATTTTTCTTCTACCAAGAACTTTGCATCTCTCCTGTGATGCAAAGATATATATTAAGTATACTCTTTGGGTACAGTTTGTTTAAATGTTAAATGCATTCTTTTCTTGAAAGCAGGTTGCCCATACATCAGTTTTTATGCTAGGATTTTTTACATGAACATGAGATGTTATGAACAAGCTTAACTCACTAGAGCACAGCAGTAATAGCACTGGATAGGACCCAGGAGACCAGACACATTCCAACTGTGTATTTTCCCTATTCAGACCCAGTTTTATCCTCCATGAAGGATTGTTGAAATAGTACATGTAAACCTTCATAATAGCAAAGTGCTGTCACAGCTTAAGCCATTACTACTGATACCTTTCCTCTGAAGGATGGAGAAACAAGAGCAAGAGCAGAGAAAAAAGACTCAGGGGTTTTAAATCTCAGTGTGTGTTTAGATGAGACTCATTCAGAGTACCTTAAACTACACATGACTTGTGGATTTTAGCTACTTTCCTTATTTAATATCTATCAGAAAATAAGCTGAATTCTGTTTGCTCTCTGGGTTTATTTTTATTTATTTATTTTTGCAGGTAACGTTAGTGACATTGAATGGATGTGTTAGGAACAGGGAAAGGCCAGGTACACAGTCAAGCTAACTGTCTGTGTCTGAAGTTGCCTGCCTCTGATAGGTTTGGAGGTGAATCTACATTTAGCACAGAAAAAAATGGTCTGTACAATTCCAGATGGTCAGCTCACCATGGAAATAATAATGTGGCAGCTGTCCAAAGTAATCTTAAAGAATGACAGCAACCACTCAAGACCATTTTAGCAGACTGCTGTTACTTTTTTTTTTTTTACAAATAAATAGGATAATCTGTAACTCTGTTTTTAAAAGCCAAATCTATTTTTCCTATTATCTGAATTTAAATATTTATTTCTCACCATCCATTCGTCAGAGTGGAGAATGAAGCTCTGATTATATGTAGGTCCTCTCTAAATGCTAATGTCTTCCACTCTGCCTTTTAACAGATGCATAGTCCAGTAAGGCTCTTTGCAAACACATATAGTGCAGTTTCTCCATTTAGGGGTAAAATATTGCTCTATTTTTAAAATTCTTACTTATAAAGGTTTCCAAGCTAATAAGAGACTATGGAGAATGATTTAGTAAAATTCAATTAATTAACATCACAACATTAACATTTGACCTTATTAAAGTTCCTTTTCTTTTTAAAACATTAAGAATATACTTAAAGTCTTCTGTATTATCATTAAAATTTATTTTCTCCTTTTTAAGATATACTTTACCATGTGTTATTTACTGGCATATTTAATGTTTTTACAATGTGCATATATATATGTGTGAATAAATAATATGTGTTAGTGTTCAGCATATTATTGGACTTATACATAGCATCACACTATATTTCCATTCAGTATTTTTTTTTACTGAAGCTAAACTGAATAATTATCAGATTATAATAAAATAATTCTCTTATTGATGGTCACTTAGGTTATTTCCTACATTTTTCTATCTTAAGCAATGCTGCAGTGCACATTCTTGGTTAAGTCTCCTTGCACACATATGGGAGACTTTTTCTACAGTATGGACCCAGACTTAAAATTTGTAAATTGTTGTAGATGCACATTTATTTTTCTTAAATATTGACAAATTGCTTTGCAAAGTTCTTCCACAACTTAGACTAATAGGTGAGAATTCATATTATTCTTTCAAATTCTGTTTTTCAGGCATCTTTAAAGTTAACTTTTTATTATGGAAATTTTTAAAAATATATAAACATAGAGAAAATGTTAAACTGAACACCCATATCCTTATTATCCAGCTTCAATACTAACCAATGTATATGTGAGTCTCATTCATTTATAGTCCCACTAAAAATAGTTACTTATTTTAGAAC
Source organism: Lasiurus cinereus (assembly GCA_011751065.1). NCBI lineage: Eukaryota > Metazoa > Chordata > Mammalia > Chiroptera > Vespertilionidae > Lasiurus > Lasiurus cinereus. The sequence continues at coordinate 21,106,832 of JAAGEH010000018.1, read as the reverse complement.
AAATCTAAAACATTGTCTTTTCACCATAAATAATTCAGCATATGTCTACATTTAGGTATATATTTTAAAATAAAAGAAAAAAATAATAATGCTATCATACCTAAATGCATTAATAGTAATTCCTTAATATAATCAAATACCCAGTATTGGAATTTCCCTGATTGTCTCATCTATTTTTATTTTACTTTTGATTTTAAAATTGGCATTCAAATAAGATATGTGCATTGTTTTGGTTGAGTCTCTTGAGTCTTTTTAAATCTATAGATATTTTCTTCTCCTTTTTGCTTGCTATTTATTTTCTGAAGAAACATTGATTATTTCTCAGTTTATATGTTTTACTTGTTAAGTTCCTGTGATGTCATTTAACATATATTCCTGTCCCATATTATGTCCTTTAAATTGAAAATTAGATATGAAGGCTTGATCAGATTCAAGATTGATTATATGAGAAGAATAATTTATATGAGGTGGTGTTTATTTCCTATTATACAAGACTGAGAAGCACATAAATTGGATTTTCTACTAATCCCATTAAAATTGATCAGCGGGTTCAGGTATTGCCAGCCTGACACATACATTATAAAATTCCTCTTGAGTCTTTCATCTGATGGTTTTAGCAGTCATTGATAATCATTATGTGGTCAATTACTTTAGTATAAAAGTATAAAATGTTAACACTATAATACTATTATCCCTTCTGTAACTAGATTTTTTTACTAAAGAACTTTCTCTTGTTGGCTATTTGACTCCTATGAGTTAGAATTCAAAAAAAAATGCAAGCCAAATGGATGCTTTCCTCCCTTTATTGACCCATGTTCAAAATATTGATTTGGTTTTCTAATATTCTTCTTCAACATTGATCAGTATGTCACCTGAGTGTCTGTTTCTATTGTCAGTTGTTTCTGTTGGATTTTTTATTATATGGTACTAACTTTTGCATGCCTAAACATAGTTTATATCAGATAAGACATTGTATAGATGCATATTTAAAACTAGAGGCCTGGTGCATGAAATTTGTGTACTTGGGCAGGGTTCCCTCGGCCCAGCCTGCACCCTCTCGCAGTCCAGGAATCCTTGGGGGATGTCTGACTGATTGCTTAGGCCCATTCCACAGGGTGCTGGCCTAAGCTGTCAGTTGGACATCCTTAGCGCTGCCGCAGAATCAGGAGAGGCTCCCACCACTGCCACTACACTTGCCATCCTTGAGCCTGGCTTCTGACTGAGCAGCGCTTCCCCTGTGGGAGCACACTGACTATCAAGGAGAAGCTCCTGCATTGAGCATCTGCCCCCTGGTGATCAGTGCACATCGTAGCAACTGGTTATTCCACCATAGGGCCAAAACCAGTTCTCTGACAACCTTGAGGGGTCCTGGGTTGCAAGAGGGTACAGGCCAGGCCAACGGACTCCACTAATGCACTATTGGGGCTGGAGGGACATGGAGGTTGGCTAGCAGGGGAGGGGCTGTGGGAGGACTCCAGGGTATGTTTGGCACATCTCAGTCCAGATCAGCCAGACCCCAGCAGCAAGCTAATCTATTGGTCAAAGTATCTTCACCCTGGTGGTCAGTGCATGTCATAGCAAGCAGTTGAGTGGCCTCAGCATATTATGCTTTGATTGGTTGAACAGCTGATTGCATAACCAGACACTTAGCATATTTGGCTTTTATTACATAGGATAGAATTATGCGAAGGTTCTAGTGGTATAATCTCAACCAGAGTTGCTTTATCACTTTCTCTGATAAGTAGAGAGAGACATATCAACTTATCCTAATTAGGATGGAATTTGTTTTGTAATTTGGATAAGAATCAGTTCATGGTAGGGTATATCCCTTCAGGTTTTTTTTATTATTATTAAATTTATTGGGGTGACATTGGTTAGTACAATTATATAGGTTTCAAGTGTACATTTCTATAACACATGATCTGCATATTGCATTGTGTGCCCACCACCCAAAGTCAAATCATCTTCCATCACCATATATGTGACCATCTTTACCTTTACTAACTCCTATTCCCCTTTCCTCTGGTAGCCACCATACTGTTGTCTGTGTCTTTGAACTTTTATTTGCTTGTTTTCCTTGTTTGTTGCTTTCAGTTTTATGTCCCACATATGAGTGAAATCATATGGTTCTTAACTTTTTCTGTCTGACTTATTTCACTTAGCATAACATCCTAGAGCACCTAGTTGTGCACTAGTACTCTTCATCTGGTAGGTCTCTATATCCTCAGCATTAGGAGACTGAGGTAACTTCATCCTACTTTTCAAGGATTTTCAGTTTAGATTTTTGGCCTCCTGCCACATACAACTTTAGAATTAGACAAATGTCTTGAGAAGGAACCTTGACCACTTGTTAGAGTGCCTTTGCATTTGTCCGTCCAGCCTATCTGGTTACTAAGAATATTTTATAGTTATCTCCACAGGTGGATCTGACTCCTCAGCATTGAAGGACTCTATAAAAATTGATTCTATATGTTGGAGGTATTTGACTTATCTTTTAACCTCTGTAACCTACCCAATTGCAGACATCAGCAAATATTTTGAAAGAAAAGCTGGATATGTGTTAAAACCTCTTATGCCTTTCATTTTATCACTCCAACTTCAAGTGGACATAGGATCTCTCTGCCTTCCTTCCTCCTTCCACTGACTCTGTTTGGGCCAACCAGGGGTGGATATTCAGCCTCTAGCCATTACTGGGAATTGACAGATGCCCCAGGAAAAGCAGCTGCAGTTCTGCTCACTTCTTGGTTCTTCTGTCTCTGAGGTTTTAGTTTCCCTAATCCTTCCTACTTCAGCAGTTTTCTGGTACTATAAAAAGATAGCTTTTGTATTTTATATTGCTTTGCCACTTATTCTTGGCAAGAGTTGTTCTACTACCATATATTTTTCTTCTATCAAGAACCTAAAGTCTTGCTAGATTTCTTAGTTTTTCAATCTTTGCCAAACTAATGGTTGTAAATGATAGTTTTTCCCTACTTCTTTTCTTTGTTCACGATATTTCCTGAAATTAAAGAGTTCTTACTTTCTACAGTTTAGTGCATATTTCCTTCAGAATTCTAAGATGTTTATTAAGTTCTCGAGCACATTTCTATATGTGTTATATCTTTGTATCTCTCCTGTGATCCTTTTCAGCTTTATAATATATATATATACTAGAGGCCCAGTGCACAAATTCATGCACAAGTGGGGTTTGGCTGGTCCAACCCCAATCAGGGTGGGCCGGGGCCTAGCCTGTCAGAAGGAGGAGATGGCGGGAGGTTGGCCAGCTGGCCCTCCCTGATCAGGGCTTGATCAAGGCCAGGCTGGCTGGGGCAAGGGGCTGTGAGCAATTGGCTGGCCAGAAGAGGAGGCTCCCTCCACTGCCACTGCACTTGCCAACCGTGAACCTGCCCCTGATCGGGGGGATGGTCATGGTCATGGGGAGGGGCTGTGGGTGTACCAGCTGGCCCCACCCTTGATTCATGTGGGGAGACTGATTGGGGGTGGAGCTGGCTGGGAAGAGGGGCTACAAGCTAATTGGGGTGGTGGGGGCTGATTGGGAGTGGGGCCAGACATGGGGAAGGGCTGTGGGCAGTGGGTCAGTCAGCCCCACCCCCAAATGGGCCATGGGTGGTTGGCCAGCCAGCCTCACCCCTGATCAAAGTGGAAGGGGGGAGTCAATTGGGAGCAGAGCTGGCCAGGGGGAGGGACTGCAGGCAGTTGGTTGGTTGGCCTTACCCATGATCAGGGTGGGGGGGAGCCAATCTGGAGTTGGGCCGAGCAGGGGGAGGAGCTGTAGGAGTTGGCTGGCCAGCCACACCCACTATTGGAGTTGGGGGTACAATCAGGGGCAGGGCCAGCTGGGGAAGTGACTGTGGGCCAATTGGAGTGGTTGGAGCCTATCAGGGGTGGAGCCAGTCAGGGGAAGGGCCACGGGTGTGTGTGTGTGGAAAGGTTTGATCAGGGGCAGGACTGGCCAGGGAGAGGGGCTGCAGGAGGTTAGACAACTTGGCCCCACACCCCTGATTAGGTAGGGTTTGCTGGCCGCAGTGGGCATCATAGAGACTGGTCTTTCTAGTCATTATGGCAATTCCAGTTGCTGGCTTTTTATAAATATAAATTTGATGTTAATTCTTACCTCCTATAGTAGGTAGGCCACAGGTTTCTGAGGGCAGGATCCATGTCAGTTTGAATATTGTGTCACTTTATCTCCCTTTTACCTGCCTCAATTTTTAGAAATAAAAGGAAACTAAATAATTTTGCATGAAAATTGGTTACTTTTAAAAATAAAAAAGTGCTCTTAAAATGATGTCATAATAAAAGGCATAAACTAAGACTTTCCTGAGTTTACCAGGATGTATGGTCACTTATTTATGATAAATGGTCAACAAAAATGATTTAATAAATCAAAACAAATTGGAGAGACATTCTTAATATGAAAATAAGATTGAAGTAGTTCTGAGCTTATTCATCACTGTGGTAATTGCAGGAATATCCAATGCACCTATTATATTGTTACTAGAGGCCTGATGCACGAAATTTGTGCAGGAGTAGGCCCTCACAGCCCTGGCTATCTCAGCCACCCGCGCAGTCCTGGCTTTGTACAGAAGGTTGTCCAGATGGTCATTCCACTGTTTAGCTGTTTAGTTGATTTGTATGTTTTTATTATACATTCATTTCTAAATTAAATCTATCATAAAATCTCCATCAAAATTTAAATTAAAAAATAGTAAAAGTAATGTATTTATTTGTGTGCATGTGTATGTATAAAAACTAAGATATACATAAAAATGTTAATGGTATTTTCTGTTATATTTAGAATTGTAGGTAATTTTTACTAGCTATTTTGTGCTTTCCTATATTAAAAAATTTGCTCATAGTGAATATTATCTTATTTTATATGAAAAATAGTGACTGCTATTACAAAAATAAATTCATTATAACACACCATTCAGAAGTAAAATTCCCTCTCTTCTTTTTAGTTTTACCCCAATAAACTAAGGTATTAATAGGAGCTATGAATATATTTTCTTTTTCTCAAAAAAGAGGTAAGGAAAAAATTCTAAAAATATATATTAAATATGAGAAACTACTAAAGAGAAATATCAAATAGAAGTTATAGAATCTGGAAATCCATACTGATATATTTTATCTAAACCAATACTGAAGTCTTTCTTATTTCAGAATTTTATAGTAAAAAAAAATTTAGTCATTATGCCATAAACAAACTTTCATTATACATATATTTAAAAAATGTTTATTCTCACATGTAGGCATGTTCACTAACGAAAAAATAAAAGTTCAAAATTAGAGAAAAGACAAGTTTCATAAAAGGAAAACTATCCTGCTATGTTTCCAGATAGACTTTAAGTACCCAACAGCTAAAGTGAGTCTTTTTATTATTTTACTCTGGTTTATCCAGACAGAAAGAGGAAAAAAAAATGAAAACACTTGCCCAAAGCTAAAATCTTTGTCTGTGAATGTTTGGGGGGGGGGGGGGGGGGGAGGAAGAAAGAAAAGAAATGATTGGTAAAGAAGCTTAAAATTGACGTTGTAATGATAATAAAAAGGACTTACATAACTTAAGTCTAAAATTTTGTGAGACTTCTGATATTGTTGCCTAAAGCACTGACATCAATATTAGATATATGTTTCCACTAAAGTTTATTTTATGCTATCATTTCTCTATAAGCAGAGGCATTAATATGTTCATGTCACCATCTATCGAACCAGAAAAATAACTGGATAGGCAATAATCATACAATTTCTTTCACAATAGAATAGTCACCATAGCCTCAAAGAAATATTAGTCATATCACAGCCTATTGAGAAGGGGAATGGGAGATATTAAAAATGGTATAAGAAGACTTCTGATTCTGGCTAAGATATGGCACCTTGGGGTAAAGCGATTATTCCTCTGAGAACAACTAGAAAAAAAACACATATTTTTAAAAACCCTTTAAAGACATTAGAAAACTGTCATGGCAACCAGAATCCAAGGGATCAATAAATCAAAATGAAGAAAACTTTGAAGAAGTATAGTGATAATCTCTAAGCTCTATTTTCCCTTGGGATATCTGATCATTCTTGGTACAGGAAAATGGACTGAGAATCCAGACAAAGGGTCTTAACTAAGAGATAAAGAAGCAAGAAAAACTTGATACATTCACAGGACTATAGACATACAAATTTGAGTTCAAGTCTTCCAAGGCAGCCAGGAATTGAGGAGCCAATATCTGGGAGAAAGGAAGGTCAAGAAAAGTGAGACCAGCATTAGATGGGTTTCCTCTAGAAAATTTTGCACATTTTACACTGCACAAAGCACAGGGTACAAAGCTAAGCAGAAAGTTGCTAAAACTCAGTGAAGTTTTTGGAAGTCTTATAGCACTGAAGAATCAAAATAGGAGTTCAAGACATTTTAAAGAATGAAAGTCACAAGTACAGAGTTGGGACCAAGGTTCTTATTCAGGACCCCTGGGTAGCTATACCCTTGGACAGGATGTACCAGGGGAAGCATAACAAGCTTTGTAAAACTGAAATATACACTCAAACCAGTTCAGTCCATAACTGGAATACAACATAAGGAAAAATATATCACAATATATAAGTATTATGCAAAACATAATAGCAATGTAAAATATGTACAAAATTAAAATGCACTATGTAACAGCACAAAGGTTGACACAGAGTAAATGCAGTTAAAGTATTTTAAGATACTTGCCTTGTTTAAGAGTGATAAAACTGCTATAGTAATTTATTTGAGACTAGAGGCCCGGTGCACAAAATTTGTGCAAGGGGGTAGGGGAGGGGTGTCCCTCAGCCCAGTCTGCACCCTCTCCAATCTGGGACCTCTTGAAGGGATGTCCTGGTAGGATCAGGCCTAAACGGGTAGTAGAACATCCCTCTCACAATCCAGAACTGCTGGCTCCCAACTGCTTTCCTGCTTGCTTTCCTGATTGCCCCTAACTGCTTCTTCCTGCCAGCCTGTTCACCCCCTAACCACTAGCCTGATTGATGCCTAACTGCTCCTCTGCCAGCCTAATTGCTCCTAATTGCCCTCCCCTGAAGGCTTGATTGCTCCCAATTGCCCTCCTTTGCAAGCCTGGTCCCTCCCAACTGCCCTCCCCTGCTGGCCATCTTGTTGCAGCCATATTGTGTCCATATGGGGGCAGCCATCCTGTGCGTTGGAGTGATGGTCAATTTGCATATTACTTTTTTATTAGATAGGATTATAAAAAATTAGAGAATACTTATTGTAGTTGCTAGGGTAACCATAACAAGAATAATAAAAGAATATAAAAGATAAATTAATGGATTGGAAAATTGAATATTAAAATACTAGGTTAACCAAAGAAGGAAGAAAGGAGAGAAACAAGACATTTTTAAATGGAAATAATCATTTCAGAGAGATAAGTAGAAAATAGTTTGTCAGCATTTTTATCAAATGTCATTGAACTAAATATTCTAATTAAAAGGGAACACTATTAGAATTACTAAAAAACTAAATCTAACTTTGTGCACATTATGAGGGATTCCCTTACCCAGGATCTGGTTCTCAGCCTGGCAGTCACTGCTCCCAACTCTCACCACCCAGGCAGGTCCAGCAGCAGAACTTGCTTTGTTTGCCCAATAACAATGATACATCATCCAGAGTGAGAATTCTATTAAACAAGTTCATGTAATAAGGTCATCATACACCAGAATTCCAATTTCATTTTGTAATGGGAAATAATGTGCAGGATTTAGGATACTAAACTACACATAAGTAGACCTAAAGGTAAGGGAAGACAACATTGGGTAGTTGCCTGTTCCCAGGGAATCAGAGAAGAGGTGGAGGGTGGCAAGTTAAAATACTTAAACGTTTGAGGCCATGGCACTAAGATAGTTTGCTTCATCCTTTTAGTCCTAGGGATCATCTTGTCATTTGGACTTAAATTTTCAAAAATTCCGTGGGTCACAATTTTCCTTCACTCAACTTCACACCTGAGAGGTCCATGGTCATTTCCATTGTTTGTTACAGTGACTGCTCTTCTCTTTTTGTGTCTGATTAGTCTCACCCTCTTGTAGGTTAATCATGCTTTCGATGTGTTAACACATTACATGTGGTCACAATTTAAATATCATAGATTGGGAGCCAAACAGGTGAAAGCATATCTGGCCTTACTATTTGTGGATCTTAGAATAGAGTTTTATAAAGCAATCTTACTTTTTTATTTTTACCTTTTAAGCATTTATCTCTGTTCACTGTCTTTACCCCAAATGGCAAAGCCTTAGGTCAGGCCCCTATCGTCTTTCACTTGGACAATGCGGCAGCCTTCCCCTCATCCCATCCCTAACCCAGAGCCCCAGCCTCTCACCTTGCTCTCCTCATACTGAGATTGGGGTGATAGTTCTAACACACACTTCTCACTGATCACACTGCACTCCAGATTTGTCACTTTAGCAGCTATCCATTGTTTAGAGGACAAGATCCAAGCTCCTAAGGCCTGGGATCAGGTCTCAAGTGATCTGGTCTCAGCCGACCCTTCCAGTCACTTCTCATTTACCTGCCTTTGTTCTCAGCTCCAGGTATCCTAGAATTATTTCATTTCCTTCAGCTATCAGTACCTTGTCCAGCTTATAGCCTTTACACTTTTATTATTGACTTATCTACCCAGTTTCCCCTTCCTTTCTTAGCTAACCTCTTTGCTCCTTCAGAAGTCTTAGCTGAGATAAAACTATTTGAGGGAAATGTTTCCAGCCTCCATGCACTAAGACTGATCCTTAAAATAATCCTTAAAAGAACTCACTATACTTGTGTTACTCATTCAATATCTGGTCTCCTGGCTAGATTTTAACTTCCACAAAGCAGGGGCCAGATCTGATTTGTTCACCACTGTATTTCCTGCACTTGCCCCAGTGCCTCATAGTAGGCATTTTAAAATCATTTGCTGAGTGAATGGGTCATCATTGCTTCTCTACCTAGTCTTAAAAAATGGTGTCTGACCTTGAGACCATTCCAACCATCAGAGCAGAACTGATTTTATACTAGGATCATCCCTAGAATAACTTTAAACCTTTGAAGTTAAACAAATATTTTTTATAGAAAATCATTGTCAGCCCTATGAAACCTTTTTTTTCTTTTTGCTAATATGCTGTAGTCTCTCTTGCCTCCTCATCCCCATAGCTCTGCCTAAAACACTTTCTCTATATCTTCCCCCACTTTAACCCACCACTTGGTGTAGCTTTTAGCTAATGGAACTATGGCTATAACTCTTCGACTTAATATCGGCTTTTGAGGCCTTCTCCAACTGAAAGGTCAATAGCAGAGGCTCCTGCTATATCCATATGCTCTCTCTCCTCTGCCATAGAACTTCATCCTGTCACAGGGTCATCGTCAGGTTTCTTGCTGGTGTCCTCCACTGCACTTGAAGTTCTCTGAGGTCATGGACCATGCAATAGATCTTCACTAGCAAACTGTCCACGGTGTGTAAAGCAATAACCCCTTCATATATTTTTTAAACAAAGGACAGGATTATAGAAACCTTACTAAAATCATTTGACATGCTTGCAAGAAGACATAATCCATGGCTAAGGTCACAGAGCTGGCTGCTGACAGACTACAGCCATCCCTCTGCCCCCTCATCTCACTCCTGCCCTCTTGTCATAATTTCTTTTGATTTTGATCACATAGGTCTTTAATACGTTTTTACTCCCCATCCCACAACCACTTAAGCCAAATAACATAATCAGTGCAAAAGTCTGGTCATGTAGAAAATGATACTAATCTTACAGTGCTTGAGAACATTTGCTAGGAGCAAGACAACAGTATATATTTTCATAACTAGAAAGTCAGGGAAAGGAAAGTATTTCTTATTGTTATTGATTTCTTTTAAGCAACTTGTTTTTCAATATGGTTAGCAGTATCACTAGGGACTTGGCCTAATTTTGTTAGCAGTATTCTCCTCATTTATCTTAAAAATAATCTGCATAGAGGGTATTAAGTTGCCTTCAACTATAGGAAGTTTCTCTTACTCCTTTAAAATAAAATCAAATAACAGACATTTGGGGGTTAACTTTATTAAATATTAGCTTATTTTCTTTTACTACTCTACTTGAGGCCCGATGCACAAATCTGGCTGCCGGCACCAGCTCTCCTCTGGCACCCGGGACCAGGCTTCCCTCGTAGCCCTGGCTTCTTCCAGAAGGTCATCCAAAAGGATGTCCAGTCTAATTAGCATATTATACATTTATTATTATAGATTATTATAGATTAAGGACAGTTAGCAAGTAATACTTTATTGTTGCCTTGATATATTTTAATTTATTCAGAAAATAATGTTGTAATGCTCTGGTTTCCTTTAAAAGAATCTTTTTGTTTCCTCTTTGTTCCTCTATTTTTTCTTTCTTTCTTTTCATTTTGAGGCAACTGAGAAGCATTTTATAGCCAGAAATCGCTAGAAAAGGTCTGGTTGTTAAATTTGTTTGATTCTACACCTCACACCTGCATAATCAATGGTGTGCCAGAGCCATGGTGTTTTCTTTTCCCTCCACTGGCATGTGTACTGGAATTTGGGATAGTTACTCCTGTTTTGCATGAATAGGTGATTAATTATTTGGCTGGCTGGCTAGCCACCACTATGTAGGTTTTGTAGTTCCTTTTTGTCAATGTTTCCAAATATAAAATGCTGGTTCTTAGAAGTGATTTATTCAGATGGCAAAGGAAAAGAAATAGGGGTTGATTGGAGATGGGATTACCCTGGTTTAGACACTTACAAGGCTTCTGCTCATCTCAAATCATACCCACCTCTCTGTGAATTGCCTCTCTGATCCTACTCACAGGGAACAGGAGTGATACTTTTCTGAAAGACAGTTTTATACTCAGTGACTCCACCCTTTGCCCATTACAAACTTGACCTCAGTGGATAGACTGCTGAGACACCTGAGGCAATCAGTCTCTCTTTGTGTTCTGTAGAACCAAATGGGGAGAGGAACTGAAGCAGTCTCTTTAGGCTCCCCTGTGAGGACTCACCATGAGGCTCCAAGAAATGAACATAGCAGATCTCTGAGGAGAAAATGAGGAGGCATGCAGGGAGATAGAAGATGAGACAGAGGCCTGGGCTTTTCTCACTAGGAATCCAGTCCCATCCATGGCCCAGAAATGTTCCAAATCTTGTTACTAGGAGATACCTGAAGTTGTTCTCTATATTCTTTCTATTAAACACCCCAGTCCCTTTTGTTTAGGCTATTTAATTGGCTTTTATAACTTTCAGTCAAAGGATTCTAATTAATGAGCCTACAGGCTCTGTTCTCATGATCTGAATCTTCCCAATCTACTGGTACTCTCCTTATTTGCTTCATTATTAAGGTACTAACATTTTTCTCTTGAATTAACTTTAGAAACACATTGTTCACATGTTACCCTTTTGAGTAGGTAACACTATACACTGGGCACTAAAGCTAACAGATGGAATGCAAATGACCTCATCTCTCTTTAGCTGGGGCCAAGCATGGAGAGGTTGCCAACCCATGTCCAACAGGGTGCCCTCCCTCATACACATCTCATACAGAGTAACACTTGCATGCCTCCACTTTCAGCCGCTACCCAGCTCCTCTGCTCTACACAGCTTGGATATTCTGAACTGATAATAATGATGCATCCCCTCAGTTTTTAGCATTCTCTGTACATGAAGGTGTAATACAGAGTTCTATGTTAGTATATAACTCTATGTTAATGTTTTGGGCTTCCCAGCATAAACCATATGACCTCTCTTATATTTTCAATGTTTCTCTATTGGCTCCTTTCTCAGATATCATAGGTAAGCTTTAATTTCTCCTCTATTAGACCACTCCTTTCTTTTTCCTGGCTTCCTTAAATACTATCTGAACATCTTAATTCCTTTAATGCCAAACTTCTCAACTTATTGCAATAGAAATTCTACCTACATTACACCCTTAAGACCAATCAAAAATAACCATAGTATCTCCATCCTTGAGTATCTCAAGGATTCCAGGTTTTGTCTTCTGTTAATGGATTGAATAGTTGTGCCCTGGCCCCAAATCATATGTTGAAGTCTTAACTCCCAATGTAATGGTATCAATAGATAAATCATTTGGAGGTAATTAGGGTTAGAAGTGATCATGAGAGTGAGGGCCTCATATGGAATTCGTGCTCTTGTTAAAGACACTAGACAGATCTTACCCTTTCTCCTTTCCCCTGTGTCTACACAGAGAAGAGGTTATGTGAGCACACAGCTGGATGGCAGCTGTCTGCAATCCAAGGGAAGAGGACTCACCAGAAGTTAACCATACTTGCACCCTGATGTGGACTTCCACCCTCCAAACTGTAAAATTATCTGTTCTTTAAGACACCCAATCTGTGGGATTTTACTATGGCAACCTGAGCTGCTGAAGGCACAGTCTCCTCTTTGGTTTCCATGATACTGCAATTCCTCTGTTTCCCCATTCTGTTTTATTCCTTTTTTTTTTAAACACCTCTAACTGTTCTTATCTCTCAAGTGTGTTTCCTAATGTTCTTCCTCCAATTTTCTTCTTTCCTTATGTCATATCACTGCATTGGCCTCTAAATATTCTGACAACTGAGCCCTCAAATCTGGAACTCTGGCTCAGACCTTTCTCTTGAGCTCCTGACTTATATTTCTAAATAACTCGAAATGTTTCTATTTGGATGCTTTTATAGCATTTTCAATAGATAAATCTGAAACCCAATCATCAATATCTTACTCCCATAGTTCTGATCTGTTTTTATGATAGCTGTATTTTTTCTAGTCACCCAGACTCAAATCATGAGAGTGGTATATAATTCTTTTATTCCTTCCTTCTTCTTTCCAAACCAACATTTCAATTCTAATAAATGAAATTCAGAAAATTCTTTTAGTATATTATGCTTTGGATTTGAATTTCATTTCATTACTCTAGTTTAAGTCTTTTATTTTTAACCTGTCATTTGGATTAAGATAGCACTCTTTGTTTTGATAAAATCTTATGTTATCTGCTATAAAAGCAAGTGAAGATTTGTAATAACTTTTACCACAATTTATTGTGTTATTAAGAGAAAAATAACTTCAAATGACAGATTTTCTCATTTACAAGTTAGAATAGTAAATTAGTTCTTTCTACAAAAGAGAACCTGTTATTTCTATTTGATAGTGATGTCTGTTGGCTCACTATCATATTTCCTTTCATAATCAAAGGAGGAAAGAAAAATTCAAATTCTTACCCAAAGCATAATCACTAATGCTGTATGATTATTTACTTCTATTTGTGGACAAAAGTGTTTCTAGCAGACCAAGAGTAAAATTTCTTCATAGCATCACTCCATTTAGTATTTCACTTAGTTCTTGAACTCAATAGAAATGTATATTCAAATGCTTAAAAAACAATTACAGGAACATAATAATATCCTATTTATTTAGAAACCTAAGTTTTAAAATTATTTGCTTGCATCAATCTAAAGCCTTTTTGTGATTGTAATTGTTTTAGTTTTGCATAGTTATATAGGTCACAGAAGTGTACCAGTATTATCACATTTTAGTTTCATATGCCATCAAATTATTTGGCACTCATTGAAGTTATTTATCCAGAAAATAACTAGCAATGTTAGTTTGACATTTAGTCATTGATATAATTTTTCTTAAGAAAACATGTCTTTTACATAATATTTTATTTTTTCAGTTGCATAATGTTAACTTATTTTGGCTTTAAAAGGAATTGATAAATCACTTGGATCTAAATAATTTAATTGTGAATAACTATGGATTTATATCTTCCTTCTACTGCCAACAAAGAGAATTTTACCAATATCTTTATATTAGGTTAAGCCTGGATATTTCCCCATTCAAATACATTAAACTAACAGCTAAAGAAATTATAAATATCAAGGCAAATATACTATTCAGTTAATATTCAAAGTAGAATTATGCTTAATAGGACTTCTAACTATAAGCATCTCAAGTAACCCAGGCAACCATTTTATTGACATTACATTTCAGGATATGTAAAACAAGTGCCCAAACCTTTGGTTGAGTCAGATATTTGGCTGTGAATGAAATTTTTTTAAAAAAATTGAAGTAAACTTTGCAAAAACAGACCCACAATGTCATCCCACCCATGTATCTCAGAAACAGCCTGTTATGAGAATGTAGTCAGACTTGAAACTCCTCAGAATAATATTCAAACAGATAGATCAGTTGGAAGCTCTTCATTACAGCATCTGTTCTGTGTTTATAGCTATATCTGCAGACTGCTGAACATCCTCAGTGCACCATAAACGCAGGAATTACACATCCAGAATGGTAATAAACTCGTTGGGTGATGTGTTTGTTCTCTAGAGTTTTTTAGCCCCTTTCTTGTGTTGGCAAGATTACTAGATTTTTGTTTCTGTAGAAAATATTAGATTGTTTGCAGTTTTTGTGACTCTGGTGACAAATCAGGAAAACATAACAACAATAAAATGGTAAAAACATAGGCACTGAAATTATTGTTACATTTTAAAATTACAACCTCTGAGAGAGTTACAAGAGAAGCCACAGTAGAATGAATAAATGAGACACATGAGTAAGTGAATGGTTGTTTTCCATAGAAATTTAACCTCAAATACCCTCTATGGGTCAGCTTAGCTGTGTGGCATAACTTGGAGAAGCTACAGACTGTAGTAAAAAAGCTGCAAGATATAATTATTAATTAGAAATATCTTTCTTACTGTAATAATCTGACAGTGCCTGATCAATTACAGCCAATAATTAAGCAACTTACTGGTGAAACCAGCATTTCCTAGAGAACCATTTCAATTTAGACCAAGTTGATTTTCCTCTCAAAAGCAGGATCCCAAATGAAATTGCTTTCAAATTCAAAACAGTGAAGGGAATATTGTCAGCGTATAAGGAAAGCATCTGCAGGTGTGAGAAAGTGATCAGAATGTACTGCAATGCCTGGCTGCAAAGGAGGTGCTAAGCCGCCTTAAAGTAACATCCATCGGCTAGCTTCATCTTTTCCCAGCAGCAAGCACTGTGTACTCTCCATCAGTAGTCACTGCTCTCTTGGGCCAGTCCCAATACTGTCTGTACATAAAATCACTGGGAGAGCTCTCATCAATGCACGTTCTTGGTTACCAACACAAGCTGTCTCGATCACATGGATTCTCCCTTTTCATTAAGTGGTTGGAAGCACAGCTTTCATTAATGACCCATGACCAAAAATCAAATGAAAATTTCTGAAGAACCATAATAGAGGCAGACAAGTTAGGAACATGGAGCTAGATATTGGTGGATGGTGGGACAGAATCCTCATAAAGCCATATGGGATGTGAAAAAAAGAATGTCTCTTAATTCCTATAAATACTCCAGTTTAAAGAATATTTTCTCCCTTATTTTCATTTCATTTCCTCTTGTTCCTTTCCTCTGAATGAAAACTGTTATGCCATTTTACATCTGGACTCTGTGATTACAGTCTATTTTTTTTTCTTCTCATTTAATGACATTGTTGGTTTGCTCTCATATTGTTAGTAATCCCCTGCCAGGAGGCTGCTACTGAGGGGTGCTGGGTAGTATAAAAACCATGGCAAGGGAAAAAAATGACTAAACAACTTGGATGATCAGCATCCTATGAAGAACTTGAAATTGATACAGTGAGAAGTAAGTGTGAATTATTGTCTTCATAATGCTGAAGAAATTTAGGGATGTCCTTATTTGAAATAACTTTATGGACTTCAAAAATATATTTTTCCATAGACTATCTCATCTGATCATCAAACCAATGGCAGGATTTTTGTAAAAGATGCTCATGGTGCTGCTTGGCAAGTAAAGATACAAAACTAGAAATTTAAGGCATGTAGATTTTTTGACATATGTTAAAATGAGAAATTTTATGCCAGTTAAAACATAGGCAAAGAATGGCTAACTAAGTGAAATTATACTTCAGAGTTACATAAATTCACAGTATCTTAGTTTCCTCATCTACAAAATGGAGAAAAATAGCACCCATCCCTCTTATCTTGCTGACTTGTACAGCTACGTAGAATAGTTATAAAGCAATATATACATTATAATAATTACTACTAAAACCCTTCATTTTAAAGGATTATTTCAAAAAGTGAAATCATTACTGTTAATGGGGGGAATTATCTTAGGACAATTCAATTATCTTTAGAGCTTTAATCATCCATGTCATTTTCAAAATAGTAAATGTTACATGAAATTTACTTCATGGAACTCAGAAAAGATGACTCATGCAAAACTTAGCATATGCTTATTTGCAATGCAGAGTCAGGAAGAAGGTAGTAGTGTTTATTACATAAACTACTCAGAAAAATTACCAGAATAGAATAATCTGGAGTTTAATGTTCATACTGATTCTCAAGTTTGAGGCTCATCACCTTTATCTGGTTCTTAATTCTTTTGGTACTTTATGGATAAGAAAGTTCTGAACATGACCTTGCATGTTAATAACTCAATTAATATGTAGAATTATGGAATATCTTTACTACAGTATACATTAACGTTCAATAAATAAGAGGGACATGATATTACAGTTGCCTAAGGGAACTTAATTTAGGACATACTTGGTGCTCAGTTGTAGTCAAATTTTGAAAAATTTCCCCCAAGTACTTAATTCCCTTCATCTCATCCTAGATTCGTGAAGATATGGCTCTAGATTGACAAAAATAAATCAGAAAAGATCTTCAACCATGCTCTCAACTAGAAATTAGAACTAGAGTTTGCATCTCTGACCCAGACCTGAAAGGTGTTGATGTTCCATAGAGAGAGGACCCACATGAAAGGGAAAACATTATTGGCAGAACAGAAGCTGCTCATTCTAGGTCACAATATGTTCAGCTGGTTAGTGCTTCATGCTCCTTGCTCTTTCAAAGGAATGAAAACAAGAAGATAGTCCTAATCCAACAGAATGTGAGATTAGAAAAAAAACAGAAAATTATCTTTAGAGCTTTCTTAAATGAAAAAACATTAGGAAAAGTGAAGTTTGTGATTTAGTCAAATAGAGAAAAAGAAAAGAAAATGAGAGAAAGGGAGAAGGGAGAAAGAGAGAGAGAGAGAGAGAGAGAGAGCGGGGGGGGGGGGGGACGGGGAGAGAACCCGATCAGACTACTCACTTGGCATTCCCTGCCCCTGGTTTCTTTCTTCGGAAAATGTTGAGGAAAGTGTTGGAGCGGCAGGGCAGCTTGCCATCGCCGACGTGCATGCGGACTACATCAGAGGTGGTGAAGGCACTGCGGACATTCCTCTCCGGCTTGGCAATAATGATGTACATCTTGGGAGTGAACATGCACCCCAGGGCCACCGTTACACTGAGGCTCACTGCAAAGCAGGTAGTGATGATCTTGTAGTTGCTCCCAAAGTAAATGGGCACAAAAGCCAGCCAGATGATGCAGGTGGTGTACATGGTGAAGGCGATATATTTGGCCTCATTGAAGTTGGCGGGCACGTTGCGTGTCTTGAAGGCATAGTAGGTACAGCTCATGATGAGGAGTCCATTGTAGCCCACAGGGGCCACCACACCCAGATTGCTGGTATTGCAGATAAGGTAGACTTCCTTGATACTTGGATATGACAGAATGGGCATGGGGGGCTCCATGATGATCAGGGTTACCACCAGGGTTAGCTGCACACTAATCAGAATTGAGGCAATAATCACCTGGGCCCAGGCACTCATGAACCTGGGCTTCCGGGTGCAGATCTTCTTCTTGCTGCCAGCTAGGATGCGCGCAATGCGATTGGTTTTGGTCACTAAAGCAGAGTAGCACATGGCAGAGGAGAGGCCAACCAGGAGGCGCTGGAGGTAGCAGGATGTGGTGGTAGGTTTGGCAATGAGAGTGAAAGGGCACACGTAACCCAGGAAGATGCCAGCTAGGATAATGTAGCAGAGTTCTCGACTAGAAGATTTGACCACTGGTGTGTCCCGGTATAGCACGAAGATCAGTGTGACAAACAAGGTGACAAGGATGCCCAGGCAGGAGAAGGCGATGGCTATGATGGATTCTATATTGCTCCACTCAAGGTAGCGGACGGGGATAGGTTCACAGCCTGTGAGGGGGAAAGTAGATTGAAAATGAATCCATCCTAATTGGTTTGGCTTGGCATAGAGTGTCGGACTGTGGACTGAAGGGTCCCAGGTTTGATCCGGTCAAGGGTATGTACCTTGGTTGTGGGCACATCCCCAGTAGAAGTGTGTGCAGGAGGCAGCTGATTGATGTTTCTCTCTCATCGATGTTTCTAACTCTCTATCCCTCTCCCTTCCTCTCTGTAAAAAATCAATAAAATGTAAAAAAAATAATGAAATTAATTCAAGATTTCTACTGATTAATAATAACAGTGCTTTCTAGTTACCAGAGGCATAGCTGAATTCACATCTTCCATGATTTGTGTTATCTTAATGCTTTTAAAAATGCTTCACTATTACACAAATAAAAATACATTATTGTTTTCTCTGGACAGTTATGTTCCTAAACCTAATTGTATTACAATCCTAATATGACATACTTGAATCTATAAAAATTATCCTCTTTATCTAATTCCAGCATTACAAATGAATGACACTCTATGGGTGAAACTTGGTTCTACACTTTTAGGAAGATAAAGACTATGTTTCCAGTGGGAGTTAAATGGTGAGAATGTATTAGATAAGTTAGTAAGAAATAAACTAATGCAATTTTTATTTTCATGTAGTTGTTGCCTACAGGCAAGTCCAGCTTACAGACATTCTTTTTTTCTTGGCCAGCACAATGCTTTAAACATAAATTTCACCTCAATTTTTTAGAAGAATCCACATTGTTCTATTTGTCACATATCCTATTATTTATTTTAAGTCTTACCTCATTATTTATGTCTGATCTGTATGTGGCAATTAAGAGCCTCTTAGTTATTTACTCTCTACCAGAGATACCAAGGAAAAATGAAATCTCCCTTCACCCATCTCTTGAAAAAAGAGACAGAGTTGTGTTCCTAAATGTCTGGCTAATCTTTTCCTTCTAAATGGAAAATGAAGTCTTTTTTGTATTTCACATGAAGAGAAAAAATTTCTCAGATCCTGGAGACAACTTTTTAACAGAATTTTGTGTTTAGTTTATGCCAGTATTTCCCAAATTGTGAGAATAAAAATATTTCCATAAATTTAGAAGACATTGTTCTGTAGGCATGGTAACCTATTCAGTCAATCAACAACAGCACCCCTCAGTGAACATATTTTTACATGCTATCCAGTCAGTATTAGCACTTGCTTCTGATAAACACCTAATCAGGAACATTTAATAAATGAGTGCCAACCATTCACAAGCACAATCTCTTGACTAATCTTAGTGGTCTCTCTCTCTCTCTTGTCTATCAGGGTTTGTCTGTCAAGGTCTCAATCTTTTTGTGGAAGAACTTCTGCTTCCTATAAAAAGTCACATTTTAATTTTAAAACTTCTAATTTCCTTGATGAATCTGTAAAAAATTATCATTTTTTTAAATACCAACATTAGAAAATTTAGAAAGATGATTAAATAGATAGAATATTTAGAATAACAGTGATCATTAGGGAGAACTTTTGATATGACACAATCAACAAATTAAAATATATGAAAGGCTTTGCAGGCAAATTAGGAAATAAAATACTAAATAGTTAATATTCAGCTTCTTCATTGGCATGCTGAAGTTGCTAAATAAAATTTAAATTCCAGTGTAGTCTTTGTCAAAGCCTTGGTAACCTTTTGAAAGCAACCCTCTCTGCATCTCTCTTTTTCTATGATGTTTTTTGCATGAAATGTTCTGACATCAAAGTTTTCATTAGAAAACTATATTTTAAATTTGGAAAACATACACCATATCAGTGGAAGTTGAATTAAAACCTTGAGTCAAGTTAAGAGCAATAATTAATGGTTTTCCTAAATTTTAGAGCTACAGGCAAAATATCTTCTGCAAAATTCAGGAATTTTATTAGATACTTATTGTTACACTCTCTAGATATACACCAATTAATTGTTAGCCTCATGGAGGAAAATGTTTAAAGGCAACAGATTAGAAAAGAGAAGATTTAAATAACACAGTGGTATAAAATTTTAAAAATAAAAATGCATTACATAAGGCAATTTCAGAAGCTCTTCTTTGGTAAAGATTCAAAGTTATAAACTAAATAAAGATTGAAGACAGACTTTAGGAAACCTTCAAATAATTCTGGGGTGGGCTTAACAACTGAGAGAAGGACTATATCTTCTCTTCCCATAAATGGGCTCAAACCTGAATTAGGAGAATCAAACCAGAGAAAAATGTTAAAATACATAATTATTGACTCATAAATATTCTATATGTGACTAGACATTTAGATATAATATAAAAGTAAATAAACTAGAAATCAATGTAATTGTGGATCTTTAGGTAAAGCAACAAATAAGATAATGATTTTCATCTGGGTAACCGACTTTCCTGTCATGTTGCAAGGAACTGAGATTAGTTCCCATCCAACAACCAGCAAAACACTGAAACTCTCAGTCCAACAAGCTTTGAGGATTACATTCTCACAATGACCACCAAGTGGGATTGGAAGTCTATCCTTCAGATTAGACCCTACCCCTAGCTGACAACTTGATTTTAGGCCTATGAAAGATCATGAAGCAAAGAACCCAGTTAAACTGTGTGCATATCCCTGACCCATAGAAACTGTGAAATAATGAATGTGTGTTTGTTTAAAGCTACTAAGTTTGGGAGTGATATAGCAATAGATAACCAATTTGCCCATTAAAACCAATCTCTTAATTCAATAGCCAATGCATAAGGACAATTTCAGGCATAAACTAAATTGGTCAAAATATGTTTAGGTTTTGTACAAGGTTGTTTAAGTATTATTATAAGTAATAAAACCCTATTAAAACAGTCAACTTTTTCTACTAATTAATTAGCTAATTATGAATTATTGCTTCATATCCTTCCTATATTACTATCCGCTGATATAATACTCATATATCTTAATCAATGTAGAAAATCTCAGGGTTGTGTTTATTTCACTTAAGAAGTACCCCTACCCAGAAATGAATTTTAAACAACCCAGTACTACTGTTATTATACTAAAAATAAAAAGGAAAACTACTAGATTTAATATATAATAAATAGTCTAATAAGTACTACAAAATGCAGTGCCACCACAATCCAAACTTTTCTAAGAAATAAATTGTGGCCTCTTTGCATAACAAATTGTTAAAATAAAATAATAGATATATAAACTAATAGCTGGTATGCTTTCAGAATAATTCACTTATTTAACATAAGATAAGAACTTTTTAAAAATAAAAGTCATAGTGTACTTTTAAAAATTAAAAATAATGTTAACTTTTTATGCATTGAAGCTTTGTAAAATAATTGCTTTCAGAACATAATTATTGAGATCTACAGTAAAAAGATCTTAAAAACATAATAGAAATATTTTAGAGATGGTCATGCTAAACAGACTGCTCTGACTAGAAATCTTTACACAAGGGCCTCACATAAAACAACAAACAATTTATTCCCAATTCTCTGGACAGATGAAGAGGAACCTTAATATTGCTGAAGGTTAAATCTCTTAGTAATTTTAATCTGAGTCTCTTTTTTCTTTTTCTGAGTTTAGAATTCAAACATTTATTTGTGCTACTAGAGGCCTGGTGCACAACATTCATGCACTGGGGAGAAATGGGGGTTGGGAGGTCCCTCAGCCCAGCATGTACCTTCTCACAGTCTGGGACCCCTTGGGGGATGTCTGCCTGCTAGCTTAGGCCTGCTCCCTGGGCCTAAGCCATCAGGCAGACATCCCCCAGGGTGTCCTTAGCGCTGTCACAGAGGCATTTGCCAGCTACGAGCCTGGCTTCTGGCTAAGTGGTGCTTCCCCTGTGGGAGCACAATGACCACCAGGGGCAGCTCTTGCATTGAGTATCTGCCTCCTGGTGGTCAGTGTGTGTCATAGCGAATGGTTTGCATATTCGTCTTGTATTATATAGGATAATGAGAAAGAAAAAGAATTAGTCATGTACAACAGTACCAGTTCTTACCAAACAGAGCAACATACAAATACTTCTCATCACCTGCTTTTACAGTTTCAATGGCACAACAGCATACTCAACCTATATCCCAATATATGCATAACTAATACTCTTTAAATCCAAAGGACAGTAATTGTGTCATGCCAAAGTCACTGATTATGAATGGAACAATCAGATTCACATGTTTTAAAACATTTAAAAAAAACCAACACACCAGAAAACAGCAAAAGCCATAGGGCAAAATGTACTGCAGACTTAAAATTTCTAAAGTGAAATTTAAGGGGAAGAGGGCCATGATGAGAAAAAAAAAATGAAACCACTGGTATTACTTTACAAATTCAGTAGATGCATCTCAAACAAGTTATATCATAAAGGGTTTTCAGATCCTTCCCTAAACTTTTACAGTCAGATCACACCCATTTTGCTCCAATTCCCCAAAATGATTTTGGCTGATAGTTTCCCTTCTAGTACTAGATCACTTAAAAAGCAAAACTTTTAAACTAAAAATATGATGGATGCTAAACTCTAACTTGGTACATGGATAGTTTGCTACCAAATATTACAGTCATTTTACAGTGACCACAAAAAGTTATTTGGTTCTTGTTCAGATGACTTTGAAATGATAATATTAAGCAAAAGTTGTTATTCTTATTTATATTGGCCACAAAGAAAAGACAAGTGTTATGTTTATAAGGCATGATTTAACATAAAAATTCCTTTATAAATCCTTGTTTTGCACTTTGCTCAGAATTTACAATCATAAAATATCAGTGAATAAAAACAAGTTGTAAACCAAGAAGAGTAACTCAAAAGCATACATCTAATCTCATTTTAAGTATATACCAAAATCTCAAACTTAAATACCAGTAGTTTATCTTTTTATATTTTATATATTTTTATTGATTTCAGAGAAGAAGAGAGAGGGAGAGAGAGATAGAAACATCAATGATGAGAGAGAATCATTGATCAGCTGCCTCCCGCATGCCCCACAGTGGAGATAGAGCCTGCAACCCGGGCATGTGCCCTCACCTTGAATTGAGATGTGACCTTCTGGTTCATAGGTCGATGCTCAACCTCTGAGCCAAGCTGGCTGGGCTCAAACTTAAATACTTTAAAAGTCCATAATTTGAGCATTTAGTCTTTTTTTTTAATGACTCATCTTCACAACTTTAGATATACCACCTAAGAAGCTTGCAAAGCAGTGAAAGATATTAGAACCCGGCTGATGCAAGTTTGTGAGACCAATCTTTCAAATGACCCATATTCAGGTTTTCAGTTATACCTTTTCAGTCTTCCCCACTTTGCAGCAAAGCAAAATAATCTTGCTTTTTCCTCTGCACTGAGAGTCCTAAGTGCTTTAGAATATATCTAAGGAACTTCTGTGCTCCCAAGCAACAATTCAACTTAGCATTAACAATTTACTAATATTAACTTTTATTTGCCCACAAGTTCTATTAAATTCTCCAGAGCTCTGCCCCCTGATATTTTCTCCAGAGAATTCTCTACAACCCACCACCCCCATCCTCTGCAATATAACTAACCACCCCTTTCCCTTTCTTCACTCTCACCCCTCCTCGTATCAATGTCAAGCTGTGCCCTCCCCCTCCTACAACCCTCACCTCAGGGTCCTTCAGTTTGAATGCTAAAATTACGGTACTTTGAAATCTAATAAAGTAAAATTCAAGTAAAAAAAACACATAAAAAAAGATGAATCAAAGATTACTATCAGTACCCCACCATTCCCTTCTCTTAGTAATCTGCAATGTAATCGGAATGCCCAAACAAGACCCATCATTCTGACAGAATTTGGCTATGACCAACTTGTAACCTCCCAGACCACAGCACAACACAATAACCACCCCTCTCAATTTGCTTCCTTCAGGCATTTGCCTAAGGTACTTCAAACTTGAACATTTTCCCACAGTTTTATCATCACATTAAGAATTCATACAGGCAGGCAGGTAGATAGGTGAGTAGGTGTGAGGATCACTGGAATCCATCTACAGGCATCACTCTGCATTGTGGCACCAATGTTAAAATGTTCATAGCAGAGAACTAGCATGACAGGAGGCTCAATTTAGAAGACAAAGCATCTGAAAAACTCTACCTAAAAAGGGAAAGGTGACTTGTGGCATTCATGTGCCCAGAGGTTGGTGCTCCAAGATCAAAATACAAATAAACATATCTGCTGGTGGCCCAGATGTATCTGACTTGGACTTTTAAATACGTCTTGTCACCTCAGAAGCTCATCTGAAAACCTTAAATGATGACTTCTTAAACACAAGGCTTCCTGAGCAAGGCCAGGAAACATGACTTGGAGAATTTTCTCCTCCTAAGACTCTGGAAATTCAATTGGCAAGCTTCAATTTAGGCAAGCTCTCTCCTTCAGGAGCTCTCTTCCTATACTGCCAGACCCTACACTGGCCAGAGCTCCATTTGTCCTGGTGCTATCTGACTGCCATGATGAACACTGCAGTAACAGAGCACGGTCCATGAAGTGCATGAAGTGCTTTTGTCCTTTTGTGAGGTTTTAAGAGAAGAATTATCCAACCTCCAGGTATATTTGGAAATCCCAAGACTAGAAGGGGTGGAGGTTACCTTCGACATGTGGTGAAAGGTATTCTGAGCCTACCTGAGCCTCATCATCCAAAAGGAGAAGTCATTATGGGAGTTGTACAAAATGTATTTAAAGTCCTGGAAACTTACAAATGTGATCATTTCCATGGTTAGAGTTATCTCAGACAATCCAGAGCCATCGGACAAGTCAGATTCCTTCAAGTAGACTACAAATTTCTGAGCAAAACCCAAAAGAAGTGGTAATAACTCTGATCTTAGGACCAGAGATTATTCCTAATTTTTGAACCAAATATTGGCTCACCTGTAAGATCCAAATGCATTGGAGGAAGCTAAAATTTAATATCGGACTTCTTTTCAATTAGGCAAAGAAAACAATATGAATCAAGAAATAAAGAAAGGCCACAATTATTTTACCCAAAGTGCCTTGGACATTTAATAACATTTACAATAATACTTCATGATTATATAAGGCTTCATCAGAATGCTTTCTTTAATATTATTACATTAATATGAAGTACCTATTTAGTATTCACTGTTCAACTCAAATGTTCCTTCCCCTGTGAAGGCTTTTCTCTTCCCTGGAAAAAATAATTGCTTTTCTACTCTGTGTTAATACGATATTTTGCACATATTCTTATTGTAGGATTTATATCATAATTGACTTTTTACATGTCTAGTTCTATATGAAGCTCATCCCTAGGATAAAAACCTTATTTCATTCATTCATATGACCCCAGTTGCTCAAAGGAAAAAAAAAGGTGGGTATAAAGCAGATGATTGTGTATAATATAAAATTAAATAAATAAATAAGTAGATAGTATCAGAGATCACTGCAACTATTTTAATGAACAAAAATGTTTAATATTAGTTAATTTCCATACTTTAGTGTTTTCTTTATAAATTTTTCATTCATTGACCTTTAGAGAGAGAGGAAGAAAGAGAGATATCGATTTATTGTTCCACTTAATTATGCATTCATTAATTGATTCCTATATTTGCCCTGACTGGGGATTGAACCCTCAACCTCAATCTTGGCATATTGAGACAATGGTCTAACCAACTGACCTACTCAGCCAGGGCTATAATTTACTATTTTATATTTTAATGATTAAATTTAGTGTAGTCTAACTTTTAGTGCAGTGTAAGAGGAACTCTCTTATACTATTTGACTTTTTAAACAAAATAAGTAGCATTAGATTATATATAATTGTCCCATGAATTGTTAAATTACTGTCAAGTTATATATTATGGCAGAAGAGATCCCTGTTCATGTATCATAAAAAAATAAAGTGTAAAATTTAAATGTGTATTTTTCCCACAAAGGAAATATGAAAAACTTGTTAACAGCTTCAGAAATCACATCCTTTATGAAATATACCAATTTTTCTTCATAGCCAAAAAACATATGCTAATAAAAATAAAAACTTACTTATAAACATGCTTTCATTCATTACTAATAGAGTCTCTGGAGCATATATGGAAAGTGGCTATCTCATAAAAGTATTTTAAACATTTCTTAAGAAACTTTCTCTTCAATTTAGAAAAGCACCATTTCTCAGAATAGTTTATCAATTTTAACTGAAATTCAGTAAAAAAAAAAAATCTATCCATGCAAATAAAATACCTACTTAAAAGCAATGCATTTACTCCTCAATTTCTAGTAATTTTTGGGATTCATTGGGGTTTTTTTTGTTTTGTTTTGTTTTTTAACAATTACTGCTACCATGGCAAACAACCAACAACATGTTGGTCTGTACTGCACCCTTGCTCTGAGCCTGACATGGCACAAAATAAGTGGCAAATGAGATCTCATTTTCCATTCATGTATAAGACTAAAAGATGCAGAAACAACAGATGGCATTTAACACTAAGTATAAATTAATGTGAGAGATGTATATTCTAAGAGATCCTAAAGAAAATATTTGAAAAATATGGGTATTTGGATATATGAAACACTTGGCTATTGTAAGCTGAAGATAGTCTGAGCTGTTGCTAGCTCAACTCATTTGAATGTTAAAGTGACTTTTATACATATGATGGATGAAATTCTTTAAAAAGATAATTCTATTAATATTCATCTATTTATAGTCAAGGAGGATTTTTTAAAAATATGTCTTTATTGATTTCAGAGATAGGAAGGCAGAAGAAGAGAGAGATAGGAACATCAATAATGGGAGAGAATCATTGATCATCTGCCTCCTACACGCCCCACACTGGGGATCAAACCTGCAACCCGTGCTTGTGCCCTGCCACGAATTAAACTGTGGCCTCCTGGTTCATTAGTCAAAGTTCAACCACTATGCCAAAACAGCTGAGATATATTTTATATTTTTACATGTATCTCCCTAATAGATTTTAAGCAAAACATGGCTGAGACTATATTTCACTTATCTTTGTACCTATAGGGCATGCTATAGTACCTCACATATGATGTTCAGGAAAGATGTTCAAATATAAATTCAAGTGATTAGAAATACCTTCAAATGAAATTTTTAAAAAATAAACAAAACAACTGGCATACCAGAATTCGCTGTCAATACATTTTTAAAATTAGATTTAAACAAACTTTACTTTTAACGTAGATCATGGAAAATTTATAAGACTGTGTCTACACTTTGACATGAACCTTAAAAAAGTACATACTGTAAATGAACATCAAGCAGGGCATGAGCTGATTGCTCACATTTTAAACATTGTGAAAGAGCCAATCATCAGAGACAACAACATGTTGTATAAGTACAACAGCCCCTACCTGTGAGATCTGCATTGGGCCACCACCCCAAGTCACAGGCTTTGCAGGTGAACTCGTCTTGCACATATTCATTCTCTTTACAGGCTGTGCAAATCCAGCAGCAGCTCACTTCTCCTTTCCGTATGACCTGTAACATAGCAATATTTCACATGCCTAAGGAAGGTTTCTCCAGAAAGTCTGCTATTTCAGATGACTTGTTTTCATACTGCAATAAAAAGGTAACTTAAAAAAAATTCTATATGCTGGAGACAATTAAGTACATGGATTAAAATATACTTGGTTACCTTAGAGTTCAAATGTGAATTTCAATTCATTTCATACTGGATTTGGAAGCTTTTCAATAATAATTTCTTTAATAAAGGGAATTGACTACATTATCTTTTACAGAGTTAATAATAAAACAGGTACATTTTATTCTTATTTATATTAATAGGGATTAATTATTCTCAGAAAGTAAAGAGAGAGCTTTCTTCTCTGAAAGAATGAGTTATATTTAAACACAAAAGTTTCTATATAATAATAACTCATTAACTCATAAAAATTGAGGATTATGGAATGTTTATTATAATTATGAAAGTCAGAGAAATTTTATATAGATAAAAACAGACTGATGGCTAAGAAAGAATAGCCTAGTTATTGGCCTTGCTATTTGCTCTAGTAAATTCAAAAGGTCACATAAATTCTTGGAAGAAAAAACACTAGTCCAAAATTACTGAAGAATTGCTCATTTTCTGAGCAGTTTAAACTTCCTTCCATTTTCAAATTGTTTGGTAAGCACTTTTTCACTTACACAATACAAAACTAAATATCAAAACATACTGCATTTAAAGTGAGTTTCTTGTAAACAGCACATGATTAGATATAGCTTTCATCTCCAGTCTGACAATTTCTGCCTTTCTATCAATGTGTCATTTATTAGAATCATTGCTGTGATTGGATATGCATCAATCATCCCTTTTTTTCTATCTATTCCATCTGTCCTAGTATGTTTTGGTTTCCTCTTATTCTGCCTTCTTTTGGATTGAGAATTTTTTTAGCACTCTTTTTATCTTGAAAAGTGGCATACTTGCTATACCTCTGTGTTGCTTTTGTGGCTGTTGTAGGATTGAAAATATGCACCATTAACATATCACAGCCTACATTCAAGTAATATTATACCACTTCATGTACATTGTAAGACCCTATGATATTCTTTCATCTCCCCCTCCTAATGGGTATTATTTTAGTACATTTTACTTACATGTATTTTATAGTCCCCTATGAAAATTATTTTTGCTTTAAACAATCATCTTTGAAATGCACTTTTGGGAAAAGAAAAAAATCATTGTATTTTATATTTACCCAATAAATATATTTTATCTTTAAATTATAACATCTGGTGCTTTTAAGTCTTTTGTATAGACCCAATTTTCCAACCTCTATAATTTTCTTCATTCTGAAAGACATTCTTTAACATTTAGTGTAGTGCTGGTGTGAGAATTATGAGTTCTTTTACCACTTATACATTTGACAAGTCTTCATTTTGGCTTAATTTTTGAAAAAAAATTTTCACTTGGTAGGAAAGTTTAAATGACAAGTTTTTTAAAATTACTTTTAGCACTTTCTGCCATTCCATTGTCCTTGGAAATAGAATTCTAGGTTAAAAGATTTTTTTTTCTTTTAACACTTTAAACATGTCCTTCCTTCCTTGCCTTGTATATGGTTTCTGATGAGAAGTCCGCTGTAATTCTGACTGTGTTTTATGTCTGTAACAGAACTTTTTATTGTGGCTGATTTTAAGGTTTTCTTTTTTATCACTGGTTTTTAGCAATTTAATTATGTGTTCAAATTCTTTGGGATTTGTTGAGGTTCATGAATTAGAGTTTACATTTTTATTACATTTGAATATTTTTCAAGTAATTATTTCTTTAATCATTTTTTTCTAGCCTGTCTCCCGTGTCTCTAATTGTGCTTATATCTCTTGGCTGTATTCTGCAAGTCACTGAGCATCTCATCTGTTCATCTCTTTAACTTTGTTTTTCTCTGTGTGCCTCATTTGCCCATTTTCTGTTACTATGTTTTTAACTTTATTTATCTTTACTTCTATAATGCCTAATATCTGTTAACCCCATTCACTGAAATATTATTTCTTATATATTTTAGTTTTCATTGTATAAGTCCCATTTTGTAGTGTTTTAATATTTTTATTAGCCTTCCCATGATATTCATGTTTTGGTTTAAATACTTTAGTAAGTAGATATTTTAATATTTTGGCTGCTAATTTCTTCATCAATGTAATTCCTGGGAGTGTTCTGTTACTTGATTTTCCTTCTGGTTATGTCTCACTTTTTCATATATCTGAAGTTTATTGACTAGATGCTGACCACGTGTGGTCACATAGAAGGTGTAAAGCACTGGAGATGTTTTCTTGAAGAAGGATTGCCCTTTCTTCTGGCAGGCAGCTAAGTGACTTGTGGCTTCGTTTGAGTCATGTTTTTAAACTTCTAGGGAAAGTGTAAAATAGTCTCTACTTTATGAATAGTTTGATCTCATTATTAAGGTGTGGCCCTTCTGGGGTCCCTACTTAATTTCTTGTGCACTCAGTAAGGTGTTTCCACTCTAGCTTGTGAAGACAGGAATAATTTCTGGCTTCATATGAGTTTTACAATCCTGCTACCCAGTAATTATTCTTTACCTAGACTTTTAAAAATATATTTTTTTTATTGGTTTCACAGAGGAAGGGAGAGAGAGATAGAAACATCAATGATGAGAGAGAAACATTGATTGGCTGCCTCTTTCATGCCCCCTACTGAGGATCTAGCCTGTATCCTGGGCATGTGCTTTTGACCAAAATTGAACCCAGAACCCCTTCAGTCCACAGGCCACTGCTCTATCCACTGTGCAAAATCAGCGAGGGCTACTTAGACTTTGAATTTTATCCTGCTCAGCCTCAAATCGGCATTCCATCAAATACTCAAGGGAATTCGCAGCCAGCTTCTGGGACTTTTTCTTCATAGATCTTTTCTCCCCCTTACTCTGCATTATAAATTCTAGCTGCCTTGGCCTTCTGAAACTCCGGTTTCTGTCTTATTAAATTAGCAAGATGGCCAAGCTCTGTTTATGTTCTCTCTCAGTGAACAACAACCTGTAAATTGCCTCCAGGCAGAAAGTCTGATTTTAAGGTTCACCTTGTTGGTTTCTTCTCCGAAATCAAGATCATGTGCTGCTCTTCAACATGGGAACATAATTATTTCATATATTGTATCAAGTTTTCAGTTGTTTACAGTACAAGGCAAAGTCTGGACTCTGTTACTCTATCATGACTAGAAGCAAAGTCTCTGCCCAACACATAAAACATCACATTTTCATATGTAAAATCAAAAATTAAACTGCAAATATCGGCATCCATTAGAGTCATGCCAACTGTAGCCTTTGTAAAAATAAAATTGTATTTTCTCAGATCAGGTTGAATTTCATACCACTATTTTAGAACTACATAAAAAATATCAAATGACAGTATATTTTCAGAAAAAAAGTAAAGGTTTCCTTTGTCTTCTTTTTTATTCAAATAACTTTGGAAAGGATAATCAAATTAAATCTTTTTGAAAAATTCATATCTACTCTCAGAAGAAGTATGGGGAATTTACATTACACATGACAAAATTTTCTAAATGATAGGAGAAAAATTAATTAATAAATGAAAGTTTCTTTTAAATCTTACTTAGTATTAAAATATATTAAAAATCATCACAAAATACTGTATATCTCTTCAATCAATGCTATCTTTTTCTCTGACTATAAAATTAATACTACTAATTAGACATCCAAATGATGATAATGCTAAACAAATTTATTTACACAAGATGACTATAAAGGTAGATTCTAGAGGTAGCTGGCACATGGAAAATATAAAAAATTAGGGTTTTAATGACTGAATAAATGAGTGAATAAGTGATTAGCTTATAACTTTAATAAATAATTAAAAATGAAGCTTCTTAAATAGAGTTACTTTTACTACTCTTTTATTCAGCTACCAAGTATGTATAATTTTGCCAAATGATGTCTATAATATGAAATTTGTATTTTCTATTTTCAGCCACATTTTTGACTGAGATTTTATAACTTTGAAGTATGGTAGCAATCAACTCAGGTAGAAACTACTGTTTGGCTTCTGTATTTATTTGTTTGCTAAAACAATAGAAAGTTACTTTGATTTTCTGAACTTATGTATGCTATCCCAATACTCCATAGATGATTGAATATCCCATTGATTGTGATCTCACTGGTCATCAAAGCACATTCTTCTGGGAACCAGGACAGCTCAATTATCCTAAATTGTCTCAGTAGCTACAGATAGTGTATTCCTATTGACTCAGTGGTCCCAGAATCTGGACAGCACAATTATTCTAAATTGCCCCAGTGGTCCCAAATAATGTGTTTCTGTTGATTCAGTGATTCGTAAATACTTTAGATAACTAACTTACTCAATTTTGGTTCTGTAAATGCTTTGCGGGAAACAGGTTCCTCATTCCAGACCTAAAGATGTAATCCATACCTTTGTGATATCCTGCCAATATAAGCCAGATGTGACAAGATGTTCAGGGCTGCAAAGTTTGGAGTGCTGAATTACTCCCTGTATGCCGCTGGCTTTTAATAAATGACCCTTATAATTCAACTTCTTGAGGCATCCATTGTAAGATGGGGGCACACTACAATACAACAATTTTATACCTGAATTTTGGTCCCTGTTTCCTAATCATGTCTCCAATTTCTTCACACTCTAGAGTAGTATACACAGTTGCCAACATCATCTGTATGCACTGTATACTTCTAAAAAAAGGGACTTCCATTGTTTTCAGATCAAAGTCATCAAGGTACAGAATTAAACCAAGAACACACAGTAGACAGCCAATGAATGAGTGTCAAATTGAATCTTTTAAAAAATATATAGTTAAGCCACTTAAGAAATTTTAGTGCCTCCTTAATCCAACACTTTCAAAGTATAATGCCTGCTCTTCAGTCAGGCATTTACTTTGTCCTTGATCCTTGTTTCTGCTCCTAACTTTATTAATTTCTTACACAATTCTTCCCTATAAAGAAGGGCATTCTCCATACTAACCCCTGCATATGTCCTCATTAATGTCCACATAACTCGGTTTGCTTTATTTGTTTTGGAGGGAGATTTCATGTAGAGTAAATACATTATCAAATTTGTAATTTATCTGCCTTGCTTTTCAGAAGGATTATTCTGGTTGCTGTGTAGAGAATAAACTTTAAGGAGAGAAAGAGAGGGACAAAATAGTACGTTTTTCTGTCTGTGTGTTTCTGTGTTTGTGTGTTTTAACCATCAGCTCTAACATAGAACTATATAGTAAACAAATAACTATATTTTAATAGAAGAATATTACCTTTTTCTATTTTAAGTGTCATCTTTCCTCCATCAATTTATCTATGTCATTACTTTTAAGAATAGACATAACATCAAAAGTTGCAATAAGTATTTCTAGAGCGATAAACCCTTTGGAACATTAACTTACTTGGAATTTTATAATAATTAAAATATAGTTGGTATCTTGGTTACCACAAATTAGCTTTTGTACTCTATTTCATATCTATATGGTAGATATGTTTCATTTCAGATACATTTTTAAATTCTCAAATTATTATGCCTAATTTATGTTTTAATCTCCCCAACTCATGAATTTCTTCATTATTTTTATATCTGTCATTCTCATTGATGTTTTTTGCATATGGTATATGTTTAGTAAGTGACTAATACTTTTTCATATTTTTTTCACAGGAAAACACTTCCTATGACAGCTCTAAGTCATGATAAAAGGCTTCATATTTCATGGAAACTGCCTTGGAAGGACCAATGCTTTGTGAGGCAGAGGATCTGTTGCTTCTTTTCTCATCAGGTATCCATGGTGCTGTACTTATTGTTAGTGAGACCAGGAGACCTGTGGCTGCACACAATGCTGTTATTCAATTCCATATGCACTGTAGGAGTCTCAAAGTATTTATGCCATAGGAAACCAAGTATTCACTTTATGATGAAATCTCTGAAGTGATTTGTAATGGATTTTTAAAAAGTAAGGCTTTATTTAAAAAAGGGGGGAAAGAAAACAGCATCAAGAGAGTATAATGAAGGAAAAGTAACTATAAGTTAAAGGAAATAGGGAAAAATTTCTTCAGAAGGGAAATACCTGAAAGATTAGCAGGATAAAGAAAGTGGGTCTGTTCAATTAAGCATATAAAAGAACCAGCTAGAAGAGAAAAAGTAGCCCTGCCCTCCCGTGTCCCCACAGCACCCTGCATGAGAGATTGGACAATGATCAATTCTAATTGCTGGTATGTTTTTTTTCCAGCTACACTCTGAGTCCCTCGAAGAAGGGGCTATGCTTAAGTTTCCTTTGCACGCAGAGTGCTGGCATAGTTCTGGACACATATTAATTACCTAATAATGTATATAAAAGGAAAGGACATAATATGGAATGACATAAAGAGGAGAAATAGAAATAAATAATTCAAGGAAAATAAAAAGAAAAGGTAATTGAAAAGAGTGTTGTAAGAACTAAATAAGAATATTAACTTATGAAAATCCTACATTTTTTACAGAAAAAAATGTAATAAAATGTTTTAAGAATACAAAATGATCACTAGTATAGACATATACTGAACAAGCTATGTATGAGGAGATCTGTACAGAATGACACAGAATTATACTCCATGGGGTGAAGTTAATTATGTGCATTTTTCAGCTAGAAAACAGCTGCAGAAGGGATCAATACCTTGTGCAAATCCCAGTCACGTTATCTCCAGTTATTTCCAAGAGTTAGGCTCTTTTTAGTGTAATAATGGCTGGCAGGGTGATGATATGTTATGCTGAGAACCAAAATTATATCTCAGAGGTTGGCAAAAACCCTTCGTTATGTGGCCCAGTATGCTAGATATGGTGTTATGCATAAGGACAAATAAATTAAAAGACCTGATCATTGAGGTTAAAAAGCTCAAAACCTAACATACTGCATTAAGTACACTACTAGAAGGAGGAATTAAATGCTTCCACAAAGAACATACATTTAATCATTCATTCATTCATTCATTCATTCATTCATTTGTGAAAGAGAATAAAATGGGGCAAAGAAAAACTTGTGGTGCTTAGCAGATATTTTGCAAAAGGCTTGCAACCTTGAGTACCACATAGCCCAGATAATCACTAGCCATCTGACACTGGGAGGAACCAAAGCACGAACCAGACCCTTACATCAGAAGAGATGACTTGCAGCCAGCAAAAATTAATAAAAACCTTTCCTCCTCCCTGCTCTTGTCGGTATCAGCCCACCTGTACCCAGGTGCCTGGAATAAGATCTCTTTTGCCGAGATCAGTTTGGCTCAGTGGATAGAGCATCGGCCTGCGGACTGAAAGGTCCCGGGTTCCATTCCGGTCAGGGGCATGTACCTTGCTTGCGGGCACAACTCCAGTAAGGGTGTACAGGAGGCGGCTGATCGATGTCTCTCTCTCATCGATGTTTCTGACTTTCTATCCCTCTCCCTTCCTCTCTGTAAAAAATCAATAAAATATATATTTTTTAAAAAATCTCTTTTGATACATTATGGTCTCATGTCACAGGAGTGCAATTCCTGCCCACTCCGAACATTTCAATTTGCAATGTGTGTGTAGAGTACCTACAATGTGCCAGGAACTATGTGAAAACTAAAAATAATCAGTGAACAAAACAGATAATATCCCTATCCTTGAGGGGCTATCATTCTAGAGAAAGGCTTTGAGAAAAGAGCAGCAAAAAGAGGAATACAGTTCAGGACAGGCACTAAAATGAGGCAAGTACAGTTCCTAGGGACCACATGTAAAGAGGCATGTGCCCTCCATGTTGAGCAACTATCCACCCTGCACTTGCAGGACCTTGAGAGTGAGTGTGTCCTTGAAATTTTGTGCTCTAGGTACTTCATTTGCCTCATTTTGATCCATGTTCTAATAGGGCAGTGGTTCTCAACCTTTCTAATGCCGCAACCCTTTAATACAGTTCCTCGTGCTGTGGTGACCCGCAACCATAAAATTATTTTCGTTGCTATTTCATAATTGTAATTTTGCTAATGTTATGAATTGAAATGTAAATATCTGTGTTTTCCGATGGTCTTAGGCTCTACAGCAATGGTTCTCAACTGTGGGTCACCTAAGACCATCGGAAAACACAGATATTTACATTGCAATTCATAACATTAGTAAAATTACAGCTATGAAGTAGCAACAAAAATAATTTTATGGTTGGAGATCACCACAGCATGAAGAACTGTATTAAAGGGTCCTAGCATTAGAAAGGTTGAGATACACTGTGATAGGGGGTTGCAATTTTGCATATTGTGGTTAAGTAAGGCCTCACCAAGACAATGCCATTTGAAATGCGAGAGAGGGGAAGAGAGTATGCCCTGAATCTGGTGGAAGAGTATTCTAGACAGTGGGAACAGCTAGAGTAAAGACCAGGTAGGATGAGTACCTTGTATACTCATACAATTGCCTTTCTCCTCTACTTTTCTGTATGAAAGTTATTCTTCAAAATGTTTACTAAGAAAAGTAAATAGGTTCTGCTTCTGCAACAGCCATCTTCAACACACAGCAGCCCTGCTGTGCTCCTGCTCTGCACACTATTGTGTGATTCAGCAGCAGCTCCTATGGAGACCTGTCCCTGAAAGTGGTGGTCAGGCTGGGTACAAGGTAAGATGATCACCAAAACGTTCAGTAATCAAGAGATCAAAGCTTGAGAAGTGAAGATGTAGGTATTACTGAGTGGCTATGGATAAATTAATAATTCCATGGAACTTCTCATTACAATCAGTATTTGAAAAGATTCCTCCTCATTCAAAGAAAGTATAGTAGTTTTCTGTTTACATATGCACAGCATAATACAAAAAACAAAACAAAAACATTTGCCTTCTACTTTTTCCAAAATTTTAGCCAATATGTTTTTTAGCAGCTGGGACAGATCACACCATCATTATGTAATCATAGGCTTCTCAGATAAGAACTTAAATAAAATATTTTTATGGACAATTTGTATTGAGAACCTGACACCCTGTTGCAGAGTTTAGAAAATATTACCTCATGGAGGAACCACATTGTTTTTTCACTGGTTGCCAATATGGTTATATTAACTATGAACAATTTAAATGGGTAGTCTTCTTTGATTCACAAAAAGAGAACACTGAGATGTTTTGGGACAGTTACAATGAAGATATTATTGCTAATTTCCTTAGCCAGTGTTTTGGGTATGTGAGAATTGTTCTTATTCTTAGAAAACATAATCTGAGGTGTGAAGATATAAAGCTTCATATTTGTACCTCACATTTTAAATGGTTCAGGGAAAAATAGTTAACCCAATTCTGAAGTTTATAGATTGTAAAATATGTAAAACTGGGATTTTCTCCACATTCATAAGGTGTACTTTACTCCATGACAAAATAGCATCTGCAATGAAGCGCCACTTATGATATATTTCATGTTCCCCTAATGTCTCCAAAATTCTGTCAGATTGGTCAGATGATATTCATAGAAAGTAGTGATTTTCCTCCACTCTCCACATCAAAACTTCTAGTCCTAAAACCATCAACTTTGAGTAGAGAACCCAAAAACAAATTTAGTGGGAGGAAACAGAGAGGCAAGTAGGAAAAACAAGAATAGAAGGGCAGTGAAAGCAATATGCAGGGTCCTTTCCCATGATTTCTCTGCCTGTTGCCTTGTCTCTAACACACTCTCCCTACCACCTTCACAAATTTTGCTTCCTTAATCCTAGATTCTGTTCCTTCGGCATTTTAAATGTGGACCTCTGCTTATAATTTGTGTGAATTATTGAGAAAATAAGGTTTAGCAATCAAAATTTGCATTTGTAGGAAACATATCAGTTCATATAATGAAAGATAGTAGAACAACATATGGCTGTGGGGTATGAGTTTTGGGTTGGCACCAAGCCCAGTTCTGGCACTTTCTACTGAGAAAGCTTAGAGCAAATAAATCAATCCCTCTTCACCTCAGATTCCTCATCTGTAAAATGGGGGGGAGGAGTTGATGATACCTGCTTTAAAAGGGTTGTTCCAAGGGATAATTGGAATCATGATGCCTTTAAAGCATTATTGTTTGCACAAGTATATGCTTGGTAAATGTTACTCCCTGACCTCCATCATTTCTTTTCTTCTTTTCACTTGCCCTTCCTTTGCCTCCCACCCCTTCTCACCTCTTTCTGCCCTTCCCTACACCATGGAAAATCATAGCAGGCTTGGTAAGGGGGAGTATCATCTATGCAGAACACTTGCTATTCACTTACAGATGTACTGTCCACATTTTCTGTGCTGCCTCAGATTCACTTCACCAGTGTCATGTGAAAGAATTTCATCGGGACAAGAATCAGAAATGTATTCTTGGGAAAAAGCAGTGCTGATGTTCAGCTCATACACAGTGACTATGTTCACACAACTGAAACACTTAGCACTGAGAGGAAACTAATGGTATCTTCAAGCCTCCTGAATACCCCACGCTATAGGTGTGGTGGATGGCCCTCCAGGACCCTGTCATAGCACTAGAATGAATTCAATTCTGGTTGGTGAGTTGTCATGACAATTATTAAATCCTTCATCAACACATCTGCAGAGGAAACACACGATACTGAAAGCTAGGATGATTTGTCTCGGAAGTTTGTTTCATCTTCTAAGTGGCTTGTGTCAGTGGGAGGTTAAGTCCATTAGGACAGCTGCCAAAAGATGTTGCAGGAGGCAAATCTCTATCTTCCTTGATCAGGAGAGATAAGGCTTTTCCAGATTCCACACCAACACTTTTGCATATGAGTCACCTCTTGCCCTAGACACCGAGTGTACCTCACCCACGCATGGGTGGTTGTACAGCTCGTGAGAATGGCACAGCAGGATGGCCGTGGCTCATGGTGAAAGGGTCAGAGCCACATAGGGCACCTACTGCAGCTCCAGTTGTGCGGGGCAACACTTATGTGACAGTGTGTTTGTTCCCAGATACGGATTACAGAAAATTAGAGCTGGAAAGACCTGTTAGGTCATTTAATCGATACCCTTGCCAGCTCATAATCATGCCTGTACACTCCATTTCCTAGTATATTATCCAGATAGGTTTTAAAGAGCATGGGATACAGAGAGCATTGTCTCTATGTCTTCTTCACCGAGAATTCTCTCTAGCACGTACGGCTAAATACTCATGATTTAATGTTTATTTATTCTAGTTTTATGTATGCAGACATATCAGGTTACTTACAAGTTGGGGAAAAGGCATCTGATAATAGAAAGTGAAGTCTCTCTCTTGGCTAGAAAATGCCGGTTTCAGGAGAAGCAAAGAACTTGGTGGAGAAATGATCAGCAGTACTTTTGTGTTATCTTATTCAACTTCTTTTGTTTTAGTTATGTGCTTACTTAGCATTTTTTGGCTCCTGCTCTCTAACAATAGCTAGAACTACAACTAAGCAGTATCATTTGTTTTGGTTTTCACTTTTACATCTGTTTCAGTTTTCAAATCCATCATGCATCCCCCTGCTTTCAATATTGTATTTTAAAATCCTGCATCATCATTGTGATTCAATTAAAGACTATTCCAAATATTTAAATGGTTTTCCTATTCCATTTTCTAATCCTTCTTTGTCTTTTCAATTGTAGCTAACCACAAGCACAAAAACAGTAAGCCTGATCCATCCTTCCTGGGTAATCTTGTCTAAGAAAAATGTCTACGCATTTTTTAATTTTTGTCCAGGCAGGGGGGCCTCCTCATGAACACCGTCTGAGAACGCATTTGTGGCTGGCTTACCTTAATTTGACCCTTTAAGCAAGGCTCGCTGCACACAGACCGTACCATTCCACT
Organism: Lasiurus cinereus; assembly: GCA_011751065.1. Taxonomy (NCBI): domain Eukaryota; kingdom Metazoa; phylum Chordata; class Mammalia; order Chiroptera; family Vespertilionidae; genus Lasiurus; species Lasiurus cinereus. The sequence goes on along the minus strand of JAAGEH010000018.1, from coordinate 21,067,661 downwards.
CTTGTTCATCTGGATTTTATAGTCATCGATGTTCAACACCCCCTCATGCCAGGTTCCCACGTGTACATAGTCATAGCGATTAGCTTCAGTGTACTGCAGATTCATGATGTCATACCTACAAAGAAAACAACTTGTGTGTCTTGGAAAATATGGACATAATGTACAAAGCAAAGAAGTTTGGTAAATCTATACTAATAAAGAGAAGGAAGTAAAAGCTGAAATCATCTTCTGTCCTAACACCAACTACTGCCAATATTCAGTTTATTTGTAATATTTCCACTGGTTTTAAAAAAATGTGTATCCCATTCTCAATTTTGGTGTATTGCCCATATTTGCTAAAGAACACAGTATTCTTAGGCTTTCTTTATGCATGTTTTCCAAAATAATATTTCTATATCTCTATGAGTGCTGAGTTGTTCATCTCCTCTAAGTCATTATGCACTAAGTCATTGTTTGAACATGTAGCAAGTCTGGAGAACACTAACTCCTTGACTTAACTATTTTTATTCCAGTTTTCTTTTTTACTTTCAGTTGCCATTTTTATTACACTGGATTGAAAGAGGTGAATTTTATAATGTTTGGAGCCTGTTTCAGATGTGATTAGAGTAAGAACTCTGAGAAATGCATCTTTAATTAGCAAGGATGTTGGGGATTTATCATCTTGCACATTGACATTTAAACTGGCCTCGTCCCTGGTTAGGACAAACATTTCTGAATCTAAATAAGTGATGTTAATTGATTTCAGTAATTTCAAAAGCTGCAATACTACACAGCAGCAAAATCTGCATTTAGAAATCACCTCTGCAGACTGAGTGTGTTCTGGGGGCCAGACCTCAGCATCTTCCACCGTGGGCAGTGTAGAGCACTCCCCCGTGTGATGGAAATAGGTCAGGACTTGGCATTGAGATGCATGAGCTGGAATACCTTTTCTAACATTTATTTCTACCTTAGGTTAAATTACTTAGGAATGTTATTAAACTTTTAAGGATCATGGGCTTCTTGTGGGGATTTATAACCATAAGGTATGTAAGAAACTATTTCACAGGTGGAACAAAAGCATATATGTAAGGCAATATCAATATATCAGTCATACATATATTTCTATGAATGCCCTATAATACTCTGGTTATTTCTATTACCATAAGAAAATGGGAGAACATTTTTGTGCTGGCAATGCCATTTATCTCTCAGCACTGAATATATTCTGGCATTTCTCAATCTTCTCTGCATGCTGCTATCAACTCCAGGTAAATTATAACTCATGAAGGCCTGACTGCCATGCTGACTCTGAAAAGTGGGATAGTTTTCTATAGTACCTGTGATGAGCTTTCCACCTCCCAAGCTAGAAGGTAAGAGGCATTATCTCTTGCTCTTGACCCAAAGAAATTAATGACAATTAACCAACACATATTTCTCTTCCTCAGCTCTCTTCCCCCATCCCCCAAGGCTCCTATCTATCCCATCCTGGAATTCCTTCCAAACCGGATTCAAACTCAGAATTCTCCTCAGCCTAGCACTCCAGGAAGCTACCACTCATCAACCTTAGTTGGTATCTGAAACCTATGGGCTGTATTTGGCCTAGTTCTTTATCTACACAACTCCTGCCTTTTATGGCTTTTCTTCCTGCTTTCAACGTGCAAACGCCCCCCAGGGTAGCTAGTGGCTTCTCCACATCCAGATTCTGGCAATGTCTATATAAATAGCAGTCTCCTACAGGGAAAGGGGACACTGAGAGATTGAAGGAAGTTTCTCCCCTACTTTTTCAGGTGAACAAAACCTACCTACAGTTTCATCTTTTGGCTGTTCTGACTTTTGGCTACCAGAGGGTTGTTATTTTCCTGGCTGCTGAGACACACCAGAATGTTCTTCAGAGTAGCTGTCTGAGCGATATCCATGTAGGTGTTAACTTGGGGCTGATGGTTCACACTCATTCTACCGATCAATGATACTAATCTACACCTCCAATTCTTTTCCATTTTAAACTCATGGTTATAGCACCTACTGTGAATGTTCACTAAGAATGTTTTCTTTTTCCATTTCTTTGAATTTTTATGTTTTACTCCATATTACCTCGCTAAATCTTATGTAGGTACTTCCAATGAAGGCTTAGATGCAATGCCAGCTTTAGAATATCTTTTCCCTATAAATTAATTTCCTAATATTTTATTTCAATGCCCTCATTTGCTTTTAGAAGAGGAGAAATCAGTTCACACTTCATTAGCATGCAAAAACTGAAAAGCTCACAATTTTTTGGTATGAAAACACGTTTTTTTAAAAAATCCCAAAAGCCAGAAGGGAAAAAAACACACACACTGAAAGATACCAAGGGAAAAATACTGTCTTAACAAAGAGAGGCTGCCTCCTTTGCTGTATGTGTTAATGAGCACTGCTCTTTTCTCCTGACCCTGGTTCCTTCCTGGCCATCAGGCTGGCATTTATTTGGAATATTCCTCATGCTGTAAATTACAACTTGACAACATCCTCTCAATGTATCCAGTTCATGTTACATGATGATTAGCTAAAATAATTACAGATGGATCCAAAAACTTGGATGGTGTTGTGACAGGAGATGGAAGCAGATGGAGTGGATTGAAACAGAAATTGATCACAGAAGATGATCAATTTCAAGCAGGAGGAAATAATCCTTGAAAAGACACCCAGAGGAAAGACATTATTTAAATATATAATTAAAGATGGAGAAAAAAACAAGCTGAACTTGTGTCCCAATATTTTGAATACAAATAGAGAGAGGAAGAGAAAACGCGTGTTTATGGGGTGTCTAAAATGTATTTGGCCCTTTGCCTGAGAAGAGGTTTCTTTTCCAAATCTGATCCTTTACAGGGCCCAGTTTCCCGTGGAACACAGCATTATAACCGTGAGGGAGTGCTGTTCTGAATCTCAGATCCACTAGAACCTCCTGGTATTACTTCCTAAGGTGCTCAGCACCTGGAAACCTTCCACATATCCAGGCCCTTAATCATTCCATTCATCTCACTCACACGTTTACCTAACTTGCTCCCACCTAATGGAAGCCTGAAAGGGATCTAATAAAGTCATTGTTTAATTGCTGACAATTACTTAGATGATTTATCTTTCTGAGAGCTGTTGGATTTTAACAGGGAGAATCCTCGTAGTCCCACAAAGCACTCTCTAAAAGTAAAACTTCACACTTACGTGAAAGAAGGAGATATGTGGAGAATTATTTAGGGCAGTGGTCGGCAAACTCATTAGTCAACAGAGCCAAGTATCAACAGTACAATGATTGAAATTTCTTTTGAGAGCCAATATTTTTTAACTTAAACTTCTTCTAACGCCACTTCAAAATAGACTCGCCCAGGCCATAGTATTTTGTGGAAGAGCCACACTCAAGGGGCCAAAGAGCTGCATGTGGCTTGTGAGCCGCAGTTTACCCACCATTGATTTAGGATATCTTACAGTAATCTCTACCAAATAGTCTCTTACAGTGCCTTTGAAATGACATTGAGAACATTGCCAGCAACTTTGTCTAATTTTAAGAGTAGCTAAAGGTAGAGCGATGTGGCAAAAAGGTTACAAGCCTCAGACTCGCACGGCACTGGCTCCACCAGCTACTGTCGGTGTGATTTAAGGTAAATTTTTTAGTTTCTCTGACACTCAGCTTTATCAGATGCGAAAAGGATAAAGATGTGCTTATAGCAATGAATATTAAATGACTTGGTGTTCCATTTTAATACAGCATATGCTTTCCCCAAATCTCTCTTTCTGCAAAACCATCTTATGAGAGAGAAAAAAGAAAGATTGTGGGCATCCTGTGCAGCAGCCAAGCCAATGGCTTTTTTCTTTCCCATTGCAACTTTTAATTCTTATGTCACTATTGTGATTATTCCTTGTCTGGGAAACATCATATGAACAAACACAACTACTCTTTATACTGACATCACTCTCTAAGTACCAATGAAATACAAGCTAATTGGTATTTTAAAACTAGTGTTATAAAACAGACTAAATATAAAATGACTAGGGAAAAGGATAACATATATATGTGTGTGTGTGTATATAAATATATATATATACTATATGTATATGTATATGTATATGTATATGTATTAGTTAGGTGTAATTTTCCTTTGTTTTTTAATTCTTTGGAAGCCAGTAAGACTCAATACCAGAAAGAAAATTCTTTCCTTTCTTGTTCCAAGAGCCTGAGACAAAGAGATACATGTGTCGGACTTCATTCTCCCCATGTAGTAAGCTCTTTAAGCAGGTATAATATTAAAACATTTTACCACCTGTGTGGCCTTGGGACCAGTCAATCAGAAAGCTGCTCTAGCCTGGAGCTGACAGTGCCACAGAAAGTCCTGCTGGAAAGATGTCATCTCTTTAGTTTCTGGGGCTTACAAAAGATCTGGGTATTCTGAGTGGGAGCTGGGTAAGGGTGTGGTACTGGCAAGAGGCAGGATTGTGTGTGTTTACAATACGTTTTTCAATGTTTTAAAATGTAATTTCCATATATTACCCCTGTCTCTTAACTTTCTAGTTGTTTTGTTCAGGACACCCAGAAACCATAGAACCAAAGGGAGCCAGAGTTGCCACTTATCTGGCTCAGGGAGGGTTACACGTTATTCCAGATCCATTACAGAAAAGATGGCTTTACCTTCCAGGGGCGTCCCCTTTCTCATCAAACCACACCTCTTCTCCAGACACACCAATGAACGTGGACTTGATGAGGAAGTCCAGGAGTTTCCTGCCGTCGATGGGCTTCATGGCATCGCAAAGGCCCACGTGGCCGGGGCACAGGGCATGGTGCATGTTCTGCAGCCCATGGGCCATCGCATAGATGGCATTGATGACAAAGCCCATCTTACTGTCCTGGACGTAGTTTTCTTCCAAGCTTTCATTGCCTGTAACATAAAAACAGATTGCTGCCAAGGCTGCAGTAATGGAATCTAGGCCTGCAGGTGTAATTCTCCAGTGCTTTCATGGCTCTCAGAGGAAGGGAAAGCCACGCTCACCTGTTCCAGCTTTGTGACTAGCTCTAGTATATTTTGTCTGCAAATAGTTTATTCTGTTTTATTCTCTAACTTTGGTAATGGTTTTATAACATATAAAACAGACTCCATAGAGGTGAAAATTTAAGAAAACCAAAACAAAAAACCTTTCAAATATTGCAAGGAAATCCTTCAGGAGCAATGGGAATAGCTCTTATTACCTCTTGGTTCACAGAGACGTATATTAAAATTCTCACTGTATTGCAGTACTGGAAAAATATTCCCGATAGCCTCTATAGAAATCCACACTCCATAGTAAATCAATTGGTGCATTATCAAAACCCTGACATTTTCTTTGGCTGATCTCTAAGGTCACAAAAACCCAGAGCAAGAAGAAGAGCTACATAGTATGAATCTCTTCTTATATATGACCTGCAGTGCTAAAATACTTGAATCAGATTCGCTTGTTATTAGAAACTCAGATAAAATAATTTTTTGATGGAGGAGTCTGACTATAATTTAGCCTTTAGCTTTTACCAGTGAACTTCAAAAACCCTGCAATAATCTCTGCCTATGTCGCAGGTGATCAAAGGCTCCCCAGGGCCCAGCAGTTTCACAAGAACAGAACTGCATTATAGATGAGCTCCACAGCAGAAGTCTAAACTTCAGTGCTTACACATGGATGAGACCTTCAGAGACCAACTGGCTTTGCTGAAATAAGACCTACAGGTTTGGAAAACAAAATAGATTTGGAACACACCACTGGCATCATTCAGAGATTTCATACTTAGTTCCAGAAATTTGCCTCTCTGCAGTGGGCTTTCCCTCCCCACTGATAGCAAGGGGTCTACAGGATGTGTGATCTGGGTGCAAGAAGCTGGGAAAGTGGTGAGTTAGGTTCCGGGCACCCTGGCCACCGAACCTTTGTGTTCCAGCCTAAATAGGACACCAGACACAAAGGTTCCTGAACTCGAGAGCAGCACAAAATATTAAGGAAGCTGTTGCTTAATAGGAAATTGTTAAAGTGTGATTTGCTAAAGCATTACTTTTCCAAATGGAAAAATAACATTTTCTGAGAGGAAATAGGGAGTAAACGAGGCAGAAAGGGCATTTTAAAATCAAACCTCACAAAAATAAGTCTAGAGAGTCTGTAAAACAGAGAGCAGACATCTGCAAAAACTGTAAAGTCATTAAAACGGGGTAACGTATGTCTGTCAGCCAGAACCCTGGCTCTCAATATTAGTTTGCATGCTGTTCCCTCTCATTTATATCAGGACATAAAAGACATGGATTTATGCCCTGTGTTGGATTGTGACTGATGCACATTTTCAACATGCCTTTAAAGACTGCCCCAAATCTCCAGGTGTTGGAGCTAAATGTTAAAAGCTGGTCAAATCAGAGACATTAGCAGGACCTAATGAAGAAAAGGGAAAAAATAGACAAAAGTCGAGTGGCAAAATCGTCTTCAAGGCAACAGCCCCTTCAAGAGTTCTTGTCGGTACTAAAGCCATCCACTTGCTGCAACTATTGACCTCGATCCAGGCACAAACGAGGAAAATCTGAGAATGTACACATGGAATTCTCCACCAAAAGGAAACTTCCCTATTTTGGACAAGCCTTATGGACACTGAGTTTGTTTTTGTTTCTTGTAGTGGTAACTGATTTAACTGATTATTATATATTTTAAAAGTTATGTTGGTGTCCCCAGTACAAATTTCCTAAGCTGTGGTTGTCTAGTTGGATGTGTTATTCATCAGCATAGAGACCATAAGAGTTCTTGGCTTTCTCTGAGATCAGTTTTCCTTTTGATCCGTATCTAGGGTGATTACATAACTATTGTCCAAACTGGGTCACTTTTGAAAGTGAAGTGAGTGATGATTATTCTGGAAACACAGGGGTAGACAAGGCAAATTGGTCAAATGGTGACACATTTGTTGAGCCATGCTGCTCTCTAACCATCTATTTAGCGATGTTATACATATGTATATATACATACAGATGCAATAAAAATCAGTAAAATATTATTACTTTAAACTTTTTACATGTATCTAATTTTAGTAAGAGATGAACACATCGATAATACTTGCTACTGTTTTGTGTTTGTTATGTACGATACTCACAGAATGAGTTCATGATAATCTTGCCAAACAGACATTCATCTTGCCACTTACGAGTAAGGGGAAGGTGGTGGCATCCAGATGCCCCTTAACCCTTGGTGTTTCTGTTACGCTCAGCAGCAGCACACATGCAGGGACAGAAATCTACAGAGGCGGTGATCTTCTGGTAACAGAGGACAGGGCATCCTGCTGTCACCAGTATCGCTGTCAAGCTGGTTTGGGGTTTCTCCCTGAGATTGTTCCAGATGTGCACAGAAGTCTCTCTGACCAGAAGCACTGGTGTGCAATCTATCAACCGCAAACTATGACAGAAAAGCCATCCTGTCAGTATTTCTCCTGCAGACAGCCAGGAGGCCAGGCATGTGTTTCCAGGGAATATTTGTGGCTCACACCATTTCCAAAATAAACACCAAGAGCTGGCAGAGCTGGTGTGTCTGTCAATCTGAAGTGAGCCCATGCACTGGCCTCCCCTGTCAGTCCACTAGGTTCACAGGTGAGGAGGGTGTTGCCATCAGTAAGAACTGCTCTGCTCCCACCCAGCTCGAAGGAATTTACATTTGGGAAGAAGTCACAGGGAGAAAATCATCTGGCCTTTACAGTACCATTCTCTTTGCCATAGCAACTGTCCCAGATAATGTTGCAAAGATCTATCATCAAACCAACAGAACATGTTACAGGTTTTCCTAACCAATGTGAATAGAATATCCAAACTAATAATATCACCACTTGGTAAGAAGGTGAAAACATGTTTAATTCCCTAAGATTTAGGGCCTTTTCATAGTACTAGTCTAAGGGTTATTAGAGAGAAGGGGGTTTTATGATTCATTTTTCTGTGGTGCATTAATTGTTATAGACCACTAGGTTATCATTAAGGCATTACCTTTTCTAATACACTAAATGGAATCAAACAATTATGCTTTACTGTGTTTATTTACCTTCAAAAGAATACCTGCCTAGTACTTCACCATGGATTGTAAAAATATCTACTTTGCTTCTAAAATAGCAATCTTGTTTTCATTGTGAACCCACAAGGGCTATAAATTGCTGCCTGACAGCAGCAGCCTGCGGGCCTCCCCGGGGTAGGGACCTATGGTGCACCTTCTGGAAACAGGAAACTCATGGTGGTTGGGAGGAGGGTCAGAAATTCTATCCATTAACATTTAGGACAGCTATTCAGCAGAGTGGTAGAGCAGAAAGAACTTTGGACTAAGCACCTGAACACTGGGGACTCAGAGACAGTTCTGCCATAATATGTCAACAAAGAGCAATGGAACTTGGACAAGAGTCTACACCTTCTTGAGTCTCAATTTCCTAACTAACTAAAAAAAAAAAAAACACCACAAGTGGACCAGATTCTCTTTCCCTGCTAAAGTTTCCAATTCCACATTCATTAGTACTTGGCAAAGCCATTTCCATCCACTAGTCCAGTGGTCAGCAAACTGCAGCTCGCAAGCCACATGTGACTCTGGTCCCTTGAGTGTGGCTCTTCCACAAAATACCATGTGCGGGCGCGCATGTACAGTGAGATTGAAACTTCGTGGCCCACGCACAGAAGTAGGTTGGGGGCTCTCAAAAGAAATTTCAGTTGTTGTACTGTTGATATTTGGCTCTGTTGACTAATGAGTTTTCCGACCATTGCACTAGTCTCAGTGTTACTAGAATCTTTTTTAATCCTTGCACAGCTGTGTGAGATAGGTTCTATTATCACCATTTTACAAAGGAGGAAGCCTAAAGCACAGAGAGGTTAGGAAAATATGCCCTCCTTTCCCTTCAATTAGTGCTGTTTTTGTGAAGAGGCTCCTGTTGAGTAACACCTTACGCTTTTTAGTTCACCTAATGGGAAGAAAAGGGGATTCATCTTATTGGGAAATTGACAAAAAGAAACTGGGCATGCTCAGCTCAGCCTCTTTCTCTAATTGGGAGGCAGACACTTGACAACACTCAAAGATTCTGGTTGGTTCTCTGGCAAATTCTTTTGTTTTCTATGCACACAATCTCATGCCTAATAAGACATATTTTATCATCATTTGACTTCTGGGTCTACTTCTTAGTTGGATCCAAATTTGGAAAGGAATTACTCTGGCTGTCACACTGAAATCTCATGGGACATGAATTTAGGGTCACATAGCTAGCAAGGACAGACGCAGTGGCCTTCAGAGCTGGATCTGGGCCCACCAAGCAACATTGTGCATGCAAGTAGCATCCCTGCCCAAGCACCAGAGCAGTCCCATAACAGACAAGACATTCTTTCAAACAAAGAAATATTACGGGAAACATTGGCAAACATAACTCTCCCTGGAGAAAACATTTTTTCTGAATTCTTGGTATTTGTAGCTCTCCGCTCCTCATTTTATCTGACAGCATTATACACTCAATAAATAATTTTGTATCATCTCAATTCATATGAAAATACAAAGTTGTAATTATAGTTGTAATTATTTTATACTGTTAAAATATCAAGCAAAGAAAATAAGTCATTCTCCTTTAAAGGACCAAAATATTAAATTAATCGAAGGAAATTGAATCAGGTAATTTTTAAATAATTACCTCAAAGAACTAAAATATCCTCAATTTTTCTTGAAGGCCTAGGCTGCTATATTTTTTAATACTTTTCCAGAAAGAATTTGTGTTCTCAATAGTCTAGCCTCATCCATGCTCAAGTCTAGGACCTATGAATTTTTTGTTCCCTCTGCCTCTGTATTTTCTTTTTCCCTATGAAATTCCCTCTGCTCACATCACAGAAAAATATGACCCTTCCACTATTTGTTCTTTTTCATTATTACAATGTAAATAAACCCCTATGTAGGATGGAAGAGAAGGAAAAAATATCACTTAATAGAGCACATATTATTATCACTGTTATTAGTGGAATTTATATTGCATAAACCCACCTGCTTCTAACATATGTGAACAATATAGACACTTTTTTCTAAACACCTCATCCCAATCTATTGTTAAGAAAGAAATCCTCCATTATATAACACATGAACAGCATACTCCCTGAAAATTGATGATAATTAGGGTAAGCTTTCAATTCCCTGAAAATAGAATTGCATTTTAGCTAATGTGTATTTCAAAAAAATATGGTGTATGTGAAAAACAAATGAGGACAATTGCTAGTATGTTAAAGTGATGCTGAGCATCAGTTCAGAGCATTCCACTGTACTGTGAGGCTCTTTGTCTACAGAGAGAAAACAAGGGCAGCTTGACGTGTGCCTTTGCCTTTGTTATTGATCTGGCATAAAACAGTGGAATGGAGTTATGAACCACTCCCCCTGGAGTAACTAATCTTTGCAGGTCTGCAGTAAGTACTTGGCAGATAATCATAGAGATGGAGTATGTTACAGAGAGCTGGCTGCTTTAGCCAATGTGGGAAATTACAGTGTTGTTAAAATTCATCAGGAACCAACTCCCTTCTCAGCAGCCTACTGGGTCAGAAGCCTTGTCATGCCTTTCTTCTTAGCCTCTTCCACTCTCTGAGGAGGCGAATCTATGCTAATAGCATCTCTTGTGCTTATTTATGGGTAATAGGAAACATGATTTCTTTTACATATAAGGGATTGTCATGATTTAGTGTGAATATGCTTTATTTTGAGTTCTTATCAATTGTGTGTTTCTTTTTATTATCTCTTGTTTCATGCTACTGTGTTTAGATTTAACTAATAGGTTAGAATGAGTTTTGCAGAAATACAGGAACTATTTGTGAAAACTCTATCATCAATGTTCAGCCTTTTTCATCTCATGGCACACATAAACTAGTTACTAAAATTCTGCAGCACATCAAAAAAATATTTTTTGCTGATATGACACAAAATAAGGATACTTTTGATTCATTCACACCAGATGGCTATTGTTGTGTTGGTTGTTGTCATTACTTATTTGACAATCTAAGAGAAAAAAGGTCAATGCCCCCGATTAAATAGTCAGGTATTGCATGTTTTAAAAAGTCTTGTGCCACACAGGTTTAAAATCACTGCTACTTATCTCTTATATGTGTAATTAGCATCTAATATAGCATCTTCCGGTAACCAATATAGAGTCTTGTTTATTACAAAAGCAAAACCATAAAAGTATAGCATTGTAAATCTACCTTTATGATTGATTTCTGATTAATACCATATAATATCTATAATTTGACAAAATACTATATATAAAGAGTTTATTTTGGGACACATTAAAGAATTTCATATCCTTCTACCTTTTTCCTGAAATTCGTATGCCAGTTAGATAAAGTGGGAGTCTGGAATAGAGGCCCAGATGACTCTGAGGCTTAAATACAGGCCATAAGATAGACAGCCACACCTGCATCACATAAGAAGAGGACATGCTGTGAATTTTCATTTAGAGTTGGTTTCTCCAGGGCACTATCAGCTGATATTTTACATTGATATTTTATGTGGACTTAGGCCCTGTAGACCACAACATTATCTTCCCAGTGTTGCAATTGTGGGGATTACTTGAATGGCATATTGCCTTTTACATGGTGTTTCCCAGCAGCATCTCTTGAGAGAATAAACTTTGGAATTCCTAAGGGCCTAGTAACTCATTGCTAATGAGACTTTAGTCAATATCTGTCACAGAAATTAAAAGAGTAGCTCATAAGATTAATGTTGTCAAGAGCATAGAGGCCAAGAGTCCTTAGCCGCAATTGTTGATAAAACAAATACAGGGTCCAGACTTTATCCGAATCTGCATGATATGTCAACCACTCTCCTCATGTTATGAAGGGCATATTTATAGAGTCAAGAATGCCAGATATAGGTTCTATATGAAGGATCACCTTGAGAACTCAGAAGACTAATCCAAATCTATTAAAATTATATTAGGAATGAAATATAAACATTACACCTTAGTTGATCAAATTGTTTCCCATGCACTATGAGTTAACAATTCTGAAATATATGTACTTATATATCAAAGTTGAATAAATAAGTGAATGGAAGGCAGCCAGCAGAAGCCAAGTTTATCACAGTTGGAGGGAGAAAGCTAGACTAAACCATGATTTATTGGTGCTGATGTCGAGGTGAAGGCATCAGTATGAATTTAAGTTTAGCTTAACATATACATATAATAACTTTATATAGAAATAATTATACATGCATGTTTAGGTGTGGATTGGTATGCATATATTTCCCAGCTCCATCTATTGTAGCAACAAGCACACCCAGTGCCCAGATCTAGGTTTCTAATGCCATTATCTAATAAAAGGAATTAGGACTCTTTTGGAGAAATAACCAACTAAATAATGCTGGGGTAGGAAATATACAAGGTAAGCCTGGAGCATCTTATAGTAAAAGAAAGAACTGTAAAAACAAAATAATAGAGGCAACTGAAAGAGCTCCCAATGGGCAAAGCTATAATAAATTGAGCAACAAAATAAATAATACAGAATTAGATTACAATATAAATATTCATGAATCCACTCTGATAAAATAATAGTTAATTAAATAAAAAAGTTAAAAAATGTGGAGAAAAATCTATACAGAAAAATTACAATTTATGTAAATACTCTTCCCTTAAGAAAGTGAAGCATAATTCCCCACTGCTTAAGTATGAAATACACTTAGTGACCCCTTTCAAAGGGTACAGCATAAAAGGGGGTCTATACAAAGACCTCAGAAACACTACTTTGGCTAGGTTATCAATGCTACCCACCATCATCAGTGTTAAAGTAATAGGGTATACTCTTGATATGCTGTTGAAAAAGACACATCACTTCAGTAGTCTTCCTCCCCCAAACTCCTATAATCCCACCCAGTCTGACTGTGAGAAATACATCAGCCATATTCAAATTTAGGGACAACTACAAAATACTTGACCTAAAAACTGTCAAGGTTATCAAAAACAAGGGAAGTGTGATAATTTTCACAGCTGAGGAGCCTAAGAAGACATGAAAAAATAAATATAATTTTAATATTCTAGGTGGTATCCTGAGACAGAACAAAGAAAACTGATGAAATATGAAAAAAATATGAAATTTAGTTAGTAATTATGTACCAATGTTGGCTCATTAATTGTGGCAAACATAACATAGCAATATGAGATCTTAATAATTGGGGAAACTGGGTGAAGAGTATATGAGAACTCTCTGATATAGATTTGCAGCTTTTTTAAAAATTATTTTAAACATACAAGAATTAGGTAAGAAGAGATAATATGATCACATTCTTGCTATGTGAGAGGAACTTAACTAGGTGTTTTACATGTATTATGCATCTCACAATAACTTATGAAATAGGTGATATTACTGGTTGAAAATCTAAGGTTTAGTGGGTCAAATGAGTTGTTCAAGATCACACAGCTCGAGAGTAGTGGTGACTATCCCAACACCCAGCTGGCTGATTCCAGAGCTCTGTCTCTTACTTAGTCAAAGCCCTAGATTGGTATTACATTCAGCAGGCTCATGGAAAGATGTAGTATTTGAAACTACATTCATAAATATTTATGTGTATAACATGAAATCTGCCCGAATGTAGATTGTGTATCATTTATAGAGAGAACTCACACACATTTCCTAATGTGATGAGGTCACTATGATTTTTTATAGTGGGTGATGCTGATACAGAGGCAGGATTTTTTGCATGGTTCTTTCATATTAATGCTCCATTTATTACTATATGGAAAAGGTTAAAGCCAACAGGCAAAATTCATTTGGAAAGAAGCAGACTCTAAAAATAAATATTCTATATCCTATGACCCTCAGACTTACCTTGCCACAGGAAACTATTAACTGATTTCCCAAGGTTATATGAGTTCCCAGAATGCTCCAGGATCTATTTTTTTAAGACATAATTGTTGTCTATGCACCTAAAAAGCTGGAAGTGCTTCTTCTTTTCTAAGTGGTAATACCCACTGAAGGTTAACATAAGAATATAATTAAACAAGTGACCCTGGGGTCAAGCATACAGATTTGGTTGGCAATATCAGTTTGGAAGCCATGTGATAAGAACATACTATGAGGAGGCTCAAAAGTACCACAAGGGACTCTCTCAAGCAACATGTATGCTCTATGTGTGTAACTGACATAAACTGCTAACTTCACTGTTGGGGTCAGGTCTTTGTAAACTAACCTTGCTAGAAATTATCAACACACACTCATCAAAAACATTCTTAAGGAGCATATGGAATTTAGCATCTCTGCATCAATATTTCTGTTGACTGTGAGACTTTTTAGTGCCTATGGGAACTTTGCTTTCTAGGATGCCAGGTGTTAAACCCTTTTTGGATGATGCTTCAATCATGGGATTCAGTTCAATGAAATAAATGAGCAACATATCAAGATGCTCCTCCCCCACCATGGTTTCTAGTTATTCTTAGATATTTGAGAACAGCACAAATGTAGTCAAGATGATTCTTTGTCTATACTTATTCCTTGTTCATTTTGGTACCCAAATTGTAACAAAGACAATTATATTCCATTACACCTTGGAATTTGGATGAAATGAGTGTGGCCTACACACCTTTATGTATTTATTTGATTCTCAAAAACACATAAATAAGTATCTAACTCTAGAGAGGAGGAGCACAGAGACCTTAACACACACTACCCACTAAGGTTCAAAATTGTGATAGTAGAAATGATGGACAAAGTTAGTCATAACCAAGGCAACATTAAAGAAAAAAACAATGGATACCTGTAGTTCATCATAAAGGTATAAATCTAGACTATTGTACTAGATTTAGACCAAAGTCTGTGTTGTTTGAGGTTCATCCTAGTTCCAGCTGTAAAATTCAGTGATAGTAGAACTTTTTAATACTGTATGTATGTGTATATGTGCATGATTGTGCTTGTGTTCACTTGCGCATGCTTTACACTAAATACTGCTATATGGTGTATGCATTCAAAGAACTGTACTATTTTGAAACCTGATATTTTGCAAAATTCTTCAAATGAGCTTGACATAGAAGAAGCTTCCTTATAATTAACACAGGGCATGCTGAGCTGTCATAGCACTCCAATGAGGTTAGAGATGTGCCATTTGTCCCCCTGCAATGATTTCTTACACAGCTAGGAACAAAAAGGCAGCAGCAAAGATAAATTCTGCCATTAACTAAAAAGCCAACATAAATATTAGTTTGCTGAGAAATGAGTACTGTAACCAAGGTATGCATATTCACCTTGTATGGGCTCAGAAATATTTGGGAAGGGAAAACCATGAAATAGATTGACCAGCATGACACTGCCACATTGATTCTAGAAGTTATTCTAGTGATGAGGTCAACAGGAAACCATTAAAAGCATATTCTCTAAAAACACAGGGCATTGATTTTTCAGCTGTGCTCCCTGATAGCTCAAGAACTATTAAGTGAAGGCAATGATGATTTTCCTTCACTTCAACAACTGCTGAATCAGAATCACTAGGTGTTTCTACAACTACTCATGTAGACTGAACAGCATAAAATTGCCTTGGTGGATTTTTTTTATTATATCAGTACAGAGAGAAAAGACTCTTTTGTGTACCAAGGAATATTATGGTTTATTGTTAAGTTTCTATTGTCCTTGGCTTCTTTGAATGTGATGTAGAGACACATTCTTGATGTACAGAGTAGCCTTGGCTGTAAAGAGCAACAATAACTAGGGCCATTTTGCTTCTAGAAATCTACAACACATCCCTATGCTTAATTGCAAAACCACTATTATATTGTCAGAACAGACCCACCTGCAATGGAAGCATACCTGGCTTGCTTTTATGAAACTAAATAGAGTTCTTAGACAAGAATCCTTTATAATAAAAGACTAATATGCAAATCAACTGAATGGCTGACTGGTCATTATAATGCTCATTGACTACCAGGGGGCAGACGCTCAATGTAGGAGCTGCCCCCTGGTGGTCACTGTGCTCCCACAGGGGAAGCATCGCTCAGCCATAAGCTCTCCTGCCTTCGCAGTAACGCTAAGGATGTCTGACTGGCAGATCCTCTATTAACTTGGTCAACAAAGATAACGATAATAATAGATATTATTTATTAAATTTTATATAGCCAGTCAGAGGGTTTTAGATTTGAAGCAATAAGTCATAGGAAATCCCTATGCTTTTAGGCCTAATTTCCTTGATGGCTGTCTATAGCAAATATTCTAAGCATCCATAAACTCATGAGTCTTCTTTTAAGCCATAGACACACATGATATCCTGAGGAAGATGGGTGAACTAAGCAAGCAAAGAAAGCAAAGTTAACATTTCCCCATTGTTGGAGCTTGGGACCCAAACCAAATTCAGAATAAAAACCAACAGGGATAGGCCACATAGAAGCCTTCTTCTTAGACCTGAGTTTGTTAGACCCAAGTAATTTCAGCCCTGATCCATCTTTTCCCTACCCACTCAAACCTAAACTCTCCTGCTCTCCAAACCTTCAAACTTTGAGCTTGGATTATACCATCATTAAAAATGGCAACTCATAATTTATCAATAACATCATGGTGCTATATCTTTACAATAGGAATTTCCTGGCAGGGAAGTGGTGGGAGGCAGTGCTTTTTAAATTTCTGCTATAGCAAACACATACCCTAAATTCTATGAAAAGGCCAAGTTGTGTTCAGGCAGCAATCTCAGGATCTAGGAGGCTGGCTTCTCTCCCTCTCCTTCTCTTAAGAACACATCTCAATAAATCATTAGCAAAAGAACCTCTGCCTCTGGCTCTACCTCTCAGGAACTCAACCTAAGCTAAGACAAATAGCCTGTTATATACTAGGCATAGGCTCAAGATTCTAAAGCCCTTTCTTCAGGATTGAGCGTGAGGCACTTTTCTCAACTAATATCAGCACTGGATCCTTTGAAGGTATCTGCTCCAATGAAGATTTTTGCACTCCGTCATAGATCCACTAAAAAGAATCATGTTATTGAGGTCCAGAGGTCCCTGGAGAGACCCACACACTTTAAAGATTAAGAATGTGCCCTCCCATCATTTTGACTAATATGCACTGATATTTTAACTACTGATACCAAATATTTGAACTGGAATCCGGATTCTTTGTCCACTGGAATCGAAGAATGAATCCACAGACAGAAAATGGTATAGCAAAGGTGGAGATTTATTGAAGAACAAGTAAGACTCCCATGGAGGGAGAGGAAAAAGGGTCGCACTAGGTTCCCTTTCCCTATGGCAGTGGTCAGAAAACCGTGGCTCATGAGCCACATGCGGCTCTTTGGCCCCTTGAGTGTGGCTCTTCCACAAAATACCACAGTCTGGGTGAGTCCATTTTGAAGAATTGGCATTACAAGAAGTTTAAGTTTAAAAAACTTGGCTCTCAAAAAAAATTTTCAATCATTGTACTATTGATATTTGGATCTTTTGATTAAAGACTTTGCCAACCACTGCCCTCTGGCTTTTAGGCTGGAGATCTTGGTGCCTCAACATCCCCTCTGATTGGTCACTATTCCCTTAGACTCTTAGGCTCAAAGGTTGAACCTCACAAGGGACAAGTGAGGTTCTCCCCCCCCACACATACACACTTCTTCCTTATTGTTTTCTTTTTCCCTTTGGAGTTTCTTCTTCCCTTCTGAATAAAGGGTGTCCTTCTCTTTATTTTGTAAATATAGACCTTTGTTGGCTACTTCTAGTTCCCTTGTCTTATGGAAATATACCTCTTGCTGTCTCCCTTGTCTTATGGAAATGTAACTGCACCTGGCTTCCTTGTGTTATGAAAATGTACCTTCTCTCAGTCTGTAGCCCTATGTTTTTTCCCATAGACCCCAATTTTTAAAGAAATTACTAAGCCTACCTATGTTCCCTTAAAATTCCTGCTTCACTACAAATGTATTTTAAATCAAAGCCTTTTTTAATTAAAAAATATGAAATTAAAAAAAAAGAATGTGGTTTCTACTCAGAACTTGGAGTAGAAAAAGGGTATTGATGGAAATTAGTGGGTGGGCAAACAAAGAGAAGAAGGACACAGAAGCTGGGAATCAGGATGAAGCAGAAGTTGAAATAGAATGAATAACTAATGCAATGTAATGCAAATAAGAGGCATCTCAGTAGTGACAGCAACCTCCACAGAGAGGGATTCAGTGCTGGGAAATACCTACTGTAGAATTGTATGTTCTTCATTAGCTTGTGCCATTTCATTTGCCCTTAGGGCTCCTACTTATAAAATGCAGAAAGTGAGGCCTTCCACTTAGCAACTTTATATTCATGTAATAGAGACAAACTTAAACAATGTACAAGTGATTTAAACCAGTTGGAAAAAAGGACATTACATAAATATAAGTTATGATACTATTAATACCTCCCTGGAGGAGTTTCAAAACCATAGCCAAGTTCTGAAGCCTTACAATCTGCATGAAGCAATAACAAAGTTCAAGAGGTTTCAAATTTAATCTGCAAAATATCAGTCAATGAAACAATTTCTTATTCATTTATAAATTATTCCTAACTGAGGGCAGATAATACCTATAAAACTTCTGCATCTGAAGACTCTTAGTAGCTTTAAGAGCAAAACTGCACAATAGATATTTTTTATCATTAAATTTTAGCTGGGTTTCAAAGGAAAAAAGACCTCTAAATGAAAATAAATTCTTTACAGAGGAATTTGTGCAACAATGAGGTCTGGTCATATATCAATGGAATATTGTTGGACTGAGAGAAAATAAGGTTGTCAAGGCAAAGACCTCAAGCTGATAGTGATTTATTAGTGGGAAGTAAGGCATCATGGCACTCTAGTGGCATGTAAAGATGCAGATAATGACATGTCAGGTTCTTTCCACACCATATGCCACTCTAGTACAGCAATCTGCTTTCCTTGAGACTGGTCCACACCTACCGGATATAAACTTGTTGGAAGCATGTATAGAGAAAGAACAACAGACTTACATTCTGGTTTTAGTTTATTCATAGTGACCAATGTTAAGCTAGTCATAGTGACTGTACTAGTAAGTTAATAACAAAATCTGGCCCCAGCTTCCTCATATGTATCCAGGAGGATAACAGGCTATTATATGAGAGACATTTGTGTTGGGTGGCTATACACAGGACAATAAATCTTCTCGGTCCAGCTTTTTCATTTTGTGAAATAATTTGGATTCTAATTATGCCCAGATCTTTATATTAAAGGTCATCCATAGGTTGAAAACAAAGCCACTCAGTTATCCAGGACTGTCATAGGCATTCATACAAGGATAACTGAAGAGCCACACTTTCTGCTCACTGATTTTTAGCTTCTCATTCCCCACACTTCACACTGGAGCTAGTAATTAGGCTTGATGTACCCATATTTCACTTTTCAACCACTGTTCAGTCCTGTTAGAATCCTAATTAGCAGTGAAATGGTTGTAGGATGAGAAAGGCAAAGGGAGGAAGAACAGAAAATTAGCCTAAGATCAAGGATTTTTATAATAATGATGTGTGATTTGACTTTTCCCCATTGTACTAGACTTATAGGAAATACATAGTGGAGAGAGAGAGAGAGAGAGAGAGAGAGAGAGAGAGAGAGAGAGAGAGAGAGAGAACCAGAATCAGTATCGCAGGATTTAGGCTTCTGTCTCCAAGATTTTAAACATTCACAGCCATTACTGCCATTGTTCACACCCATATGAAGAGGAGCTTAACTCCTTCCCCAATGACAGCAAAGATCTATTACCAGGGAAACTAAGTGTCTCTTACAGGTGAATCCTACCTAAGGATGACAGATGATTCACCACAATATTTCCAGGAAATGGAGTAAATCTACTTCTAATTCCTTTCCAGACCATTGTCCCAAATAATATGTACAGATAAGTATTTAGGTTTAATGAAGCACAGTTATCAATGAGAAACACATTTTTGTCAATTTGGTAATCTAGAAAATACATTCTAGAATTGAGAACCATTACAGGAATAGGGGGAAAGATTCATTACTCATGTTAGGAGAAAAAAAAAAAAAAAAAAAAAAAAAACCAAAAAAAAAAAAAAACCCCCACAAACAATCACATATGTGAGGTAAACTAGTGTCTGCTAAATGCATGCAAATGCTCCTATGAGAGATTATATTCCAAGACTATTAGATGGAAGGGGTTGCAGTGATCATTTAACTAAAATAATAAAGGGTCTTTTAGGAAATAGATAAGGAGTAATAGTTTTTAACTTTTTGTGATAGGCAGAATGGCCACCTACAGATGTCCAAATCTGGAACCTGTGAATACTATGTTACATGGCAAAGGTACTTTGCAGATAAAACTAAGATTGAGGCCCTTAGAAATATGAGGATTTCTCTGTATTATCCAGGTGGATCCATTTAAACCATAGGAGCCTCACAGGCAAAAAGCTTTTTCTGGCTGGAGATAGAGAAATGTAACGTAGCACATACTGAAGAGATCTAAAGCGTGAGAGAAACTTGGCCTATCCTTGCTGGAGCAGACATATGGAAAGCATGAAAAAGCATGTGGGAAACTTATAGAAACAGCTGCTGGCTGACACTCAGCAAAGAAACAAGGCCTTCTGTACTACAACTGCAAAGAACAGAATTCAGTCAACAAGCTAAACGAGGAAGCATTCATCCGCAGAACCTTTCTGAGACTCTACACAAAGCTCAATTGAGCCATGTCATACTGTGACTTCTGACCTACAGGACTGTGAGATACTAAGTGAGTGTTATTTTAAGCTGCTAACTTTGTGATTATTTGTTAAGGCAGCAATAGAAAACATGCACCTCTCATTGGCTGTTATGCATGAGACCTCCATGGAGAAACCAACTAGTTTCTTATTGCATGAAACTGACCTTCACAATAAATACGTATTGCATTAATATAAGAATGCTTCTCTCTGAATATTTAAGAAATAAATATTCATGTCCCTGAAATGACAAATAGTGTGCTGTCCATTCTAGCCCTATGATTTTTTTCTGACTTCTAAGTTATCACATAAACTGTAAGGCCATTTTTCAACCAACCAGCTGACATTAAGGTCATGCTTGAAGGGCAATTGTTATCCAGACTGTATATTTTACTGACACTTACCACCAGCTCAAAGTCATCTTCATAAACATAGCTACTGCAGGATCCAGCCATTCTACTTTTAGAATTTGAGCCAAAGAAATAAAAGTATATTTCTATACAAGTACTTGTACATGGACTTGCAAAGCAGCTATATCTGTAATAACCAAAATTTGGAAACAACTTAAATGCCTGTCACCAAGTGAATGAATAAATCAATTGTGATATATCCATACAATAGAACACTTCTCAGAAATTAAAAGGAATGAACTGTCGATACATGCAATAAAATGTTAAATCTCATCATAATAATTATGCTTAGTAGAAGAAGGCAGACAGAAAAGAGTTTACAATGTACAATTTCATTCATATTAAAGTGCAGCAATTGCAAATTAACTACAGTGACAGAAAACCAATAAGCGATTGCTTGTGGATAGTGGTGGGGAAGGGTAGGAAGTGTTTGGAGGGAGGAATTTTTAGCATGATACAAAGGAATCTGGTGAGTGATATTTTCATTATTTTGAGAGTCATGATTGCTTTGGAGGCATTTACCTATGTCAAAATTTATCAAGCTGTGCATTTTAAATATGTGAATTTTACCATATGGCAATTGTCCTCAATAAAACTATAAAAAGGTAAAGTAGTGTAAATGAACCAAACTCCAAGTATATTTGGTCAGAGCCATCATAAGAAGGACTATAACATTTTATGATGGCTGAAATTATAAATTTTACTTTGTGTTAAATTCCCCAGCAGCAAATGTGCTCAAGACATGAAATGTAAAACTATACTCCTGGTGAGAAGTAATTAATAAACAAAGAAATCATATTTGAAATGGAGTTGGGAGGCTTAAAGAAAAAACTTTCACCCATGTGTCACTCAAGACACACTACTGATACCAACAAGAAGAGATGTGTCTTACTTAGTACAGCAATTCATACTACCACACTACCTGAGCAGGAGTTGCCAGTAACAACTTAGCCACTGGGAGACTTCTATAACTTAGCCAATAAAAAGTCACTTTATTTTAAAATTTCAATTTCCTCCAATGAACTCTTTGTTTAAAAAGCCCCTCCCAAGTTCATGAAAGGGGTCCCCTCCTTTGTTTATCTGGACTTGAGCATGGTTCACCATTAGAGCACATGACCTGAAATGCCATTCTTTGTTGTCATCTTCATAAACATATAGCTACTGCAGGATCCAGCCATTCTACTTCTAGAATTTGAGCCAAAAGAAATAAAAGTATATTTCTATACAAATACTTGTACATGGAATAAACACATTTGGCTAGAGAAATGTCTGATATCTCTTAACTTAATGTCACAGAAGTAACACAACATATAAGATGTGGAGTAACCCTATTTGGGACAACCTAAATATATACTTGTCTCTCATACCAGGGTAAACTCTTTATGAAGAATAGCTATAGGTTTTAATCATTAAAAACATTCACTCTCATATTTGTTCAGAAAGTAGGCTAGACCATAAAACTTTGGAAATGTATACATTGATAATTATGGAGAAAATTGATCTGTCAAATAATTTTTTAATGGATTGAACCAAATTCTAGTAATCATGGTATAGGAACTTTAAGCCATCTCCAAGTAAGTAGTTTGCAGGTATCATAACAAAGTTCACTAGCATATTCAATATTATGCAACTGTAAGTTAAATGTTTCTATTAAAAGATAAAACATCATTCAAGGCCTTTCAGGACAGAATCGAGATGCATATACTGTAAAAGGATAGAAAACGTATGTATGTCTTTGCATCAACTTTTATTAGTTTTAAATGATAGAACATGTACAGGTTTCTATAAATCCACCAAATCATTAAAAATGTCATGGAATCATGCTGGCCAGTATTGCTCAGAGCACCATCCAATTCACTAAGGGTCACACGTTCATTTCCTGGTTAGGGCACATACCCAGGTTTGGGGTTCTATACCTGGTCAGGGCATGCGCTGGACACAACAGATCGATGTTTCTCTCCCATATTAATGTTTTTCTCTCTCTCTCCTCTCTCTCTCTCTCTCTTCTCTCTTTCTCTCTCTCTCATCTCCTTACCTCTCCCTATAAAATCAATAAAAACATATCCGTGGGTGAGGATTTTAAAAATGGCATGGAATAGGGAACAATACTGGATTTAAACAGGTGAGTGAAGATATACCTGGTCTTTGTGAGAACCAACCTACCTTATTTGGTGTGACTGCTCTATGGGAATCACCAAGTAAAATAAAAGCCTTGTCTCATAACAATTTTTTCTGCTGGTATAGTGGTCAGGATATTTAACAAGTGATTGTGCTCAAAACATTAACTTGTGAATTAAATCCAAGTAACCATAGGAGTAATCAAATTTTATGGGGTTAGAAATGCAGAATGCAGC
Organism: Lasiurus cinereus; assembly: GCA_011751065.1. NCBI lineage: Eukaryota > Metazoa > Chordata > Mammalia > Chiroptera > Vespertilionidae > Lasiurus > Lasiurus cinereus. Next base: position 21,044,289 of record JAAGEH010000018.1, on the reverse strand, counting down.
CTTGTTCAATAGAACTTTCTATAATTATAGAAAATTTTGCATCTGTCCTGTCCACACTGTAGCCACTTGCCATATTTGCTTCACAAGTCAAAAATTCTAATAAGAGATAGCCAGACCAAGACTTTGCTTGTAGTGTGATAGTATTTTCAGAGCATCATCTATGTGTGATAATTAATGTGATTTGTCTGAGAATTATAATGTCCAGATGTGACACAAGGTAAGTTTATTTTTATTCTTTCAACCAAAATATATAAACACTTTTGCTATTGACTGAATGTTTGTATATTCTCAGAATTCATGTTAAACCCTAATCCATAATGTAATAATAATTAGATATAGGCTTTTTAGAGATAATTAGGTTTTGAGAGAAGTCCTCATGATGGGATCCATGCCATTATAAGAGAGCTTGCTTCCTTTTTCTTTTTCTCCACCAGGTGAGGAAACAGAAAGAGGACCCTCACCAACATCCAACCATACTGGCACTATGATCTCAGACCTCCCAGCCTCCAGAAGTGTGACAACTAAATGTTTGTGTTTTAAGCCACCAGTCTATAGTGATTTGTGATAGCAACCCAAATTAAGATGACATTCAAAGCTTTTGAAACATTTTCCCATAAAGTACTTCTACCAGCATTGTATAAGAACCTATGACTACTTTGTTTTGAGGGTGTTTGACTCAGCACAAGCAAACCCCATTTGTTAGCACTTCCTGTATGCACATCAGAATTCCCAAGTACAACTTTCTTGGATCAGGGAGTTTTATATCCTGTGCATTGCATGATCTATAAAAATCACTGGCTTTGTTCCATAATATACAGGGGGTATTGTTATACCATTCTTCTTTAAAACATTTTTTTTAATTGATTTCAGAGAAGGGAGAGGGAGAGAGAGAGATAGAAACATCAATGATGAGAGAGAATCATATATCACCTTCCTCCTGCATGTCCTCCATTGGAGATTGAGCCTGCAACCCTGGGCACATGCCCTGAACAGGAATTGAACCATGACCTCCTGGTTCATAGGTCAATGTTCAACCACTGAGCCACTCCAGCCAGGCCCATTCTTCTTCTATGGGGAAAGACTCTAGCATTGAGTTGAAAATCTAATTAAATTAAATTAATTAAAATATGTACTTAGATCAAGCAGCCAGGGACCCGGGGACCCAGAACTCTGCTCTCCACTTGGCGCAGACACGCGGCGGAATCAGAGATCCACAGAGCACACGGAAAGAGCCTTGTGTGCTGTACCTGGTCATGTTGTAGTTTGTGCCTTTCAATCAACGTAGGAGAGAGAACTACATAACCAGACACTCAGAGAAGAAAGACCATGGGCAGAAAAAGAAACAGCCCACATAAGACAGAAAGGCAGGTTTCACCAGAAAAGGAAGTAAACGAAATAGAACCACAAATAAGCCTACCAGAGAAAGAGTTCAGAGAAATTATCATAATGTGGTTGAAAAGAATGGAAGACAAATTTGACAATATGAGTAAGAGCCAAGAGGAAATGAAGAAGACGCAAGAGGAGATGAAGAAGCAGCAAGAAGAAATGCAGAAGAACCTAGAGGAGGTGCAGAATAATCAAGAAGAAATGAAAAATGACATCACTGCTATAAAGAACTCAATAGAAAGCATCAAAAGTAGATTAGAAGAAGCAGATGACCGCATCAGTGAGCTAGAAGACACGGTAGGAAAAAATACCCAAGTACAGCAGCTTCTAGAAAAAAAAGTTAAAAAGCAAGAGGAGAGTCTAAGGGAACTTTCGGATAACATGAAACAAAACAACATCCGCATAATTGGGATTGCAGAAAGAGTGGAAACTGAACAAGGATTAGAGAACGTGTTTGAAGAAATAATGACAGAAAATTTCCGCAATGTAGAAAAGAAAAAACCCACACAAATCCAAGAAGCTCACAGAGTCCCAAGCAAAATGAACCCCAACAAACCGACACCAAGGCACATTATAATTAAATTGGCAAACACCGACAACAAAGTAAGAATCTTAAAAGCAGCCAGAGAGAAACAGAAAGTTACCTACAAAGGAACCCCCATAAGACGAGCTACTGACTTCTCAACAGAAACTCGTCAGGCCAGAAGGGAATGGAATGAAATATACAAAGTCATGCAAAGGAAGGGTCTGAATCCAAGAATACTGTACCCTGCAAGACTCTCAATCAAAATTGAAGGTGAAATCAAAAGCTTCACAGACAAAAAAGGACTAAGGGAATATATTACCACCAAACCAGCAATGCAAGAAATGTTAAAAGGTCTGCTGTAATAAAAAGAAAGAGGAAGCGAAGAAGGAACTCGTGGGTAAGGACTAAAAATGGCAACAGATAAGTACTTATTAATAATAACTTTAAATGTAAACGGATTAAATGCTCCAATCAAAAGACATAGGGTAACCGATTGGATAAGAAAACATGATCCATATATCTGCTGTCTGCAAGAAACCCACCTTAGGAAAAGAGATGCACACAGATTAAGGGTGAAGGGATGGAACATGGTATTTCAGGCAAATGGAAATGAAAAAAAATGCTGGGGTTGCAATACTTATATCTGACAAATTAGATCTCAAAGTGAAGGACATAACAAGAGATAAAGAAGGCCACTTCATAATACTAAAGGGAACAATCCAACAAGAAGAAATAACTCTGGTAAACATATATGCACCCAATATAGGAGCACCTAAATACATAAAAAAAACTCTTGGAGGATATTAAGGGAGAGATTGACAGCAATACAATTATAGTAGGAGACTTTAATACCCCACTGTCACCATTGGACAAATCCTCTAAACAAAAAATCAGCAAAGAAACATCAATCCTAAATGACTCACTAGACCAGATGGAATTAATTGACATCTTCAGAACATTTCACCCCAAAGCCACAGAATATACATTCTTCTTCAGTGCACATGGGTCATTTTCAAAGATAGATCATATGTTGGGTCATAAGAAAAGTCTCTTCAAATTCAAGAAGATAGAAATCATATCAAGCATTTTCACAGACCACAGTGGCATAAAACTGGAAATCAACTATAATAAAAACAATAGAAAGAAATCAAACACATGGAGACTAAACAGCATGCTATTAAACAACGACTGGGTAACCAGAGAGATCAAGGAAGAAATAAAAAATATCATGGCAACAAATGACAATGACAACACAACAATACAAAACTTATGGGACACAGTGAAAGCAGTCTTGAGAGGGAAGTTCATAGCCCTACAAGCCTACTGCAAAAAACAGGAAACAATGGTAATAAATTACCTAAACCTACAACTCAAAGAGCTAGAACGAGAGCAACAAGAAAAGCCCAGTGTACTCAGAAGGAAGGAAATGGTGAAGATCAGAGCGGAGATAAACGACTTGGAGACCAAAGAAACAATTCAAAAGATCAACAAAACAAAGAGCTGGTTCTTTGAAAGGATAAACAAGATTGATGGACCCCTAGCCAGGCTCACCAAGAAGCAAAGAGAGAAGACCCAAATAAACAAAATCAGAAATGAAAGAGGAGAAATAACAACAGACCCTATGGAAATACAAAGGATTGTTAAAAAATACTATGAACAACTCTATTCCAATAAATTGGACAACCTGCATGAAATGGACATTTTCCTAGATAAATATGACCTCCCAAAACTCAACGAGGAGGAAGCCAAACATCTCAATAGTCCAACAACTATGAAAGAAATTGAAGCAGTAATCAAAAAGCTTCCAGCAAAAAAAAGCCCGGGTCCAGATGGCTACACAGGAGAGTTTTACCAAACATTCAAGGAAGAATTGAAACCTATCCTCCTCAGGCTATTCAAAAACATTCAAGAAGAAGGAACACTTCCAAACACCTTCTATGAAGCCAGCATCACCCTAATACCAAAACCAGATAAAGACAACACAATGAAAGAGAATTATTGGCCAATATCTCTCATGAATATAGATGCCAAAATCCTCAACAAAATTCTAGCAAACCGGATCCAGCAGTACATCAGAAAGATCATACACCATGACCAAGCAGGATTCATCCCAGGAATGCAGGGATGGTTCAATATCCGCAAATCAATAAATGTGATACATCACATAAACAAATTGAGACATAAAAATCATATCAATTGATGTAGAAAAAGCATTTGACAAAATCCAACACCCTTTCTTGATAAAAACTCTCAGCAAAGTGGGAATAGAAGGATCATACCTCAACATCATAAAAGCCATATATGATAAACCCACAGCTAATATCATACTCAATGGGCAAAAACTAAAACCATTTCCCCTAAGAACAGGAACAAGACAGGGATGCCCACTCTCACCTCTCCTGTTTGACATAGTACTGGAAGTATTAGCCATTGCAATTAGACAAGAAGAAGAAATAAAAGGCATCCAAATTGGAAAAGAAGTAAAGCTGTCCTTATTTGCAGATGACATGATATTGTACATAAAAAACCCAAAGGACTCCATTCCAAGACTAATTGACTTAATGAATGAATTCGGCAATGTAGCAGGATACAAAATTAATGCTAAGAAGTCTGTGGCATTTCTATACACTAACAGTGAAATTATAGAAAGAGAAACTAAAAAAGCAATCCCATTTACCATCGCACCAAAAAAATTAAGATACCTAGGAATAAACCTAACTAAAGAGGTAAAAGACCTTTATGCAGAAAACTACAAGACACTGAAAAAAGAGATAGAGGAAGATGTTAACAGATGGAAGAGCATACCATGCTCATGGATTGGGAGAATCAACATCATTAAAATGTCCATACTACCCAAAGCAATCTACAGATTCAACGCACTACCCATTAAAATACCAACGACATATTTCACAGACCTACAAAGAATTCTTCATAGATTCATCTGGAACAAAAAAGACCACGGATAGCTACAACAATTCTGAGAAGGAAGAATAAAGTAGGTGGGATCTCAATACCAGACTTCAAGCTATACTACAAAGCAACTGTTCTCAAAACAGCCTGGTACTGGCACAAGAACAGACATATAGACCAATGGAATAGAATAGAGAACCCAGATAACCACCCAAACCACTATGCTCAATTAATATTTGACAAAGGAGACATGAACATTCAATGGAGCCAAGATAGCCTCTTCAATAAATGGTGTTGGGAAAATTGGACAGATACATGCAAAAAATTGAAACTGGACCACCAACTTACACCAAATACAAAAATAAACTCAAAATGGAGACAGGACTTAAACAATAGAAGGGAAACCATAAAAATACTAGAGGAATCCACAGGCAGCACAATCTCAGATATATGCCAAAAGAACTTCTTCACTGATACTTTTCCAAAGGCAATGGAAGCTAAAGAAAAAATAAACAAATGGGACTACATCAAAATAAAAAGCTTTTGCACAGCAAAAGAAACCATCAACAAAACAACAAGAAAGATCAATGCATGGGAGAACATATTTGCAAATGCTATCACTGATAAAGGTTTAATCTCCAAAATCTACAACCAACTTATACAACCTAATAAAAGGAAGATGAAGGATCCAATAAAAAAAAATGGGTAACGGACCTAAATAGAACCTTTTCAAAAGACGACAGAAGGAAAGCCAAGAGACACATGAAAACATGTTCAAAGTCATTAATCATCTGAGAGATACAAATCAAAATGACAATGCGATACCATCTTATACCTGTCAGAATGGCAATCATCAACAAATCAACAAACGACAAGTGTTGGCGAGGATGCGGAGAAAAAGGAACCCTTGTGCACTGTTGGTGGGAATGCAGACTGGTGCAGCCACTGTGAAGAACAGTATGGAGTTTCCTCAAAAAACTAAAAATGGATCTCCCATTTGACCCTGTAATACCACTCTTAGGAATTTATCCTAAGAAATTACAAACACCAATCAGAAAGGATTTATGCACCCCTATGTTCATAGCAGCACAATTTACAATAGCTACAATTTGGAAACAGCCTAGGTGCCCGTCAGCAGATGAATGGATCAGAAAACTGTGGTACATCTACACAATGGAATTCTATGCTGCCATTAAAAAGAAGGAATTCTTACCATTTGCAGCAACGTAGTTGGAACTGGAGAGCCTTATGCTTAGTGAAATAAGCCAGTCAATGAAGGAGAAGCATCACATGATCGCACTCATTGGGGGATAATAAAGAACATTATAAACTGATGAACAAAAGGATAGATACAGAGACAGTAAAGCTTAAGCAGGAAGATTAAAGTTAGGTGAGGTAGATAAGAGATCAATCAAAGGACTTGTATGCATGCATATAAGCATAACCAATGAACATAGACACTGGGGGGTTGGGGTATGCCTGGGAGGGAGGGGGGGCAATGGGGGATATGTATAAAAATTAATAAAAAAAATAAAAAATAAAATAAAATACGTACTTAAATCAGCCATATTATTCCTCACAACGGTCATGGATTATAAGTCTATAAAGACCCTTTATCAATTATCTATTGCTACATAATGCTGCATAACAAACCATCCCAAGTCTTAGTGGCTTAAAATATCAACTCTTTATTTAGTTTATAAATCAGGAAGTCAACTGGGACATTCTGCTATTCTGGATTGGATATGACTCATCTCAACGAGGCTTGCTCATGTGTCAACAGTCAGCTAGTGGACTGACTGGGGACTGGCTTATCCAGGATGACCTCAACTGAGAGGTCATCCTATTTATGTTCCATGTATATAAGAAGGCTAACTCAGGCTTATACATATAGTTGGGAGAGGATTCCAAGAAAATGAATGGAAACAAGTCAAACTTCTTGAGGTCTAGACTTAAAACTAATAAATTATAGTCAATCCAGATTCAAGACAGGGAATAAAACTCTACCTCTTAATGTGAGGATCTGTAAAGTCATATTTCAAAGAACATAGACATAAGGAGGGGTAGAGAATTGGAAAGTCTCCCATAATGTCTAATTAATAGTACTAATTTCCATGTTGTAGGCAAATAATATTCTTTAGAAATGCACATTGGCATTTGGGCCAAACTTCCAAGAAAAAGAAAAGTTATTATCCTAGGACCTAATGGGCAGAAATAAATATGAATCCATCTCAGTTTATAGAGTATCTTAATCTGGATCAAATGATAATAGAACAATCTTATCCAATCTTACACAGTAAGGTAATTCAAAATAGAAAGTCCATAAAGTTTGAGATCTAATAATGAAGCAAATATATTATAAAAATTAGTACCAAACTAAAATTTGTAAATGGTGGCCTCCAAGCTACTAGAATAAGAGTACTCATGCTTGAAGATGCAAATCAAAATGACAGTGAGATACCATCTCACAGCTGTCAGAATGGCTATCATCAACAAATCAACAAATGACAAGTGCTGGCAAGTATGTGGAGAAAAAGGAACCTGGTGCACTGCTGGTGGGAATGCAGGCTGGTGCAACCACTGTGGAAAACAGTATGGAGTTTCCTCAAAAAATTAAAAACAGTACTTCCAGTTGACCAAGAAATTCCACTCCTAGGAATGTATCTCAAGAAACTAGAAACACCAATCAGAATGGACATATGCACCCCTATGTTCATAGCAGCACAATTTACAATAGCTAAGATTTGGAAACAGCCTAAATGCCTGTCAGCAGAAGAGTGGATTAAAAAACGGTGGTACATCTACACAATAGAATACTACGCTGCTTTAAAAAAACAAAGAACTCTTAGCATTCACAACAGCATGGATGGATCTGAAGAGTATTGTGCTAAGCAAAATAGCCAATCAGAGAAAGATAAATAACACAGGATCTCACTTATTTGTAGAATATAATGAACAACATAAACTGATGAACAAAAACAGATCCAGAGACAGAGAAGCATCAAACAGACTATCCAACTTCAGTGGGAAGGGGTTGGAGGTGGGTAAGAGATCAACCAAAGGACTTGTATGCATGCATATAAGCATAACCAATAGACACAGACACTAAAGGGGTAAGGGCATGTGCTGGAGGGAGGTCAAAGAGGGGAAAGGGAGACATATGTAACACTATATGTAATACTTTAAACAATAAAAAAGTAGTGTTCATGATTGGAAGTATTGAAATTCTGTCACATCAGACAATCTATCATTATTTTACAAGTCCTGAGCTGTTGGTCAACATAACAGATGCCATCCAAAATGTTTCATTATGTCTTGGACAATAATTAAATACAAAGGTATATTAACTTTAAAAAACATTGTGCCCATCTGTTCCCAATTGGTACAAAGAATAGGGGGAGGAAGTAAAATTATGGCTATAAATTCACTAGGTTGTATAAAAGGTTGGTGAGGACATCGTAAACATACAGGTGACATACTGCTTGCCACAGCAAATCTTGATATTGCCATATTGCAAGATAACAGTAATATATGTTTTTAAGAGATCCCAGAACTGTCAAGTTTTTGGACGACATGAGGGAACAATTCAAAAACAGAAAAAACCACCATGAAAACTTACTATACCATATTCACTGTTTGTTTTTTTATAAGAAGGAGATTAGGAGCAAACTAAATGTCCAGAAACATAAGAATGGCTAGGTAATTATAGTGTTTTCATTGAATAGAATATTGCAGAACTATTAAAATGGTTTTTATAAAAACTATGCATCAACATTACAAAAAGTAAAGTATAATTCTAAGTGAAAATAAGACAGAATTATATGCACACTATGATTATAACTATGCAAAACAAAATGATAAAAGTGCATAGAATTTCATGCAGTGCTAGTAGGAGTTGCTTTTTAGAACTCCTTATTTTTGAAAGCCTTAGAAATATGGTTTTTATCTTTTCATTGAGTAATTCAGCTTCTGAAAATACATCTCAAGAAAATGATCTGAAATGCAAGAAAAAGGTTTAGAAAGAACTGTTATTATATCACAGCAGCTTTTTCTTTCAATTTGTGAAGAATTCTAAACATCATAATGTGTAGGAAGAATGCAGTAGTTAAATAAATTATAGCTTATCTGTTTGTAAAATGTTATGCAGCTATTAAGAATTTTAAAAAATATAATGACAAAGATAAATTGATAAATTTAAAAGAAAATGCAGTATTCATTTTAAAAAGTAGTATATAAAATAATATTGCTACATCATTTAAAATTAAATAAAGATAAAAGTACACCAAAATTTAATAGTGTATTTAATAGAAATATATTTTTTAAATTAACAGTGATTATCAGTGGTTGCATAAGGGCAATTTCTAAATACTCTTTCTCTTTATTATGCTTTTCTATATTTCCAATTTGCATATGGTAAAGCATATGCATTGCTTTGATAATCAGGAAAGAATTATAAAAGCTACATAGGAAAATATCTAATTGGTATTATGTAAGTGTAATTGGTTAAGTGTCATGTGCTTGTTGTTTTCTAATTTTCACATCCTGGATTGCAGTTATTTTAAATTTATAATTTCAAAAACTTTAAATTTTAATTATATCACCCATCTCATTTCTTATTTACTTTCTGGTGAAATATGAAACTAATAATAACACTTTATATTTTGCTTGTATTATTTCATTTAATTCTCACAACACCTATGTGACAATCTATCATTATTTTACAAGTCTTCAGCATAACAGATGCCATCCAAAATCTTTCATTATGTCTTGGACAATAATTAAATACAAAGGTATATTAGAAATTATCATGGTACAGTTGTAGAAATTGAGACTCAGAGGTCCACTAAGCCATGCAGCAGTTACCTAACTGAACCAGTGTGGGACCCAGTGGTTGTGTTTCAAATGCAATATTCTCTGAGCTCCCAGGGAATCCTTCTAGCAATTCTCATCAGGCATGATAAAGCACTATGTCATTGCAAACATGACCCAAATGCTGTAAGCAACTAAGATGTTTACTGAAAAAGAATGACTTTGATTTGCTTTATAACTGCTTTTTCTACTGTATTCATAATGATTCATGTTCTAGAAGTTAGTCTTTGATGTTTCAATTAGTGCTTTTCTAATACATCTCCAATCCCCTGATATTCTCAACTAATTAAACAGTGATATGTAGTATTTGTATGAAGTACTATTTAATTAACCATAGTGATTCCAAAATTATTCAATCTGGGTTCAAGACCCTTAATATTCAAACTGGCAACCTAGTACACATGAACTCTTTATTTAAATAGTGACATCTGAGATTAAACTCAATAAGGTTTCTATGATACTGCAATGTCAAAACTTTCTAAAACACCCAGAATGACCCAATTAGAAGAGATACACATGAGTGAGAAATGGTAGCTATTAATAATAGTATGGAAAGGCTATTTCTACTTCCTCACACTAATTTTCATAAATGTGTCTGCAATATTCATTTGAATACTATGAAATACATTTGATACTCAAGGATCTCAACTAGGTAAGAATGATACCTAAAGTGAAAGTTTATATTTTTCTTCAATAACATGGAAGCTAATTTTACAGAACTACTAAGATTAACACTGAAGAACATGTAAGTATTCACATAAATATAAAATAGTTAAACACTGCTAAATATAAAATTCTGGAATTTCTGCAGTAGAATATATCAATAAGTTTGATGAATTAGTTCCAAATAAAAAAAGTTAAATAAGACTTCTGCCTTCTTTAGAATTAAGAATAAAGAGAACTAATTGCTGAACTTGACTCCAGGATGAAATGCAAACATACACATGCTTATTAAGAGTTGTAATCACATAAGAAGATCTTAAAAATAGCTTTGAAAATCAAGAATAATATATAAAAGCAATTAATAATTTTTTAATTATTGTTGATTGCTGCTGTGAAAGTTTACCAAGACTTTGCATGACATTAGACTTTAACCTTGACATTTGCATGTGCAATGACATGCAATAGCATTGTACATGGTCAGAGAGTTGTCACTTTTTTTTTTTGAGAGCTAAGGGCACAAAATATTTTTTTTTAGAAATCCTCATATAAAGACATACAAGCCTATTTAATAAGTACTATTCTGAATGTTTCTAATGAACCACAATGGCAAAGTGGCATCATTCATAGGCATATGAGACTTGTCAAAAATCTAGCTTCTGATTCTTCCCCCACCTGCTTTTCTTGGAGTCTTCCCAATTTCAACAATGGTGACACTATCTTGGCTGTTGCAGACTAGAGTCCTTCATATATATGAGAGGAAGAAAGAGGCAGCAAGAGACAGAAATATCAATGACATCGATGACAAGAGAGAATCATTGATTGGCTGCCTCCTGAACACTGCACTGGGATTGAGCCCACAACCCGGGCATATGCCCTGACCAGGAATTGAACCATGACCTCCTGATTCCTGGGCCAATGCACAATTACTAAGCCACACTGGCTGGGTAGACCAGAGTCATTCTTGACAATTCTGTCAGCAAATCCCCTCAGCTTTTGTTCAAAATGCACTCAGAATTCAACCACATCTCTCCATCACTCTTGCCAATACCATGGCCCCACTCTTGCCTGCCTCATTATAGTGTTTTTTTTCAATGTGCTGCTTTCTTCTGCCTTTCCCCCTCTGTTAAAAGTTTAAAACTACAGAAAGTGATTTTTTTTTCCTTCAGAAAAAGCAGGCAACCATGTCTCTGCTGTGCTTAAACTTCCAGTGATTTCTACTTCACTCAGAACAAAGCCAAAATCCTCACAAAATCCAGTTAAGTCCTGCAAAATCTGTACCCTCGTGTGCCTCTCTGATTTGCCTCCTACTCTTACCAACTCACTGGCTCCAACCTGCCTGGGGTACTTACTGTTCTTCTGCTAAGCCAGCCATACTGGTGCTTCTTTATATTCTCTATTCCCTTTGCTTGGGATGCCCTTCCCCATGTTCACATGGCTTACTCCCTCACAGTCAAATGTCACCTTCTCGGGGAGACGTTTTATTGTCATTCTCTACTGCAATCTTCCTATCCAGCCTTCCAATCCTCCTTCTTTATTTCTCCAATGCTCTTTGGATCAATTGAGAATGTATATCTTGAAATTTACTTTTGTTTACTATTTATTTCCCAGCCTTCAACACAAGATTATTGATTTCACTTTTTTTTTTTTTTGCTTTGTTTTCTGCTGTTTCCTAAAATAAAGCTTTGTACATATTAGGTACTCAATAACTTATGGTAAATGAATGAAAAATATTTCATTTTAAAAATAAGGGTCCTTAACTTTTATTTTTTTAAAGTAACTCATTGCCTTCCTACACTGAGAGAATATAAATTAACTCATTAGTTGGCTACTAAGAAATGGCTGAGATTCCAATCAATGTTGTACAGGATTCTATGAGGTTTCCAAGTACTATCAATCTTTAAAGATCTCACAGTTTAATATTGAAAACAAAATTAATTAGGAGAAAATTAGAGAACAATAAAAATTATATATTACTAAATACTAAGTCAAGCATTGTGGTATTTAGGAGGTATGCGTTTGAATTCCATCGCTGCAATTAGTTACATGCAGCTCAGGAAACGGTTGCCAAATCTGCCCTCAATGTCTTTATTTTGCAAATAAGGTGAAGGCACTAGGTAGTTTATTGGTTCATTAGAGTTTTTAATTTCTGTTGGCCTATTAGTTGAGAGAAAGGAGAAGTCAGGTGAGATTCATACGTGAAATTGGGTTAGCTGTTCGGCATCTCTCTTCCCCACTCCTGGCTCTGAGCCTTCCAAGAAGTCGCACTTCGGAAGTTCTAATAACCGTGATTGACTGAAAATACATGCACAGCCGACAATTTCTCAGTGAACTCTGCTGAACCTCAGCAAGTCAGACATATATCACTGAAGTTAAATAGATTGGTATTTTAAATAATTTCTAATGTCAAAGTGTGAATATTATTAAAACTATAAATATTTCATGTAATTAGCCGTCTTCTTTTCTTAGAAAATCTTACTGTCTTTGGTTGTGATTTATCTCTATATCATATATATAATGTAGTTTGATTTACCCAGAAAGCAAGCCAAAACACATTTCTAGGTCTGGAGTCATAGTTTTCTCTCTCTCTCTCTCCCTCTCTCTCTCTCTCTCTCTGGCCCTGGGTGACATTACTTCATCTTCTCCTGACTTATATATTGAAGCAAGTCATAAAGAAGAAAAAAGGGATCAAATCAATGCTGCTTATATATATATATATATATGTGTGTGTGTGTGTGTGTGTGTGTGTGTGTGTGTGTGTATAGCTAGTACCACCTAAGCATGCCTGCTATACAATTCCTTCCCCTCTGAAATACCTGAATTCTCAGTTTGCTTTTCCTTTAATGATGTTACTTCTTCTTATCATTTGTTCCACCAAGAGATCAAAGCAGTTCTTTCCAGAATATAGTAACATGAATTTCTGGGGCAACACACACTCTCTCTCCTCACTCCAGCTATTTTATAAATTAATATGGCAATTTTATCTTTGCATCTCCACCCTTAGCACATTCTAACTCTCATTCAATAAGCTGTAATGGGGTCATAAGAGAACACACCTCTAAATTATGATTTTGTGAACATGAGTTACCTGTGCAGATTCTCTTAAAGTTGGGATTTTCCAGAAGGTGTCCTGGTAGGCGGCACTGGAACCGGTGTTGCCAGAACTCAGGGAACCAAGGATTCCTCGTATTAGTATCCAGCCTTAGTTTCAGGAAATAATCATCAAATGACCTGACCTCTGGAGATTGCAGCTTTATCGTGATTCCCCCGTTGGCTTCCACCTCATAACCTTCAATGACTTCATCTCTATCTGCCCATCCATCACTAAAAGAAATCAGGGGTTGGGATGGAGAAAGAGAAAGATAAACATCTCACAAATAGAGCTCAGATTTGTGCATGAACAAAACAATTCAGCAAGGCTAGAGTCTAGTTTAAGCTAGCATAGCTACACATCAATGGCATTTGTTTGGCAGAGAGCACAAAGTTGTGAAATCATAATAATCTTGTTTAATTTTTAAAATAGTGAAAGTGGTGATGAAGATGCTGATAGTAATAATTATAAGAACTAATATTTATTGAGCATATGCTTGTCATCAGATGCTTATGCTACTCACTTCTACTGAGTCAGGAGATGTTCTGGGATCGAGGTGAAACCAGGCTACTATCCAGGCAGTCTGGCTCTAAGCCCAGTGCTCTTTGTCACTAACTCACAAAACCCACCAGTCCCTAGCCAGACCATCAGGAAATAAGACTCAGTAAGGTTTCAAGGTTGCCATCCACACCATTATATTAGCTGCATTATATGAGGTAGAATATCGATTTAGCTCAGAAACATGACAACCACAGATTTTGCTCCTGGCATGTTTAAATTTACATTGCTTAGAAATGATCAGATGCTTTTCCCCACCTGGTGCTATTTCAAAATAATAGCAATAAAAAAAAGCAATTTCCTCAAAATAAATTATTCCTCCTGTCCTGTTCATTAAATGGGAATTCACTGATATTTTATTTAATGGGTTTAAATATTTATTTGTTTACCTTCTAGAATGGTCACTTCTGCCATGAATAATGTAACTCCAATTTAATTCAAGTGTATATAGAAGCCAGACCAACCCTCAGGTGAGTGGTCATGACTCTTTTCCAAGAGGGTGTCAAAGAAAAATTGCACTGAACAGAGTGTAATAGGCAAAGAAGACTTTATTCAAGACTATTCCAATAGGCCAAAACTCTGAGCTCCATCTGCTAGAACAAAATGTGAGAGGGCTTTCAAGTGCTGGGATGAGCTAGTGAGAATGTGCTGGGGGATTCTGAGGGGAGCTTGGTCAATGTGATTAGCCATCTGTATTTGGTAATTGCCATTTATCCAAGTTAGGTCACCACCTTCCCACAGAAACTGGAGAATAGATGTTGGCTATCATTTTTCGTGATTACATTTTATAGGGATGGCTCCCAGGTCACTGAAAAGGAAATTTCTCTGTTATAAAACTTGCAAAAAGTTGAGAGAAATTTTGTATCTCAAAGGGACAGAGAAAGAATTTACAATGACGTGTTTTTGTAAGTGAATGCTCTAAGGAAGCTGAAATGTCTCCATTATTCTTCCCTCCCTCCTTCCCTCCTTCCCTTCCTCTCTCCCTACTTTCCTCCCTCCCTCTCTCTCTTTTTTCCTTCCTTCCTTCTTTCCTTCCTTCCTTCTCGCCTTCCTTCCTTCTTTGTCTTTTTTTTTCTTCAGAATACACATAATGCCTACTATGTGCCAGGTGCTCTGGTAGGCTCAGAATTCAATTGAGAATAGACATGCTGTCATTTGCTCCTACTGTTACAGACTTGTGGGGAAAACACACACTAAACAAAAATTACAAATATTATGTAGGGAAAGGAGAAGTGACCAGTACTATAGGGAAAAGGGGCTTGGAGACTCAACTTAGAATGATGTGTGTGTATGTATGTATGTATGTATGTATGTATGTATGTGAGTGTGGGTAGAAGTGGAGTAATTAGAAATGGATTTCCTAAGAAAGTGATGTCTGACCTGAGATTCAAAGAATTAGTCCAGTGAAGAGGGGTGAGGGGGAGTTGGCATAGAAGGTTCCTGGTAGATTATCTAATACAGAGGAAAGAGCATGGCTCAGTAGAGGGATTTACTAGAGTCAATAGGGCTGGAACCTAGAGAGAACAGTGCAGGAGATGCGGGTGCAGTAATAAATCCTAACCTAGGAAAGTTAGCCTAAGGACTACAGGAAGTCTTCTAGGTGTTGTGAACCTATTTTAATAAGGCCACTCTCTGTTCCCTTGTGGTAAATGACTTGAGTATTTTTCTGAGAAGTTCTTCTCTACTTACCATCACTGAATATTATGGCCCCTCAAATTGATCAAAGGAAAGAAAGATGAACTCATTTATCTTTTTACATATTCAGTGTGCTTAGAAATCTTCAAAGTAGTTTAATTATTCAGATTTATTCACATTTATATCATAACTACATCTTCAGCAATTTGAAGCCCTAAGCTACAGTTCATGTCATGCTGAAAAGAAGGGTAAAAATAAAACTAGTTAGGCTTTCAAGAATTCTGCCTGGGAGTATATATTTAAAATCAAGGTGACATAACTTGAAGAAAGAATTACTTTTTGATACAAAGTTTGGGCTTGAAATGTGTTTCTCCCCAAGGTTTAATATTATATGAGATATATATATATTCGTAGTCTGAACAATAAACTCACAATTTTTAAAGGGTATGAAATGAGATATTCAAAATGCTTATATCCATTTCTTTTTTAAAAATCTATTCTCATTTTATAAAGCATGTATCACATGTGAGCACTAGAAGCAGGATAAGTGTGACTTCCTGTTTTGTTTTGTTTTTGCCCATCCACAGAGAGAAGCACATCACAGAAGTAAACTTTCATTTACAAATATAGATAATTATAATAAAAGTAGTATGGCTTAGTGGAGTGGGACTCCAAGTCCCCTTTTGCTATTGGTCAAAATCCTTCCTCCTCACTGTAGATGACTCTTTCCCAAAATTAGAGTTGGTGTTAAATCTGAGAGGATATATAATCAAGTAGAACCAGATATCACAGTGAAAATATTCAACTAGGATTAGTTGGTGAATATCTTTTTTAAGTATATATATATATATATATATATATATATGTACATTGTCAACACATATACTTATATAGTGAATATCTTTTGAAATGTGACTCAAGTTTTCTATGAGATCTTAAATCTACCACAATTAAGATGTTAGGAAATGCTAACAAATAAAAATTGCTAAAGAAATGTCCATAAAACAAATCATAGGTTTTATAATTTTAAATTACTTTGTCTACCTACCATTTGTCATATGTATGTACAGAAACTTTTGAAGGATTCTCTCTGTTTAGTTTTACTGGGATTTTTTTAATGAGGATATTGGTTTGTAAACCCCCTGTGAAGCACACTTGTAAAGAGAGAGCCAGCAGCTTGCCTGATACCTGGTGTAGGGTTTTTCTCTTACTGGTGATAGTGACAGTGGAATAAACTGTGCTTGACCAGAGATGACCTGCAGGCACCTGCTGGCCCTGCATGTGGAGTGAATCCTGCTGTGCTGGGTGCTGACAGGCAGCGGGCAGTGCTAATCTCTCCAGGAGGCCCATTCATAGCCTCTCACAGCTTCTGCTGTTCCATCTGTTTCCCAATTATTAGTTCCTTTTCCTTTCTGAGGTCTGGAAATAAAACTGCATAATATGGATGAGTGGGGTGAACAGTTAGCAGAAAGCTGCATGTCCTAAGTATTCCTCACAAAATTACAAGAATGTTTATTCCCTATCCCCTCCTCAACATTTATAAGGAGCAACTCTTTCACAAGGCTATTCTTCCTTTCCCATGAAATCACTGTCATAGTCTCTGCAAAATGTCACAATCCAAACATGAATAATAATATCCTCCTACTTAATAAATTCTGATATTAACAATAGGAAATTATTGTTTCTAATGCTACCAATTATAATTTGACAGGAGCTGTATGAGTTCTACTTTTGTATCATATCAGTTAAAGTAAATTAGTAAGCAAATCAATAGTAAGAAATAGAAATACAATGGTATTCATTTTTAAATTGTTCAGAAACATTTTATAAAAACACATTTACATTCAATTAAAAGAATTACAATTGAGGGAGTAAAGCAATTTGATTTAGGTTATGAGGTTAAGTAATTGTGTTTACCTGATAATGAAACTATACTTCAAAAGTATCCTAGGACTACCATATAATTAGGGGGGAAAGAAAAGCATAATAAAAAGAATATTTTTGAAAACTTACATAATGAAGCACACATTCTGTAAGTGCTAATCATATTTGCAAAGGTTGAAGAAATATAGCATAATGTAATTTAAGTCAGACAATGTCAATTGTGGGAAATATTATGGAGGGAATGGCAGCTTTTAAATAATACCTCAGACTGGCTTTATTCACTCAATCTTTATTAATTAAGAATCTTACATGAGTTAGGCATTTTGCTTACTGCAAATACATTGCTAAAATGTACAGGCAATGCCCCTATTGTCAAGACTATTACAGAGGTGGGAAATCTGGCCACTGAATACACAGTAGCCACAGAGAGTTGGAAAGACTAAAAGGAAAGAAAGACAAGTTACAGGAACACAGAAAAGGGGCAAGATCTCATGTCAAGGGAGATTCGCTCCAAGGAGAAGAGACATCGAAGATGAGGCTTAAAGGATGAGTTGCAATTACATAGGTAAAGAGGGAGAAAGAAGTGGGATATATTTAATGATCTTTATAATCCCATGAAAAGCAAGAATTCCATCTTTTACAAATAGAAGCTGATATCAAAGGGCAACATTAAAAGGTAGAAAATCTGAAAAACAAGTTTTTCAATAGATGTTATCACATATTCGTATTATCATCTGAAAAGTGTTGGCAGCAAACACTATGAATTTGACTGCCTTAGTCTCCCTGGGCTGCCATAACAAAATGCTGTCGACTGGTGGCTTTAACAACAGAAATTCATTTTCTCATGGCTCTGGAAAATGTCCAAGATCAGGCAGGCTCCCAACTGATTGCTTTTGGTGAGTGCTCTCTTCCTGGCTTGCAGACATGGCAGTCCTGGTGAGCACTCCACCGCCATCCCAACCCCACGCACAGTGTATGAGAGAGGGAACAAACTCTCTCTTGCTTTTTTTTTTTTTTCTTATAAGGATATTAATCCTATTGGATTAGGGTCCCACTTTATGACTTCATTTAAGCTTAAAAGGTCTTATCTCCAAATAGCCAAGTTGAAGGTTGGGACTTCCACATATGAATTGGGAAGTAGGACACAATTCAGTCCATAGCAGATGGGATGATATTAAATTTATTATTCAATTTAAAAATTCTCATATAAGAAATTAATACACCCTGGGGGCAAGGGGGGAGGATAAGGGACATCTGTAATACTGTCAACAATAAAAAAATATAATTTAAATTGAACTAAAACCTATGCCATAAATTATTAGAACTGGCTACTGATAAAGTATTAGAGATGACTTTTGAAAATGCAGCACCACTTTACTTGGGCTCAAAATTTAAAATGAATGCCTCATACTTGCTGAAATTTTATGAAATCTCTGCTTTCATTTTTATCCACAGACTTCTGTGAGGTTGATTATTCTGTGAAGAATGCTATGAAAATAATATAACAAAGTAGTTTACATATGCATAACCCTATGAAAATAACATTGTTAATCTAACCAAGATTAGATAATTTAATGAATTCATATTTATTTATAATATGTAGACATTGATACCCATGATGTTTGTGCAAAGTATGTATACATGCATTTAATATAGGGAACACCTACTTCATTTATAACTTTTTAGCTTATTTAAAATTATAGAACATCTAAAATTTATGTATATGAGTTTTCTCTGCCTATCACCTATGCACATACTTTCAATAAATAATGGGTATAATTTTTATAATTCTTGTGTCCTTTGTTTTATTTCTACTATATTTACTGAAATGAGATTTATGTTCTATCTAATAATACAACTTTGGGCTTGTATTCTGCATGTCCCTATGCTATATTTGATTAATACTTTCTCTTTATTGTATTTTACCAAAATACAATTTCACACTAGATTGGGAATTTTTTAAAAAATAAGAAAAAGAAGAGAGTTTGAGAAGCATTGTTCTAGAAGGTCTCTCTAGCCTTTGTGTCTTAGGAATTGGTAAGGTAAAGACAATGCTATTACAACAGTTCAGAAAAGGGACCCCTCAGTAACCCCATCTTAATGCTTTTGATAAATGGAGCCATGACTACCAAGTAAAGACTTTTATTTTGTTGAGAGGCTGTGGCAGCTTCATTCCTTAGTGCAAAATTTTACAAATCTAAATTATCATTCTTTACACCTTGCTTTAAAAACCATGATTATTTTACTGCCGTTGAACCTTTACTTTTCAGGTCCCTATGCCATCCAAGTGCATTATACCAGATAATTGTTAAGGAACAACTGAAGGGAAGCAAGAGACCCATTAGAAAAAGAATGCAATAAGGAGCCACAGTGATTCTGATTAAAGCATAAATCAGATCCTTGCACTCCTCTGCTTCAAATCCACTATTGCCTTTCCACTTCACCAAAAGCCCTTCAGTGGGAGTTAAAAAGACCTGCACTCTCCAATCCCCACTGCCTTTCTCATCTCTGTTCTACTCTTTGCTCTGCTCTAGCCACATGGGCCAGCTCCCTATTTCTCTGTGAGCCAGGGATAGGTGCCCTGGCCCTAGGTTCTTTGCACTGGCTGTTCTCTATACCTGGAATTCTCTGCACTTGGGTATTTTGCATGGCTTATTCTTTCACTCCCTTCATGTCTGCTGAAATATCACATTCTCAGTAAGTGCTTTTTAAATTTAAAATTGTGTCCCTTGTCTCTATTCCTATTCTGTACTCCTTTTTTTTCCTTAAAACATATCACTCTCTGATAATCCATATAAATATGTTTTCTGGCCTAGTCTGTAGGGCTCAGCAGTTGAGTGTTGATCCAAGATCCAAGAGGTCACTGGTTTGATTACCGGTCAGGTCACATACCCAGGTTGCAGGTTCAACCCCAGTAAGGGACATGCAGGAGTCAGACAATAGATGATGTCCTCTCTCATCGATGTTTCTTTCTATCCCTCTCCCTTCCTCTCTCTCTCAAAAATCAATAAAACATATTTAAAAATATGTTTCCTGTCTTTCAGTAAAATGAAAGTTCCCCATAAACTGAGAGATCCTTATCATTTTTATTCACTTCTATAACACCAGAACTTATAACCGTTTTTTGGCTCATGGTAGTTGCTCATTATATATTTGTTAGATGTATTAATTCATGGATAAAAACTCTGTCAACTAATTTTTGTTCAAAAATTCATGAAGAATACTATAATCAGTGTATGCAGAAAGAGGCTCATATCAGCTGGCAAAACTGTTAGTATCGTTTCCCAGCTATACATTGTCACATCATGTGGATATGTTGAAACTGGCCATAATGAGAGCACTTACTTTTTGGGTTCATCAGGTTCCATAACAAGGCACCACAATCTAGGTGGCTTAAAACAGCAGAGGTATATTCTCTTCTCATTCTGGAGGCTAAAAGTCTGAGAGCAGGCTGTCAGCAGGGCCATGCTGTCTCTGAGACTTCAGGGAGAATCCCTTGCTTTTCTGAGCTTCTGCTGGGGGCCAACAATCTATGGCCCTCTGTAGCATGCAGCTGCACCAGACCAGTTCCAGCCCCTGTTGTCACATTGGGTTCCCTGCTGTGTGTGTGTGTGTGTGTGTGTGTGTGTGTGTGTCTATGTCTCTTCTCCTCTGGTTAGAGTATCAATCGTGTTGGATGAAAGGCCTGCTTACTCCAGTCTGACTTCATCTTAACTAACTACATTTGTAACAATTCCATTTCCAAATAAGGCCACATTCTGAGGTGCTGAGGATTAGAAATTCAACTATCTTTTTAGATGGGCAATTCAACCTATAACAATGAGCAAACACTACAGATCAAGGCTTTATTGTTCTATTTGTTTCATTTTGTAAGAATCAGTTGTTAGCAGCATAGCACTAGCTATAATGTGCTGGGAAGTTTTCTCTGGAATTCAAGAGTACTTGTGAACTTCTGACATGTTAGATGAGATGAAGGTGATTTAAATAAATTTTGTTTGGTTCTAAAATACCTATAATAGAAATTAAGAGCTATTATATTTTTTAAATAAATAGTTATTTATTCTTCCTGAAATCTATTTTTACATGGTTTATTTTTACATGGTTTACACTTGAGACCATTTTACTTTTTTTCCCCTCAAGAATAGATAATTACATAAGAAGAATAAAAAACTATAAAACACCCCCAAAACCTGACAGTAGCACTGATAGCCTAATAAATACTATTAATTAAAAATAGATTTACAGATTATCCTGCAGTTATTTGAATTGTGGAACAATAATTGAAGCTTTACATTAGAATCGGGCATGTGCACTTATGTAT
This sequence comes from Lasiurus cinereus, assembly GCA_011751065.1. Classification (NCBI taxonomy): domain Eukaryota; kingdom Metazoa; phylum Chordata; class Mammalia; order Chiroptera; family Vespertilionidae; genus Lasiurus; species Lasiurus cinereus. Next base: position 21,022,449 of record JAAGEH010000018.1, on the reverse strand, counting down.
GCTTTAGGATTGAGTTGTTCTTGATAAAGAAATGAATTGAGTTGTATTTGGGACTTAATAAATTATTCTAATAATATAAAAATTAATACAAAAATACTACATATATGTATGGTACTTTTAATTTTATATTGCATGTAATTCATTAGTCATTTTTAGTACATTTTTAGTCAATGATTAAAAATTAAATAATAATGCAATATTAATGGATTCTAATCTTTTGCATTCTTTAACTTAACAAATATTCACTGATATCCTACTTAGGGCCAACAGCTTTTAGGTTCTGAGAATGCATTAATGAATAAGACAAGAAATGTATCTACTCTCATTTAAAATCATAAGTTGTATTTCTACTTCCAGCCAAGACAGAGTAACAAATACCAAATATGAAACAACTAAAACACAGGACAAAATACATAAAACTATGTCTCTCAAGACACTTTCCATCAGGCAATGAAGGACAGTGATCTCTGTTAAGTGAGCCCTACAATTTTTTGCGCTTACAGCCTAGGTGTTTCCAAGTCATGGCACAGCATGGGGAGAAGTACTGGAAAGAAATGACTCAGACACAGTCCAGTGGATTCATTGAGCCAAGTGGATGGAGTTGGAGTCAGCAGAAATCAAGGTTGGCCAGAGTTTACAAGGCAAAATACTGGAGTGAGGAGAGCTGCAAAGAATGAACAGACTACAGTGTTTCTCCCTGAAGTATTCAGTTGAATAGTACAGAGGCCACACATGTGATAAAATTACCTAAAGCTGGGGAAACTACCAACCAAAAGGATTTGAGGGAATCATGTCTGGAGAACACAGAGAGTTGAGAATAATAGTTATTTCCAATAGGCAGAATGGAAAAGCTCCGGTTTCACAAGGAATTGGCCAACGTCCTTAAAGGATCTTGTTTCAATAGCCAGGATAAAATCAGCCCCAGACTAAATATGACTCTGGTCTTGTCGAGCAAAGCCAAAAGTAAGATGCAAAAGTACCAAATTATTTTTAAGTAACTTCATCTCCTCCAAGAACTTGCTCAAGAATATTTTTAGAAATACAAAATATGAGTACTCAATAAGGTAAGATTCACAATGTCTGGTATCTAGTAAATAGTACCAGGCATATGCATTCATATGTATAGAGTGGGAGGAAAAGAGATATTAAAGGGGAAAATAATAATAAAAAATACCCCATGGTGCTGTAGATTAGGTAGAGGGTCTTTAAAAGAATCAAGTGTTAAGGATAAAGAGAAGTATATTGTACATCAGGTGGCCAGGGGAAGCAATGGGCGGGCAGAGAAGCGTTTCTGAAAAGATAACACTTAAGCTAAGACCTGAGTTGTGTAAAGACATGAACCATGTGCGCATCAGAGGGAAGAGGACTTCAGGCAGCTCATGCAAAGGTCCTGAGGCAGGAAGAAGCAACTGTGGCTGACCATTTCCCACTTGTGACAGAAATATTGGTTCAAAATCTTTCCTTACATTTATCAGAATAGAAAATACTTGGATAGATACTTTTCCATTTTTTAGCTATCTACATATATTTTATATTCTCTAATATATCTTAAAATTTTAAGTATTTTCAGGTTTTTAAAGTTCTTGTTAGGGAAAAAGAATATTTTTAATGAGAAGTTGGTCTCATTGTAATTACCTAAACTAATGAGTGACCCTGGAGAAACCAGTAAAACTATCAGGGCTTAGGACAATTCACAGCTCTTACTTGAACCTCATGCAATATGCCTTATTTTCTCTGTAATAATGAGTCCAGAAATACATCACTGTTCAAGCTGCAGAGATATCCCAAGTGCCAATCAGAAAAATCTTAAAAATCATGTTCTGAGGGAACTCGATATGGCTTCTAAATAATCTTGTGTTATAGTAACCTATTGGCTATAGAATTCCACAAAGACTAGGTCACAACTGATCCATTTGGAATTCAGATTCTTAAAGGTTTGAATAGAATTAGAAGCTTTAGCTTTTTACTTCACTAGAGTTAAAAGTGGGCTTATCCAACAGGCTCCACCTCAACATTAAAGTTTCCTTAACCATTTACCTCTCAGTTTCCTCCGGTTCTGAAGCAGTCCTGAGGTTGAAAGGAGGACTCCACTTAGAGACCATGGACTGGAAGTGAGGCCTACATGTACTCCTTGATGGAGGACAGTACATACCCATTTAATTTAATGCCACATGGGAAAAGGGCATATAAGTATACATGGAGGCAGAGAAATAGGTATCATGAATAGTAATTAAGTGCAGCAGTTTATGAAATGAAAGTAGAGAATGAGTTATGAAGATCTTGAGTTATTCTTAGAAATTATTTTTAGTCTGGGCAATTTCTTGCATTACAGGGTCACTGCATGATTGAAGTGGAACTCCCAGATGAGAGACTGTAAGCAAAAGAATAATTGATCAATGCTACAGATAACATAACTAACTCTGTGTTCTCAATAACTATTTGTGGAAGAAAGGAAGAAAGGAAAAAACGGAGGAAGGAAAAGATAAAGAAGGACTGAGAAATGAGCATCTGATGTCCACATTTGTGGGAAAGTTATCAGTACACATATGGGAAGCTAATTTTTCTATGCTGCTGTCTTATACTCTGAGATGCAAGCCAAGCTGTCAAGATCTTTTTTTATTATTATTATTAAACTAATTTATTTTTCTTACATGAACAAAAGGTCAAAGCACAGTAATTTGTGGTTTTTCAAAAGTGAAGCCAATAATTTAGTAACTTCATAAATGAACTCTCTTAACAACCCAATGCAAATTATTCTACTCTCTCATTTATATCATCCTAATGGTTCAGACTACTCCTCAGTTTTTACATTAAAATAATTATTTTTAAAAAATTTATAAAATGTCCCAAATGAGGTCAACTAAGTTGATACATGTATCACTCTTCCTACAATTACTAGTACCTAGAAATACAGAATAAATATAGCCAAATAACAAAAAAGAATTCCCAGGAACTAGAAATGGTGAGAGGAATCAAACCCAAACAATAAGCATGAAGAAATGGAACAGCAGCCCACAAGGGTTTGGCCTCCATAAAGGAGGCCCTAGAGAATTGGAAATGGGTTCTAATACCCATCCATGATATGACAGATGGTTTTATGAACTGCGAAGTCAGGGTCCTAGCTAGGAGACTTGATGGGCTGCAGAATCCATTGGAGTGAGGCTTAAAAAGTGGCCTACCAGACTGAGGAAGCTTGAAGTCAGCCCAGGAATTAGGATTGAAAAACATAGGAGAAAGTCATGAAATTCATGCACAGGAGTCCCTCAGCCCAACCTGCACCCTCTCCAATCCAGGAGCTCTCAGGGGATGTCATACTGATGGCTTAGGCCCACTCCCCATGGTTCTTTGCTCTCTGCAGGACTGGGGGCTTGACTGCAGCCATTGAGATGAATCCCCCACACCCTGCTGTCTGCTCGCTATCTGCCAGGCCTGAGAGCTTAGCCACCATGTTGCAAATGAAGCTCCGATGCCCTGCTGTCCACTCTCTGCCTGCCCCACCGCCATGTGAACAAAGCCCCAATGCCTGGCAGTGTGCTCTGTATGCCAGGCCTGGGGGCTTCCCCACCATTGCCTCTGTGCTAATGAAGTTCCCAAGCCCTGCTGTCTGGGCTCTGTCTGCTGTGTCTGGGGGCGGATCCAGCCTTGCTGCTTGGTCCCCACAAACCCCAGCCCAGTGGCAGGGCTAAGGGGACTGGGTGCCACCATCTTTGTGATGGAGTGACAGTTAATTTGCATATTACTCTTTTATTTGGTAGGAGGTACAAGAGCCATAAGCTCAGAAATTATTTTCAAAAGCTGATCTAAGATTATTACAAGCCTCTAGAATGCAAAAGAAGTGCCATTGGAAGTCAATATTTAAATATACTGTTAAAATCTAGGGAACTCTGAGTCCTCATCAAAAAATGAAGCTCAGCCGAAACTGGTTTGGCCCAGTGGATAGAGCATCAGCCTGTGGACTGAAAGGTCCCATGTTCGATTCCAGTCATGGGCACGTACTTTGTAGGCACATCCCCAGGAGCAGGTGTGCAGGAGGCAGCTGATCAATGTTTCTAACTCTCTCTCTCTCCCTTCTACTCTGTGAAAAATCAATAAAATACGTTTTTTTTAAAATGAAGATCATAATAATACACACATAATTATTCCAAAACTAGATTTAAAATCCTAGCTCTAGGCTATCAGAAATTCAAAACACAAAGTGATATAAAATGGTTAAAATCAAGAATACGTCAAAGATCCTATTCTTGGGAAAATGGCAAAAACAAAATTACTCTTTGAGAGATCAACTCGTAAACTACCCAATAGAAGGCAGGAAATTAGGATGAAGGACAAACATTAAATTATAGAATGAAATAGCAAGCACAAAATAAGATGATGGCATTAATTCCAAATATCAATGGTTACAACTAAATTCATTAGGTAAAAAAGACAGATTTTCAATTGGACAAAAACAACAAATAAAACTCATCAACAGTTATATCTTGTTTATAATAGATCTACTTAAAATATGAGTATTAAATGTTAACAATAATAAAGGAGAGTAAGTGAATACTAATCAAAGCAAAGTATAAGATGCTATATTAATATAAAATAGCAATTTACTTGCAGTTGTAAGTCATTACCAAGAATAAGGAGAGTCAATATGCTTAGAAGATACAGAAATTCTAAATTTATGTGCCAAATCACATAGCATCAAAATACACTGTAAGAAAAATCTACCTTCTCTGTATGAATTTCTCTTTTTTGTTTAACACACTTCTCTCAATTATTACTAGATCACACTAATAAAATGTACTAAGCATTTAGAAAATATTAGCACAATTAACATGGTTGGTCTAATGAGCACATGTCGCATCTTATGTGCAACAAAAGAAGAGAACATGCTTCTATGGCAAACATGGAATAATTAAATTTTAAAAATTAACCTGAACTAGTCAATAAGGCTAGTGTGAACACATTTTAAAAATTAATACATTCTCTGGGCAGTGTAAATTAAATTTTTTTAAATAAATAATTTATCTCCAAATATTTGGACACTAGAAACTTAAACTTCTAAGTAAATGGAGGTAAAGAAAATGCAAGACTTAACTATAAATAATATTTACTTTAATTGGTAATAGTTATCAGCAAAATATACAGAAAATCCCACACCTGAATATAGGGTGCACTATGCAAAAAAAATGTATGCCTAGTTTACATTACACTAAAATATTTATGTATGTATACCAGCAGACATGGACAAGAATGTTTATAGCATACCTGTTTCTAATAGCCAATAACTGCAATCAACCAAAAATGTTGATCAAAGTAAAAGATATAAATGATGTTATAGTCATACAAGTGAAAATTACAGATCAATGGGAATAAGCAAACAATTCTATGTGCAATAAAATAGATGAATCTCATAAACATAATATTGATTAAAAACAAAAGAGTAACTTCTATATAATTTAAGTTCCAAACAGGCAAACATAACCTATAGTTTTAAAAGTCAGAATCATAATTATGTTTAAGAACGAAGTGTTGGCCTTAGCCAGTTTGGTTCAGTGGAAAGAGCATCAGCCTGCAGACTGAAGAGGCCCAGGTTTGATTCTGGTCAAGGGCACGTGTACCTCAGTTACAAACTCTTTTGCAGCCCAGGCCCTGGCGGGGCTCATGTAGGAGGCAACCAATCTATGTTTCTCTCACATTGATATTCCTCTCTGTCTTTCCCTCTCTATTCCACTTTCCCTAAGAAATCAATGGAAATATATCCTTGAGTGAAGATTAAAAAAAAAAAAGAATAAAGTGTGGTAGCACCTGGGAGAGTTCATAAGGAGCCTTTTGGGTTCTGCCAGTATCCAATTTGCTTACCTTGGCAATGATTAATGGGTGTTCCCACTTTGTGAAAATTCAATGAGTTTTTCTGTGACATTTTGTTTATGTTCATGTGTTAATATTATACTTGAAAAATGAGAATATTTTAAAGTAAAACATAAAATCAATTTCTAGAATAATAATGAGAGCTTTTCTAAATATCAGAACTATACATGTACATCCACAAATACAGGTGCACACTAAGTGAAAGGCTTTTAAAAGTATAAAATAAATAAAGCAACATTATGGCATAAATTTGACTAAATATATCTATTATTTCAATAAAAGGAATATTGGCTTAACTCATGAATTATAATCAAAATTATGTAATGAATTAGATTCCAAAGAAAGCTTAGAAACTATGCTAGATCAATCAGACCCACCTACAATAAATTTTTTTCAGAAAAGTTGAAAATTAAGAGATGTATAACCAGATATGTAATTGAAAAAATGTAATTAACTAAGAAAAAATACTTTTTTTAAAAAAAGAGTACACCAGGTAAATGTAAACAAAAAGAAACCAGGTAACATAAATTTAATATCAGAGAAGGAATAATGCAAGGCAAAAAGGCTATCTTAAATTCAGCTAATTAGCAATCTTAATTCTATCTGAAAACATGAATTCCCTTTGCCATGTAACAATATATTTACCAGTTTATGAAATGTAGATGTGAACATCTTTAGGGGGGACATCATTCTGCCTATCACAGTGTGCCTTCTGATACATAAAAATACATCCATCCCATATGCAAAATGCATTCACTCCATCTCAATATCTCTAAAAAGTGTCAACCCATTACAACATCAAAAGTCCAAAATCTCATCAGCTCAAAATGCTCAAGTTTTATCATTTAAATCATCTCAATCAGGTATGAGTGAGATCTGATCCATCCTGGGGCAGAATTCCTCTCCATCTGTTAATCTATGAAGTTAGGAACAAGTTATCTGCTCCCAAAGCACAATAGTGGGAGAGGCATGGGGTACCAGTTATAAACATCCTCATTCAAAAAAAGATATAAAGCTGGGTAGGAAATAGAGTCACCAATCCCAAGAAATTTTGAAATCTAGCTAGATGAGCAACACAGGTTTCAAGACCTAGGAATAATCCTCCATGGTCCAGGCTCTGCCTTTGTTCTAAATCTCTCTGCCCATAAAGATAGCCTTCCTTTTGTGTGAAGTATAGCATATATTTGCAGCTGAAAAGTTGATGAGCCTATTTCTTACCTGTATATGTTGTATGACAGTTTTGTTTCATAATCTTTTTGTCCCTTGTAGTCAAAGCTGTTAATGTTTCATACTGGTAAGGACATGCTCAAAAACCCTACAGGTCTCTGGTGTATGTCAAGAAAATTTTTCCCTATAGACACAACGTTTCTCCAAAGATCTTTCCTAGATAATCCCTGTCTCTACTTTGCCTTCTCCAGAGAGGGTTAAGGGAATTCATGGGTAGACTGTTGAATCTCCTCGAAGAGCCTAGTGAATGACTAAGTACTCGTATCTTTGACTCTCCTGATGCTCTAACCAAAGGTTGCTCAGCCGCAATCTTGGCTTTCTTTCCAGAGCATACTTTCCTGACAGCTAAAATCCTAATTTTAGCATACTTACAATCTAAATAGGTTGAGGACTTCTCAACTCACTCATTTTTTTTGTGCAACGGTTCTTTCCTCAATTCATCTCCTTCCTCTTGCATTTTACTATAAGCAGCCAAAAGTACTAGAATGAACCTTTCACACTTGCCTTGGGCATCTCTTCAGCTATATATTCAAGTTTATAATGTACAAGTTTTGCTTTCCATATAACTGCAGGACACAATTCATCAAGGTAACCTGCCAGTATATAATAAGAATCCTTTCTCCTCTGCTTTCTAATAACATGTTCTTCATTTCCATTTGAACCTGCATCAGCAGTGTCTTAAACATTCCTATTTCTACCAACTGTCTGTTGATGATGACTTAGGTATTCTCTAACACAGACAACATATGTTTTCTCTACCAGGCTCCCCCTCACATTCCTCTGAATCCTCACTGGCAGAGTCACTAACACCAACAGCAAGGAAATTGCCAACAGTCAAGGAAATCTAGGCTTTTTCTAGCATGTTTCTTAAAAATTATTCCAACTTCTGTCCATTGCCCAATTCCAAGTTCATTCCACATTTTTATGTATTGGCACATTTTTAACTTCTGCTCTCACAACCACAAAGTTGGTGGCTTAAGATAACACAAATGTAATATCTATTTATACAATTCATTATATAAATTAAATTATTTGCATATTGTATACTTTATAATATAATTACAGAGGTAAGAACTCCAAAATGGGTCTCACTGGGATAAAACCAAGGTGTTACCAGGGATGTATTCCTTCTGGAGACAACAACAAAAAAATCTATATCTCTCCTTTACCAAATTGCATAGGCTCTCTGGATTCCTTTTCTTCTATTTTCAGAGCCAGAAATCTCATCACTCTGACCTCTTATTCTATCATTTACCTACTCCTCTAACTTCCCTGCCATCCTCTTCCCCTTATAAGGACCTTTAACCTGCCAACCCAGATAATACAGAATAATCTTCCCTATCCTCAATTTAACCACATTTGCAAAATCCCTTTAGTCATGTAAGACAATATACTCTTAGGTTTTAGAGATTAGGTCATAGACATCTTTATTATTTGTTTATTTGTTTGTTTGTTTAGATTATTCTGCCTACCATGGAAAGCAAGTGAGAGAAGGTTACTGTTAAGGTAGGTCTTAGGGTAAGAGTTGTTCAGTTAGACAAGTTGGGGGGCATGCAAGTCAAGAGGGCGTAGTATGAATAAGTAAAATACATAAGGGGAACATAGCCTGGAGGATGAGGTTCTAGGAGAGGTTGTAAAGCTGAGAGGCCAAAACTATATTGTAAACATAGGCTAGGTCACCATTATCAAGGGGATGGCACATTAGGCTGGGGAGCTCACACCTTATGCTGGATACAATGGGAGATTGAATATTTTGAAGAAAAAGAGTAGCATAATAAAATCCATTTTAGAGATAGCTCTGGTGGCCATACAGAAGATGGCTAGAGTCAGAGTATTAAAGCCTACACAAATAGCCATAAATAGTTTGATTTCTGAGTTGAGCCAGTTTAAGTAATATAATTTTTGTATGTGCATCTTAAGACCCTTTTAAAGGTCTTAAATAATTTTAAACTGTTGAATAAGTCAGGGGATTGCACGGGACTGATTTTATACACCCCTTAATTTTAGAAAACAACAATAATAATAATAATAATGATAAAACTACATTTTCCATTAAAAGATACTCTTTCTTCACCAACAGCCAATGGCTTTATACCAAAATTAAATCAATAATCTTATGTAAATAATTATTTCCCTCAAACCTGTGAAGCTGTATTCTTTTTTCTTCTGAGTTAAATTATTGGATTACCTCTCTACACTAATTAAACATAAAAAAATAATTATCTTATCATCTCACTTAGTGTTTATACATCACTAAAATACTTCACTTACATTATATTTTCCCCTAGAGTAATGGTTCTCAACCTTTTTAATGCCACGACCCTTTAACACAGTTCCTCATATTGTGGTGACCCCCAACCATAAAATTATTTTCATTGCTACTTCATAACTGTGCTTTTGCTACTGTTCACGAATCATAATGTATATATCTGTTTTCTGATGGTCTTAGGCTCTACAGCAGTGGTTCTCAATCTGTGGGTCACGACACACAGGTTGAGAACCACTAGCAGGTCTTAAGCTCTACAACAGTCTGACCCACAGGTTGAGAACCACTACCAGCGTCTCCTAAAACCATCAGAAAACACAGATATTTACACTATAATTCATTAACAGTAGCAAAATTACTGTTATGAAGTGGCAACAAAAATAATTTTATGGTTGGGGGTCACCACAACATGAGGAAGTGTATTAAAGGGTCGCAGCATTAAAAAGGTTGAGAACCACTGCCCTAGAGGGATAATATGGCAGCCATTTAACAATATTTTCCTTTGAGGTTCTTCATAAATTCTCAAAAATCTATACACAAGAGGCTGTCAGATTTAAAGCATTTTTTTAGAGCAGCACATTCTGTCAGGACTTTTTTTATTATGTGTTGTGTTTTTTTTTTTGTAACCAGCAGAGGCCATCAATGTCAGTTGAGTCAGGTTTTTTAAAGCCGATTTTCAAATCCCTTCCAGCAAAAACCTGTTAACAGCTGAGCTTTTCTCTTTCTTCCGTGTAACTACAGTCCTTTGAGTCAATACATTGAAAACTTAACTGAAAGTGTATTTCTCTGCTGACATATTGGTAAAAAGTGCTTTACCAGATTTTACATATTGGTAAAATCTGGAAAATATATTCTTACAAAGATTCGACTAATTCATTAAAGAACTTGAATTACTATATTAACGCAGTTCTTTGATATAGTTTATAGAAAAATTCCTAAAATTTTGTCAATTAAGTTTCTAAAAAGTAAGCAAGTAGAGATGCCATGTTGTAGTACATGTTATTTAAAAGTAAAACTCTTTTAAAGCAAAATATCATTTGGTAAATAAAAAAGTGCATCTTCATTTAGCTCTTTTTCACTTTTTACCTCTTGTATATTGAATTTTCTTAGACTAGACAACTTTTGTAAATTTGAAGGCAATTTTAAGTGTTTAGTTATCATATACAGTATTTAGAGAGCAATGACTTTTTAAATGATTAGAATTTATAGAATTTTTAATATTTAAAATAATTTAAATTCAATATATTTATAACAGACTTAATGATGAATTCAAGTTGATTAAGTTTTGATGTCAAAGATAAATAAAGGTATTTATATCTATAACTATATAGGAGACTAAAACTTATTTTGACTGTCCATAGGACCCCACGTTTATATGGGAGATATTTCAACTAAATACAAAAAATAATTCTTTATAGGTTAGAACTCTCTAAATAGAGATTTCATTCAACATATATTTTAAAAATATAAAATGTACATATCACATTTTTCAGGTATTATTCTCTATGAACTGTTGAAGAAAATAGATACAGCTCTTCTCTCAATTTTTAAAAGAGGAGGGCATAGAATAAAAAGTATATACCTATTTGCTAAGCACAATTCTAAGTGCTTTATCAGTATTATACCATTTAATTCCTAAATAACCTAAGGAGGTAATGGGGTTGATATCTAAAGTAATCAAAGAAGGTCATTATGGATAAGCATTATGCAAAGAGATAAGGACAGCAAATGATGCAGGAACAAAATTTATGGTTATTTCTAATCACCATGTGAATCTATTGAAGAGAGAAGTGTTTTATAGGAGAAAGTAAAGGATCTGATTTACATTGAAGAAAAACATTCCACTCTGACTTGCTAGGAATAGAGATTGAAAAAGTGCAAGGACACAACCAGGGAAGTTTGAAAAACCAGAGTGTTGAATCTGAGAGATTAGGATGCTTGGGAAACAGTTTGTGACACATAGAGACGTAGACACAAAGGGAAGTGGGGACATCAAAAAAGATAGTTAGAGTTAGACTTAGAATGACTTGTGACCAACTAGATGTGAAGGATAAAGGAGTGAGTCAAAAATTACTGTTCATTTATAATTTGAGCAACAGATAGGTGGCAGTGAAATTAACAACAGGGAAAATCAGGAAAGGAGAAGTCAAGAGTTTGCTTTGGGACATGTTAACTTTGAGATAGCCAAGTAATTGCATCAGATTGCACATACCCCAGATATGGTGCATTTCTCCTTCAGAGGAAATTCAAGAATCAAATAGACGTTTATCTAGGATGACATGATAATCTCCTCCATCTTTACAATTCTATGATTGTATGAAAAGAGGAAACGAGAGTGATCTGAAGAGAACATCATGAATATTAAATTTGTTCTCATTGGGGGAGGTGTTGAGGACCAAGACTTGTTCATTTTATTTCTTATTTGCTCTCATGGACTTAACAGCCACTAAGTAAAAAGCAGATTGGCTAAAGCTAAAATTTCCAATATCTGCATAACCTAAAATTCACAGCAGTCAATTTTAAAAGCCTTTTACATTGCTTTTATAATGAAGTACTAATTATTACCTTAACATCAAAGACAAAGCACACTCAATTATGTAACAGGTACTCCCTTTAATACATATATTTATAGATAAAAATAGCTGGATTTGTAAACTAAAGAAAAATAACAGTGTTGGAGACCATTTTTCTTTCTTCCTTTTAAAAAGTAACTTCAAATATGTCATTGCTCATCTTCATTAGTAAACTGGTGTATTCACATATTGCTATTACTAGTATTATTATTTTTAAACCAACATTTCCTCTCCCATCTCCTTTGTGCTGATCTTTGACAGAATAAGCCCAAGTAGGCATTCTACAAATACTCAGAGCACAAGGATATGTTGAGAACACCTGCTGTTAGCAAAACTTAGATTGCTGAAACTATAGTATTTAAAATCAATTTTGAGCTATTTGGAATTTTTGAAGGAAACAGTAATGAGAAGCCAGATGTTTCCCTATCATATGTGAGTAATATATGAGTCATATGCTGGAAATATTCCAACACTGCATTGTAGTTAAGCATGTAGTAGATCCTGGAGCCATGTTGTCTGGATGGATCATTTATGCTATGGTCCAGCTCTATGAGTTGGGTTAAGAGTTGGGTACCTTAGATTTCTCATCTATTAAATGAGAGTAATATCTCCATCTCATATCTTTATAGAGTCCTAAATGAATGATGAGCTCCTGGAACTGTGCCTATCATAACAAGTGCTCAATTAACATGAGTTATAATTTTCTCCCAGTCTTTTTTTAAAGACCCATGATTTAACGCAGAAGGTAAAAACCACAGGCTGACCCAAAGCTTTTCTAATATACTACACAAGCTGTAAATTACAAAGCATATATGACTGGTGAAGGCAGAACTTGCTATGCTTCTTACATAAAAACCCCCTTCTTGTGCATTTATAGCTCACAGGCCCATTTGATGTTTTCCATATATCCAACAGCATAAGACCAAGGGTACACATGTTCATTTAAATTTATTGATGCCATATTTTAACAGTGTTTTGGGGCTTGCATCTGGCTGTTTTTTACATTCTGGTAGGCATATGGATTATTCATGAACTATAACAAACACCCCTAAAATCAGTGGCTTAATACCATAATTGTTCATTCTCACTCCTGAATCTGCAGGAAGGATGGGTTTGGCTGATTTAGACTGGGCTCTACTGGGATGTTTCAAGCTGGCCTTGCCATTCATTAGGCTCAGGTCTGCTCCAGGTATTCATTTTGAACATGGTCCAGGGTACAGGAGCAGCAGCTATTTGGGGAAGCTCTGCTTGTGGTGATGGCAGAGCACAAGAGCAAAGGCCCAACTGAGCACCAAACTGAAAATCTCTGCTTATGTCAGGTTTGCTAATGTTTCATCAGCCAGAACAAGTAACATGACTGATCCCCAAGTCAAGAGATGGGGAAGTCTTAGAGTAAGGAAGGAGGTGAGTGAATATGTCTCTCAGTTCTCCATCACATTATATGCTGCTGGTAATGCTATAATCATGACTGCTTATATTGTGTATTTTTACATTTAAATGATTCATTTTGAGACCTATCATTTTGTATAGTTCAAGCTTACTGGCCATCTATAGAAATAATAAACAATGCTTTTCCTAAGCAAGGAGAATATTCTTTATTATATATCATGAACTCTAAACTAAAACAAAACCTAACTCAATAAATACTTTCTGAATTAATAAACATGGAATACTGAGGGTAAGATTTTTATACTAATAGCCCAATATTTTCTTTTTTGGCAAGGGAAATAAATGAAAGCAGGAACATTTAGTCTCTGGTTGCTTCATTCATTCAGCCTTTCTTTCAATCAACAAATGTTCTTTGAGTGGCTGCTATGAGCCAGGCATGTTCTAAGTCATAGGGCTCAAAATAGTCAGGTTCCTACTATTTGGGGACATAGATAATAAATGATGACACCATAAATTAGTTGTGGATAACAATAAATAGCTAAAAAGTAAAGCATTAGAAAATGAAATTATGAAGGTGAGATTATTTTGGATGAGGTAAACAGGAAGGCCTTAAAAAAGTGACATTTGAGCTGAAACTTGCTGATAAGAAGCAGTCAAGCAAGTGGAGATATAGAGAAAGAGAATTCTAGTCACAAGGTGCAACATGAGCAGAGATTCTGACACAGGAAAGAGTTTGGAAAGATGTCAATGCTGAAGGGAACCCCATTCTCAAAATGAAAAACCCATACAAATTTCTTAAATTTTATTTCTTGCATTTGATTCTCTAATGTCTTATGCACTGATCACCTGGTTTTATCATTGTTGGCTGCCCTGTCAAGCTCCTCCATAGGAACTGGAGCTCTTTTAGTAGAAATATCAGTATCTTAGCAGTTTTTCATTCACAGTGCCCAGTACAGAGCTTCATCCAACATAAGGCTGCCAACTGCACACATATGCCAGATTTTCTTTGTATAAGGATCAGCCAAGGGTTAGGCCCAAGATGGGATCAATTTACCATCCAGATGAAATGGCTTAAAAGGGCAATGAGATAGTCACAGAAAAGGCTACATATTGAAAGGCTACATATTTAATACATGAAGGGATTTCAGCCTTCATTCTTCTTTTCCAGATATATAAAAATAAGAAATAATTCAAGATCTACTATGTATAAGATACCATAGGAACATAAAAAAATTAATAACACTCTATTCTGCCCTCCTCAACTAATAACTACTTTTAGAAAATTATATTTCTAAAGCACTTTAAATATTTTCTAAATGCTTACAAACTTATCACATTTTCTCCTTTGTTGACTTTAAAAGGCCATTTTTAATAACTATAATTTCTCTCAGAGCCTGAGTTAGTCAGCTTGGGAAAAAATCATTTCGAGTGCCTTTAATATCCAAGATATAATTTAGGGCTGAAAGGGACATTTGAGAGCATCTAGCCCAATTTGGACACTAAGACCAAATATGTGAAGTAATTTACTAGGCAGGAGGAGAGTTGTGGAACGCTGATCCCTGACACCCTGATTAGTTCACTTCCTATTGTACTAGTCAAAAAGAAGCTGAGAATTTGGTTTATAATGAAATTAGCAACCACAACATAAGACTCAGAAGAAATTACAAGCAAAAAGAACGTGGCGGGGGGGGGGGGACAGTACTAATGAGAAATTAATTCTTCCAAGGTTTTTTTATGGCTGTTGCATTTAAAAAAAAATTGAGCACCATTTCAAATATTAGTTAATCCTTACCTAGGTAATAAAATCCCTACAATCAAAGAAAGTAGTTTTCTTAGTTTAAAGTTATTTCCCACAGGCAAGAAAAAGGGATGAGTTTGATATGAAAAATAAATAAGTACACAAGAAGGTAAAGGAAGTAATTCGTACATTGGAGATATAATCCCTTACATAGACATTCATATCGTCAACAAAGTAAAAATACAATCCTGGGTCCATGTTTATCTCCATCTATAAAGGGATACAACTGTTAATCCAATAAGGCTGGCAAATAATCATGGTCAATGTCATGATGTGAGACTTCCTCAGCCTGACAACTAACAAACAAGTGGAAAAGTACTTGAGACCACATAAGCAAACTAGAAACATTCAGGGTCCAAACAGAGTGACAGTTATGAGAACAAGTTATGAAAGAGTAATAGTTATCCTGTGTTAATGTCTCACTTTAAACAGTAAGAAAAGTAGACAAATATGTGTGCCTCTCTTTTCAAGCCTTGGGCAATAGATAGCTCAGAGCTCTGACCACTGACACAGGGATGCACAGAAGACCTCTCTACATCAACCTCAGCTTTCTGCAGTGACCATTATCCAAATCACTGCAATGGGTAGGAGAGACTAAGCCAAGAGCTGAAGAAATAGAACAGAGACTTTAGGGTAGCAGGCACTGGTGGGATATGTTAGGCCGAGTAACATAAATAGGAGAGCTACACTATCTACAAAGGAGTCCACGTGAGTCTCTAGCTCAGTGCTAAACTGAACATGCACAAGGAAAGACTCCATTTTTGCAAAAACATCTTTAAAATACTATAAGAATAATGAGCAGCAGTTGATAAGACCTGTCCTAGTCAGAGAAGATTTTGTAGACAAACTACACACCTTATGCACGAAATGAAATTAAACATCATGTTCCACAAATTACTCTGCCTATTTCCCAGGATTGTAGAGGTTATACCCTTTGTAACATTCTTATAAAATAGTCTATATAAATTGGTTTATTGACAATGGCTCACATGTCTGGACAATATATATTGTATATATGCAATTTTAAAATTATTTTTATGTTAATCGAAAAGAAAGCATTCAGTCAGAATATAAGAAAAACATAGTGACATAGGTCATTTGTCATTACTTTTCCGTAAGTTTTGACTTATTCCAAATATTCCTGTGTTTGGCTCCTCTTTACTTGAATGGCTGAAATAAAAAGCACACATATGTGTAGTTTAAGCCCTTCAAAGCTACATCTTATTGTAGTTACATAATGGAAGAGATTTTACATTTGTTAGAACAGGAGAAAGAATGCAGAGAGACTGACTGTAATGCATGCTTTCCTGCTATACATCTGCATAATCATATATTATTGAAGAACATTTTAACAAAAGCATAAAGGCTGGAATTCTATTACCAGGAACACACAACAAACACCATGAATGCTTTAACTTTCAAATTAAAAAGGCAGATTTGTCCAGAGCCTCCTCATAATTGCCTTTTCATTTAACTGTGTCTAATAACCCTCCGACAATTATCTATCTGGGAAAAAAAAGAAAGAAAATTCCAAAACATTGAACTCAAACCTTTGTGCTGCTGAGCAGTCTCCTTTAAAGGGGGCATTTTGCATTTACCCTCTGATTTATAAAAGGAGCTCTTTCTATGTCTCCATCAAAGGAAATCAAACAGAGATCGATCATGTGACTAGCAGTGAAAATCTATGAGAATGGTGCATCTTATGCCCTGAGCACCACTTAGAATTTGTAAGGGCAAGAATCAACTGAGCGGGTATTTCTGCTTTTTCGCAATATGGCCAGGTTTCAAAACATTTAACTGAGGTTTTAGAAGAAACAGTGCTAACAATAAGGTCATTTAAGATATAATCACAGATTCTTTTTGTAGAGTGTTGGCTTTATGTGTGAAGAACACTTTCTTCAATTGACTTATTTTCTCACATAAATAAATTCAGTGGATTGTTTTCTCCTTCTCCCCTGGGTATGAGTTCTATACCAAGGAAGTCCCATATTATTATCTGACTATACTTACCAACTGCCTTGTCTAATAAAAGTGCCAGAGATCAAGCAACGCAGGACATTAGATTTGGGAGAAAAAGTAAATTTGATATAGAAATACATTTTTATGTAGGCAATCAGCAGTCAAACTACTTATGCAACATTCTTCCTGGATTCATTGAGCTGTAGGCCAATTTTATCAACTTGAGCTGTAGGGAAGACTTGCCTTTTGGCCCCAAACCATATTGTATTTTCTTTTCTTCTCAGGTGCCTATAATCTCATTTTAATACTATGATCAAATAGCTCCATATTGCTTATGTTGAGAGTAATGTTCCTTGTTACATATTGCTTATGTAGAGTCCATGTTCCTTACAAGGAATTTATTCACAGGACTCCATCCATGGTCAAAAGTCTTGTTTCTTACTTCCGGCCCCATGCTGAACTAGAGGCCCTAAGCAATTTACCAAATGGGATCTAACGTTTTATTTTTAATCCCTGGGTTTTGGTTTTTACTATTTATGCTAATAGAAATTCCATGACTTTTCCCCACAAGATTAACCCTACTCAACAATTCAGGCATATCAAAATGTTTATGAAGCCTGTATTAATTATATTCTGTCTATCTTCTTTGCCAAAACATTTTTAGCATTCTCATGCTGATCATAATGTTCTGTATGGCTCATAGATATTTCTGTGCATGAGGAATCTACTGGACTCATTCAGTATTGTATTTATTCAATAAATGCTATCCACTCTAGGTGCTATAAAAGACACTCCAGCCCTAACCAGTTTGGCTCAGTGAATAGAGCGTCGGCTGGCTGACTGAGGGGTCCCAGATTTGATTCCCGTCAAAGGCATGTACCTTGGTTGCTGGCACATCCCCAGTAGGGGGCGTGCAGGAGGCAGCTGATTGATGTCTCTCATCAATGTTTCTAACTCTCTATCCCTCTCTCTTCCTCTCTGTGAAAAATCAATAAAATATATTTTAAAAAATTCTTTAGGGGTAGAATATTAACAACTTAGCAATTAAAGGAAGCCAGAAAAGTATGTTCTTTCCCCAAAATGATATTCAGGAAGCTGAATTTGTAGGTTCAATTTCCATGTGGTTTAGACCAGTTTAGTTTCTTCCAGACCAAGACTATGGCCAGCCATCTTAGGTGCCACAAAGCAGAAGGGGAAGTGGAGAGATGGAGGTGTGTAAACTTTCAGCAGGTCATCATAATTCCTACTCTGTACGGAGGATAGCACATCTTTCATCGGTATTTTTCTGCCTTTGTTCTAGAATTCTTTCCCACTAAACTTAGGGAGAAAAATCATTGAAAGGCATCATTTTCCCCCCAATGTTGTTCTTAAAATATTGACACCATGTAGAAGGTTCCTTTGCCAGAGGTAAACAATGTTTTCATGAAGAATTTAAAGGCTTTAAAGCAGATAAAAAAATACTCACTGGGTTCTGCATTACTTCATTTTATTTTCAAGATATTTTTTATGCCAAGAATGTCTTTTTTTTTAATGTATTTTATTGATTTTTAACAGAGAGGAAGAGAGAGGGATAGAGAGTTAAAAACATCAATGAGAGACATCGA
The DNA here is from genome assembly GCA_011751065.1 of Lasiurus cinereus. NCBI lineage: Eukaryota > Metazoa > Chordata > Mammalia > Chiroptera > Vespertilionidae > Lasiurus > Lasiurus cinereus. The sequence continues at coordinate 21,003,774 of JAAGEH010000018.1, read as the reverse complement.
TCAGCCGCCTCCTGCACGCCCCCTACTGGGGATGTACCCGCAACCAAGACACATGCCCTTGACCGGAATTGAACCTGGGACCTTTAAGTCCGCAGGCCGACGCTCTATCCACTGAACCAAACTGGTCTAGGCAAGAATGTCTTTTTAAGAAAGAAAAGGAAATAAGAAAAAAAAAAAGAAAGATAAAATTTAAAATGTTGCATTCTAAATCTCTTGTTAGGGAAATCATTTTGATAAGTGGCCTCTCTCTTTTCTTTTTCCTTCTTGAGTTCTTGAATTCACATGCTATTCAGGAAAGAGTTCACCTATTTAAATATTATTTTTCCCACTAGCAAGTTCTTGTGATGAATTAAAGCATAAAATGTTAACTTACGATATGCAAATGATATGTAAGTTTAGACTTCTCCATATCAATTTGTGTCTGAATTTCATGTAAATTTCTTATCCACCATTTCTTAATTCATATTTGAGGTCAGTTTCCTATACAACATTATTCTGTACTAGAGGCCTGGTGCATGACATTTTGTACTAGGGGTTCAGGAGCCCTCAGGGAATGTCCGACTGAAGGCTTCGGAGGCACACCACTGAGTTCACTAGCCTTTAGCCCACTGACCAACAGGGGCAGTTCCTGCTCATAGCACTGGTCATTTCACCATTCAGTTGATTTGCATGTTATCCTTTTATTATATAGGACAATCCATTTTGAAAAGTATTCAACCATTTCTCCTGGGTTTCAATTCTCTCACCATCCTGGTGATTGTTCCCTGAAACATGAGCTTGGATTCTGGTTTCCTTATCTGTGAAGTGAGTGTGTACAAATGACAGCCATTGTTTCTTTGTGTGTGTTTTTAATTATATGATAACTCACATGGTTATTGTGAGGATTAAATAACATATGAGGTATGAACTCGCTTTAATATATAAAATGACATGCAAATATGAATTAGAGACAGGTAAATTTATACATTGATTATTGTATTTTGATACAATGGAAACTTATGTTTCAGAATCTAGGGTCGGGTAGGTATCTGATAGGTCAATTGATAGCATTATATCATTATTCTTTATTTAATATCTCAAGTACTTATTTCATCTATCCTGCTTCAGGAGTCTGGGTGGTAGAAGAAACGTTTCCTTTCTTAGGAAAACACATTTGTATGTGTTTTTTTTCCTCCTATACTTAATCGACATTAAAGATCTTTTATAAGTTTGAGAAAAAAAATTAAAATTCTATTGAACCTTTTTGTGCAAATGATGAAGTTTCTTATCCTCTTGGACATGTCAGAGTATCTTGAATATGGCTGAAAATGGCTGCAGATTATATTGGCTGTGGCAGTCTACAACAGCCATGTCTTTCAGATTTTAATTCCAGCTATTTGTCAAATAGCTATCTCAGAATGAGATAAATATTACATTTATTTTAGTATTATAGCTTCACTGTAGGTGAAGATTGAATGCATTTATGAGATTATAAATGTACTATTATTATGAAATGCACTGTAATATTTTTAAATATGGGTAACAAAATATCTCAACTATTTTGTAAAATAGTACAGAAACTTTCACTTAGAATTATATGGCAGGTAATAGAAGTAAGTCATGGTCAGCATGCATTTGAATTGGTATTTAAAAACTTTCAGAGTGAATTAAAAAGTTTTCTTTAGAAAATGATAAATTTGCAGATACCAAGTAAAGTGCATTTTCAATAAATGAGGTTGATCTTATAAAATAAATCATTCTACAAATATTGCATAGTGGCTAAAATCAAAGGCTGTTAAAGAGTCAGTCTTTCTAGGTTGAAATCTCTACTGTTATTTCCCAGCTTGTTTAATTGCTCTGTGCCCCATAAGTAATTAGATGGTGTATTTAAAGCACTCACCAAAGAATATTCACTCAACATAAGAAGTAGTTATTATATTATTATCTCCAAGTTTTTCATTTAGAAAGTGCAGGAAAGATACCTGTCTACATGTTCACATTCGAAAGTACATAGCACTTTTTTTTTTTTGGAAGAGGGGGTAATAATTCTTGAATGAATTAAATTTGTATTATCTAGCAAAGCAATTCTGGCTTTATTTTTAACATATCTTTTATTTTTTTCAGGCTTATTGAAGTATAATTAACACACAAATATTATATATGTGAAAGGTATAGCTTAAAATAATCACCATATAATTTCTTTTCTGGTGAGAACATTTAAAATTCGCTACCTTTTTAGCAAATTTCAAGTGTACAATGTTAATTATAGTCACATTGCCCTACATTAGAACTTCAGGACTTATTCATCTCATACTACTGGAAATTTGTTCAGCATGACCAATATCTTCCCATGTCCTTGACCTTCAGGTACCTGGCACCCACCATTTAAACAGAAATAAAGAAAGGTTTAATCTTCTAGTATAAAATTTTGTAAATATTAGCTATAAGATATCCTCATAGATACTGTTATTAAATACCCAGCATAGTGTTTCACTCATGGTAAGTATTCAATGAATTTCTGTTAATTATAATAAACTAAAGGCCTGGTGTACGAAATTCATTCACTGTGGGTGGGGGTAGAGGGGTGTCCCTGAGCCTTGCCTCCCCCTTCTCACAGTTCAGGAGCCATCAGGGGATGCCCGCTCTCCACAGTCTGGCCTCCCTCTTCCAGAGGCAACCAGTTGATCAGGGAAAGCTGCCTCTGGCCTTCCTCTATAGGAGACGACCCAGTGATCAGGGGAAGGCGACACCCCAATCACACCTCTGCTGCTGCCACTGCCAGCCATGAGGCTGCCTGAGCCTTGGCCTTGACAGTCACTGCGGCTTGGCTGAGCCTCACCTGGCCCACATTGCCTGAGCCTTGGGCACTCGCAGCAGCAGCAGCCAATGGCAGCTTGTCTGAGCCCCGGGCTGGCCCTGGGCAAGTGGTAGGTGCCACCAGCAGCTTGAATGAGCCTGGGAAAGCAGCAGCCACCATTGGCATCTTGCCTGAGCCTGAGCCAGCCCTGGGCAGCGGAAGCTGCCAAGGCATCCCCAACACTGCAAGTCTTCGCCCTCAACCCTAATGGTGCAAATCCCACCCACCCCCGCCCGCTGTGCAGGCAGCCTGCTGATCGGTCGTTATTGTGATGGCACCCCATCAATTTGCATATTATCCTATTATTAGATAGAATAGATGTCCAGAGCACAAACTTTGTGCATGGGGCAGGCAGGGTTAAGGAATTGTCTCAGCCCAGCCTACTCCCTCTCCAATCTGGAACCCCTTGAGGGATGTCCGACTGCCCCTCTCACAATCCAGGACTGCTGGCTCCCAACTGCTCAATTGCCTGCCTTCCTGATTGCCCCTAACCACTTCTGCCTGCCAGGCTGATCACCCTCTAACCACTCCCCTGCCACCCAGATTGATACCTAACTGCTCCCCTGCCAGCCTGTTTATCCCTAACTTCCCTCCCATGTGGGCCTGGTCATTCCTAACTGCCCTCCCCTGCAGGCCCGGTAACCCGCAACTGCTCTCCCCTGCTGGCCATCTTGTGTCCACATGGGGGCAGGGTCTTTTGACTACAAGGGGGGCAGTCTTCTTATGTATTGGAGTGATGGTCAATCTTCATATTACTCTTTTATTAGATAGGATAGAGGCCTGCTACACAGGTGGAGGCCAGCTGGTTTGTCCTGAAGGGGGTCCTGGATCAGGGTGGGTATTCTCTTGGGGCATGGAGTGGCCTGGGCCAGGGGCCTGTGGTGGTTTGCAGGTCAGCAACGCCCCCCCCCTTCAACCCCCAGATGCAAGTGGAGGCCCTGGTATCTGAAATTTATTTATCTTCTACAATTAAAACTTAGCCTGGAGTGGAGCTAAGCCTTCTGCTCACTCAGTGGTGGCAGCCATTGAAACTTTGTTGCCTTAAGTGGAGGCCTGGGCCAGCCAGGGTTTGTGGAAAGCTTGGCTTCCTCCATTGCCAGGGGCAGCCCAAGTCTCCCTCCTGCTCTCTGTTTTAGTAGCCATCTTGATTGGATTAATTTGCATACTCATTCTGATTGGCTGGTGAGTGTGGCTGGTGGGCATGGCTTATTGGTGTAACAGAGGTACGGTCAATTTGTATATATCTCTTTTATTAGATAGGATACCTTGATTATGATAAGGATTTTATTGTCATTCTTTGTGGCTGGGCTGAATCTTTCAAAGAAACTAAATTTATAGCCTAATTATTGTTAACGATCTATTTACCTGAGCAAGACATTATATAGTTATCTCGTTCTATAAGTAAATTAGATCACCTAGTGACATATTTGAGTGCACTGAATATGCTTATCTAATTTGCTTTATGGGACAGCAGCAAAATTTCCAAGTTACATTATTCTCAAAATTAATACATTTCCCCTTTAATAACAACCTGAAGTATCAGTGAGTACAGCAATGTTCAGTTGCAATGTAGGACTTTCCACGCCAATGCTTTTTATTTAGAAAAAATTAAATTATTTGATTTATTTGGATTAAATTGCCACTTAGGGATAGGAACCGTATTAATACACAATTTTCATTAAAATGCTAATTTATTTATCATTACTTAACTCTCCAGTGAGTACTCAAATCCTATAAAAAATAGCATTCTAAAGTAATATAATTGCTGAATATTCCCAAAAGTATAAGAAATGCACAATTTTTAAAAAATTGATTTGTAATGGCATTATAGCAAAAGGCAAAGAACTTATGCATTAGCCTATTTTTTTCTCATGACAGAATTAAAGATTCAGATATAAATGAGACTTAAGTTTTCTTTAAATGTGTACTTTGTACCATGAATTAAACTAGCCATTCTATTATTTTGCTCTTGAAATATTATAGAGATTTTAGTTTTTGAGATGCAAACAAATCAGGATATAATAAGTTATAGGAATGGCATACAGATAACAGCAATTATTGTGTTAAAGCAATCAATAAATGTATTCTGTGTGCAAGATAAGGATCTAATTTGGATTGTTTCTAAATTGCTGTTTGCCAGTACACTATTTACTAAATAATTCTTTCCCACTATTTTGCAATTTTTAATTATATATTTATAATTTTACATATAAAGTTACACTATCTAAAAAAAGTACCAGTATTTAATTGTTTGCAAACTTATTACATGTATTTTATAAACTTAAATCATACTAATAATTTCATATGCATTGTTTTACTTATGATAATATAATAAAAAATTTTTCCACATAATAGAAAGTTATTAAAACTATAACAAGAATAGTCTCTACTATGTGAGGTGATAGAGTAGTTAATTAATCTTGCTGCAGTAATCATTTTATAATTATACTATAAGCCCAGTGCACGAAATTCCATTGCAGGCCTGGGTCGTCCCACCGGGATCGGGCTTAAATATGGGCAGACATCCCTTTCATAATCCAAGACTGGTGGCTCCCAACTGCTGTCCCCAGCCAGCCTGGTGCCTTACAACTGCCCTCCCCTGTAGGCCTGGATCCCCCTAAATATCCTCCCCTATAGCCCTTGTCCCCCCTAACTGCCCTCGCCTGCAGGCCTGGTCCCCTGCAACTGTCTTCCCTGCAGGCCTAGTCCCCACCCCAACTGCCCTCCCCTGCAGGCCTGGTCCCCCCAATTTCCCTCCCTTGCTGGCCTGTCCACCAACTGCCCTACTCTGCTGGCCTGGTCACCCCTAACTTCCCACAACTGCCCTCCCCTGCAAGCCATCTTGTGGTGGCCATTTTATGTCCACATAGGGGCAGGCATCTTTGACCACATTGGGCAGCCATCTTGTGTCTTGGTATGATGATCAATTTGCATATTACTCTTTAATTAGATAGGATATGTAAATCTATAATAATAAAAGCATAAAATGCTAATTAGACTGTAAGTCCTTCCAGTTGAGGCCAGGGCTGTGAGGGAAACCCAGGTCCCAGGTGTCAGAGGGAAGCCAGTGCTGGCAGCCGGAGGAAGGGGAGCCTACTCTGGCATGAATTTCATGTATCGGGCCTCTAGTTTAATTATAAATATATTAATGAACACGTTATACACTTTAAACTTACATAATGTTATATGTCAGCTATATCTCAATAAATCAGAAAAAGAAATAATCTGTATTTTAAATTTTATTTTATAACTAGAAGCCTCATGCACAAAGATTCATGTAGGAATGGGCCTTCCTTTCCCTGGATGCAGGCACTGCCCTCACTCTGGCCATAGCTGCCTTTCTGCTCCAGCCCAGAGCCACCTTTCCACCTTCCCATGCTGCCCAGAGTGGCTGGGACAGTGTGGAATGCCTGCATCATCACCATAGTAATGATGCAAGCATCCCGCCCTGCTCCCAGCCACTAGGCACCTGCGTATGCAAATTAATCTGCCATATTTGTTGGGTTAATTTGCATACTCACTCCTGATTGGCTGGTGAGTGTCATGAAGGTACAGTCAATTAGCATGTTACTCTTTTATTAGGTAGATTATCTTTTCATGTCATTTGCCTATATCTATTTGATATTTATTTCACATATGTTTTATATTTATTACATCACTAGAGGCCCAATGCACAAAATTCATGCAAGAGTAGGCCTTACTTTCCCTAGTTGCTGGCACCGGCTTCCCTCTGGCACTCTGGTCCTGGGCTTTCCTCACAGCCCTGGCTTCATTCAGAAGGCTGTCTGGTCTAATTAGCATTTACGTTTTTATTATTATAGATTATAATGTGTGTGAATACACACACAATGTGTCATACATATGTATATATATTCACACACACAGAGTTAATATATATGTTGATACTATATTCTTAGGTTTTTTTTTCTTTTAGAATTTGGTTTATCATGATTTCTATTGACAAAAGATATTCAAAGAGCCAATTTTGTAAATACTTTTTTTCAGATTTTTAAAAAATATATTTTTATTGATTTCAGAGAGGAAGAGAGAGGGAAAGAGAAATAGAAACATCAATGAGAAAGAATTATTGATTGGCTGCCTCCTGCATACCACCTACTGGGGATTGAGCCCAGAACCTGGGCCTGTACCCTTGACAAGAATCAAACCCGGGACCCTTCAAGCAGACACTCAATCCACTAAACCAAACTGTCTAGGGCAAAAATACTTTTTTAAAAAATATGTATTTTTATTGATTTCAGAGAGGAATGAAGAAAGGAGATAGAAACAGCAATAATGAGAAAGAATCATTCATGGGCTGCCTCCTGCACACTCCCTACCATGGATCCAGCCTATAACCTGGGCATGTGCCCTGACCAGGAATCAAACAATCACCTTCCTCCCGATTCATAGAGTGACGCTCAACCACTGAACCACACTGGTGTTTTTATACATATATATTTAAAAGGATGTCAAAAAATTTCCTAGACTTATTTTCTAACTTATACGCAATTTTATTTTTTTATTCATACTATTACCTTGAAATATTTATCGATATTATCTTTTGGTATGCTGCTAATATAGCATATATAAAATAAGTCAGAAATAGAGTCAGACACACATATGGTAATCTAAGATATATTTGAGATAAAATTCTAATGACTATTAAATCTAGTCAGATGGAGAACATATTAGTATAGTTTTTCAGCAGATTATTAATATGAGATCTTAAATGAAAATGTTTTTCTCTTGCCTTCAAAAGAGGCCAACATCTTGGCTGGTCACAGACAATAAACTGTATTTCACAAAATTGTATTCACTTTATTTTTGTCTTTTTCTTCTGTTATACAAATCTGAAGCTATACTTTTGTGTCCAGTCTTCTTTGTTTTTATTTTATTTTTTGATGATTGCTTTTTGATTCATAAAAATATTTTATACTTTTGAAATTCATAGACATTGCAAGCATGCCTCTTTTTCATTAATTTTAGCTGAAGTAAGGCGTGACCTTTCAATAGGTCTTTCCTTGTAACTGAAGAACTTTTGAAAATTATGCTATAAATCATCGCTCCGGCTCTTATAGCCTTGGCCTCTCTCAGGAGAATGCCCGTAGTTCTTGTTTTGCATTTCCTTTTTATTTTTTCCCGGTATCCATAGTCTGCTTTCTCATTGCTTTTTCTTATTTGCTTTTCGCTTTCCATGTTAGGAGACTATTGTAAGCCTATCTCCCAAAATGAGATTAAATGAAATCAATGCATGCCAGAAGTTCTCAGCACTGGCGTTTTGTTTGAATCACTTGTGAAAACAAATAAATAAATAGGGCAAGGCCTAGGGCCACTTGCTTTGCACAATTCATGAGACATTCTGTCTCCTGTTGGCAGTGCCTGCTAGAGTTGTACAGTGATTGGACCTGCCTGCTCCTACCCTAGACCACTTAAATCTGAATCTGGGTGTGGAGTAAAACACTGATAATTTTTCTTAAATCTTCAGTTGATCCTAGTGTGCCACTATGATTAGGAAGGAGGAAAGCTGATGGCACGTGCATAGGCCTTAGCCAAGCTCTGACACCTGTCAGTGCTTAATGTTAGACACCCTCTGCTTCAGTATCATCTAGTTATCCACAGTGTCAATTGGACTCTTTAGGATGGATTGTAATCTACATTTGCTGTTCCATTTTTTGTTTCCTCACTCATCTGAGTGGCTGCCTCATAGTCTCATATTTTGGCTATTCCTGATTCATGAAAATCATGGGTGTTTTTATACATATATATTTAAAAGGATGTCAAAAAATTTCCTAGACTTATTTTCTAACTTATACGCAATTTTAAAAAAATAAGAGCTCTACCTAGGCTTAGCTTTGCTAATGGGCAAGGTGTATGGCTTGGCCTCATGGACTGCTGAGAAAATCTCATCCAACCTCCAGCTGGAGTGTGAACCAGCATCCATTGATCCCCAAGCATGGCTCTGCCAAATTGGAAGAGCTCATCCCTTATCACCTCTCTCTGGTTCTCTGACTGTATGAATACATTGTGTACTCTACACAAACATGTACTGAAAACAGAACATACCAAGCCCATTTGTTTTTCTTAATTTATCATTCAACAAAAAACTTATAGAGTGCTATGTCTTGTTGGGTAATATCCTATCCTCGGTGCTAGTGAATATAGGGATGAGCAAGTTAGATTATACTCCTGCTCTCATGGAACTTACATGGTAGAGCTTGAAGTAGATAACAAGCAATTAAATTCATGAATAAAATAATTTCAAATAATGTTATGTCACATGAGGAAAGAAAATATGGTCATAAGGTCTGGAGAGGAGCATTGTTCACTTCCTGGAAATTCATTTCCTGGAATTCCATGTGCCACTACCAGCACTCTGCCCTGGTATTTCCTAGGATACAGTAGATTGGCACATAGTTATAGAGGACAAGTTCTCCAGCTAAATTGTAAGATATTTACAACAGGATGGATGCCCAGTTTTCTGGTTGATTCAGACCAGGATCTCTTTGACAGGAAGTAACAATAAAATATCTCCCTACTTTCTTTCAGACCACTAGGGCTTGGTCTATTCCAAGTGAGAAAGTATGTATCAATTGCTAGATAGCTCCCAATTCAGCCCTAAATGTTATATTAATGAAGATTTATCCAAGGCTGACAAAATCTTTACAGTCAGATTTAGTTGGACAATTACTGTGTACATTTTTCTCCAAGTAAAGGGACATTTTGTGAGAAATTCCGAATAGCAACATCTGTCCAAATGGGACCAGCCTGCTTAAACAGCTTCCTTCTTTCTGTGCTCTAGGTTGAAAGCTCCATAAAACAAGCCTTTGCTATGTTCTAAATCCTCCCGTCTCTTCATCCTACCCTCCTTTCCCGCTAATTTTTAATGTTGCTGTGTCTCTACTTTTAGTGTTCATTGTATTGTGCCCACTTCTGCACATTTTCTTCAGATGGATATTTTAGTTAAATTGTATCCTGGCACCTTATTCTGGCTTCATCCTCGGACATTGACCTTCATTTCTTCCATAATCCCACAGTGGGTTGCCTGCCAACAATCCCTCCTGACTCTCTCACTCAAACCAGACATCCAGGGCAGGCAACTTTTCCAGGCACACTGGGATTCTACTTGTTCAGATGAGTTCAAGTGAGTAGCCAAGTTAGCCAGGGTTCCCATTTAAATATGTTAAATCATGGCAGAAGCCAGTTTGGCCCAGTGGAAAGAGCATCGGCCTACAGACTGAAAGGTCCCAGATTCTATTCCGGCCTAGGGCATGTACCTTGGTTGCGGGCACATCCCCAATACGGGGTATGTAGGAGGCAGCTGATGGATGTTTCTCTCTCATTGATGTTTCTAACTCTCTCTCTCTCTTCCTTCCTCTCTGTAAAATAATCAATAAAATATTTTTTTTAAAAATAAATATTTTAAAGCATGGCTTTTAATCAGTGTCTCTACCTTGGCTTTTTCCAAGCACAGTGTTTAGATAGGGAAAATATAGTTGTGAGCAATGCAGAAAATGTCCCTGCTCAAATGGAAGTAATAGTAAAGAGAGAAACAGATGAGTCAACTAACAATTTTAAAAAGGTGTGATAAGCATCTGAGATGAGGCACCCATCCTGGACCTGAGTTTTATGAAAAGCAATTGTTTAAAGTAGGATATGAGGGGTGAATTAAACAGGAGTTGGCAAAAGGAAAGTGATGGAAGAAAAATAGTTTTCTAGAAGCATTAACTTTTAACACTGAGCATGCCCAGGTAACGAGAACAGTACAACTTTGTTGGGCAAATATCTAGTAGCTTGGAAGGAAAAATATTCACCAGGTCTCAGGATACAACCAGGGCAAGAAGCCTTCATTATACTGGACCAGAGGCTCAATGCATGAAATTCATGCAAGACTAGGTCTTCCTTCCCCCAGCTGCCAGCACCAGCTTCCCTCTGGCACCCCGGACCTGGGCTTCCCTGGCAGTCCGGGCTTCATCTGAAAGTTTGTCTAGAAGGACGTCCAGAAGGATTTTCTGGTCTAATTAGCATATAATATTTGTATTATTATAGATCAGACAGAGGGGACTTCTTCATGTATTAGCATTACTCAGCTAGCTACTACACATATTATTTCAGTGCAGAACCTCTCATGGATTTTGGTGCTGCTTTGGTTCAAGTGACTTCTCTGAAGTCAATTTGGTGGGAAAAATTCACAGATAGAAAAGTCAAGAATAAAATAAAATATGTAGGAAGAAAGCAGGATGAGATATCTAAAAAGCCTTAAAAAAGTAAAATTTAAAAAGGCCACTAAAATAAGAAAAAGGAAAGGGAGAAAAGGAACAGGAATAATACATTAACGTATTTATTTATTACATTATTAACGTAATGATGAAGAAAGGCAAAGTACCATTGAAAGGATTTTCCTAGTATTCTTTGATATTAGAATCTTTCTAAATACAGTTTTCAATAACCAGAATGTCCGCTCAATCAGTGCCTTGCACAGATAGGTGCAGGTCAAATATTTTACGGGAGGGATCAAAGAAAATAAGCAGCCCGGGGCATTTTTGAGTGCTGAGGAGCTCATTTTCAAAGAAAATTTTTCATGAATCTTACCGTTGCCATGAAAACCATCTGCCTTCAAACCAGCATTTCAGTGCTATCTCTGCCTTTAATTCCACTGTAAGTTATAAGACCTTAATTCACCGTTTCCATCTGAAATATCCTAAGAAAATTACTGACACAACTGTATCTTCTGTGCCATTTAGTTAAGAAATGGCTTATTATTGCAACTAAAATAAAAGTTATCTTCTTGGAAATAAACTATTTTAACAAAAAGAAAAATGGATAGAAAATGTGTTCCATGGGTATTCTGTATTATTTGTAAATTTCAATTTAAATGACAAAATATATATTGAGCACTTACTAACTACAGGGTCCCATGTTAAATGCTCAATAGACACTAAGGAGTTTAAAAGAGGAGGGGTTGCTTCAGATCCTGTCTGAAACACATTGTGATCTTATTGTACAAGAAAAATAAAATAGTCCTATTATACATTTGAAAATAAGGAGATATATATGCCATAAGAGAGTTGAAAAATACATGCAAAAAATAAGGGTACTAGGTGAAAGATGGAGTTTAGAATCAAATGTAATAGACAAAAAAAGCAGTTAAGTGTTAAGGTTTGAGGGACACCAATGAATCGCCACCCTTTGTTTTCTGGTGAAGTTCTAGATCAACTGAAATTAACCAGGGAGATGGGCAATGACTATAAAAAGTATTGAAATGCAGCAACAACAGACTTCCTACTATGGAACCCTAGCATTGGCTAGACTTATCCACATGCAGACTGCCCTACAAAAATTAGGATGTAAAGGAGGAATGCAGAGAGAAAGAAAAGTGGAGGGGGTCGCACTACATGCTGAGGCCCTTTCCCCATACACACCAAAGGAGGAGACAGTGAAGGGCTAAATAGAGGCCTCCAGGGGTATAATAGAAGAGCCCTTCTCTGTAACAAGTTGGCAAAAAGTGGTTCCCACTCCCAAAAGGATTTCTATTTTCTTGAAACAGCAAGAAAATAGCTGACATATGCTACTTGCAACATAGCTCTTAAGCACTTTACTGACACTGTCTCATCTGATATTCAAAAAAATCTACGATATAGGTACCATTGTTTCCATTACAAGATTGTAAGGGATAATAAGTAAATTGGACACGATGGCACAGCTCCTAGTTGTAGGTCTTGAGTTCAATCTAAGGCTGTGTGATTCCATAGTCAATGTACCTGACTGCTATGCCAAGAGCAGATGTCAGGACATGACTTTGGGAAGAGCCTGCTCCTTAGGGTACAGCTTGAGGAAAAGGTTCCCAGGATGTGGTTAAAGAACTGGAATATCAATGGTGGGCAGCCTGCTGTCTCTGAAAAATCCTTTCTTGGTATGTTGCCTTTCTCCATCAATATGTAATAATATAATAAATACGTTAATTTATTATTCCTGTGGTTAAAGTGCAATTCCTGGGGAGACAAACTAAAACAAATGCTCTGGATATCTTGTCATGAGGGAAGAGTTTCAGCAGACTAGTGCAGGTGAAAGCTTGATTAGGGAGACGCAGGAAAGAAGGATTGTGAAGAAGTGGAAGCAACAACTATACAGATTCAAGAAACATAGCCTTTGACAGTATGAGAGCTTATGTCCTAAGAGAATAGAAAATTTGTGTGAAGGTGTTTTGGGTAGTTTGTTAGAGTGTCTAAGAAAGTTTATAAAAAGAGAAGAAACTTCCAGTGGAGAAGAGCAATTTGAAGATGTAAATGAGAAAGGACAAAGTTCAGGAACTTCAGTTTTAGAAGAGGCAAGAGCCAATGAGAGGAGAATTGAGAGGAAATGATATATGAGAAACAGTCATTTAAAGAGAGAGAGAAAGGAATCTCAACTAGGTGAGCTTCAAATACAAACTAGAGAAATCACTCCAGGATTTAACAAGATAGATTAAGTACTAAAAGTTTGAATATAGGAGTATTGTCACAGTGCTGCTTGGAGATGGGATAGAAAAATAGTGAAAATATAAATGAATAAAAGATTGCTGAGAAGGGAAGACCAGCAGAGAAAAGCTAATATGGATATATAGTGGACCCAATCAGCTGAGGTAACCCTTTTGAGATGGTTTAAAGACTTTACATAATCAAAAAGTCATACAGTATGTTCTCTTGTGTTTGAAATAGATAAGTAGTCATTTTCAAGTCCTTGAGGGCAAACCTATTATTAGTCTAATGTTTTGGTGTTAGGCTGACCACACACACACACACACACACACACACACGCACACACACACAAACACACTAAAGAATCGAGCTAATAATTTTACTAATCTAAGATATTATACCACCAAACCAATTAATTCACTATTTTATACCAAAATATATTTTCATACTGAGAAATATGTCAGATAGATATTTCAATTCGGGGAAAATTAAGTAAAAGTGTGCCTAGTCTAAGTCTTTTTCCAGAGAACAGCAACAGATGTTATATGTGTGGAATAGAAAATTATTCTATGCTATTTCAAGAAGGAAATTTTAGTTTTGCTTAGGCTTAAGTCTTATCTTATTCTCTTTGTTTTATTATTTCTTCTTCAAAACTATTGTTATTTATACTCCATATCTTTAAAATCATTTTTAAACAGAGCTCCATTCTGGGAAAATATGATTAACACTATATGCCACTATAATGAAAGAGGCTTCAGAGATCTTACCTATTCAGCTACTGTCGGCAATTTTATTTGATGAGAAAGTGGGAAGCAAAATAAAGGGGAAAGATGGTGTGAGAGAACTTGAAATTTACCAAGTGCCCACAATATGCAAATATTATATACACTGTGATAAAAAAAAATTCAGCCTGTGCATTGCACTTTATTCAGAAGTCATGAAATCAAGTTGGTGAGCCGTGACCAGGTTTTTAAAAAGTGAAATAGGATAAAATAAAACAAAACAGAGTGCAACAATAGACTAAGAATAAGTTTGGTTTAGAGAAACTTTGATCTTGGTTATATATAAATGCATACATACAACCTAGGTCGTGATGTAGTCTCACCATGGATTTAATCAAAACTGCTTTAATGGATCACTTAAAAAATCCTCACTTTAATGTTTTTGGCTAGCAAGAATCTGTACCACTTTCCACAGCAGCCTGATTTCCTTCTGAAGTCATGTTAAAGATGGAAATTCTCAAGTGGCCTCCTGGTATGGAAGCTGAAGGGGCCAAAGCAGCCCACTGGATACTCTTTACTGGGACTTGGAATCTTGATCAGGTAATGCAAGGATGGAAAACAATAAATGGCTGGCACATACTATTAGCCTGTGCCATTGGCAAGGCTTTCAATTTATAATCCTAAATTAAGCCTCATTTTCCAAATCCATACATTCTAGAGGTTACATCACTGTTTTGGCTATGAGATCACTTCTGTGATTCCAGCTGCCTTAGACATTCCCATTCTCTAGCTTCATGTCCTGAATTTCTTTTCATAAATTTTATTAGCTGGAGTTAATTTATATTATTCTAATCAATGCATTCTAGATTTATACATATGTGCTGTCTTAATGAAACCTCAAAACTATCCTGTGCTGTCGATATTTCTTTTGTTTTACTCATGGGAAAAATAAGATTCCTGATAATCCGGTAATTTTGCCAAAGGTCTTCATGCAGGTAAGAATCAAAAAACAGGCCACTGTGACATAAAGTTTGTGTCCTTTCTATTAAATAATGTACAATGAGCTGGCAATAGCTGAGTATGAATAATTTTACACAGAATACGGAATAATTTTTTGCAGAGGATTTGTCAGGGAATAGTTCTTATTTGAGTGAGTCAAAATCAATAGTTTTCTATTAACTTCAAGATAAAGCTCAGGAGTTTTGTGTTTTATAGGTTTTAAGATTATGTATGTTGAAAGAAAACTTAGCCCAGAATGTTTTGTTGCTACTTTCATTGGTTTTTAAGAAAGGTCTGCCATCCAATTAATTGTATCTCCTTAGCAATAAACCAGCATTCTGGAACTCTCAAAATCTATCAAATGAAGGCGAACAGCTCAGTAATTATCCCAAGTAATGAATCAGTGTCAACAAGTAGGACAGAGACTGGAATATTCAGCTGAACAATCCTATTTTCATCAACATTAGAAATTTAATTTCTCCATCCTTCCAAACTTCCCTTCACAAATATACTCACACACATTCAATAAATCACTTATTCCTGTTAATTATTTTTGTTACCACCTTCCACACACACCTGGTAGTATAAACCCCTAATTTCTGCTAGCCTGTGCCATTGCCAAGGCTTTCAAATTGTATCCCTAAATTGAGTTTCAATGTCCAAATACATACTTTCTATGCTGCTGGAGTAGAGCATGATTTTCTATCATTCATGCTTAAAACTCCTGATGGTTTCCATTATTTAAATAATAAATTCCATTATCCTTATTTCAATACACAGTGAAGTCCATTAATATTGTAAAGCTTGGAGTTTTCCAAGCACATCACATGGTTTTGTGTCTGTGCCTTTGCACATGTCATTTCAACTGGTTACAATGTCCTCTTTCAAGTTGCCCTTCTGGAAAAATTCTATTGATTCCTCCATCAGGAAGTCTTTCCAAATGCTTTTAAACAACATCAAAGAGTTAATCACATCCCCTTTGTTATCTTTATTTCTTGTATATATTCTACTAGGGCAGTGGTCGGCAAACTCATTAGTCAACAGAGTCAAATATCAACAGAACAACAATTGAATTTTTTTTTTGAGAGCCAAATTTTTTAAACTTAAACTTCTTCTAACACCACTTCTTCAAAATATACTCGCCCAGGCCATGGTATTTTGTGGAAGAGCCACACTCAAGGGGCCAAAGAACTGCATGTGGCTCACGAGCTGCAGGTTGCAGACCACTGTACTAGGGGCCTAGTGCACAAATTCATGCACCTTGAAAGGAACTATGGACGATGAGGCTGCGGTGGGCACAAGGGTCTTGGCTCATTCTCTGTGTCTCTGCCCTGCCCCTTCTCCCATGGCCCCTGGTCCCCTCTCTGCCAGCAGCCTTACTCCCACCATTACTGCACCCACATGCTGATGGCTCTAGTCCTGTTCACACCAGCTGACAGCATAGAGTGATTGGGGCTGGTGCCATCAGTGGGTGCAAGAGGCAGCTGCTGCCCAGATCACCCCTCAGAAGCATGGGGAGGTGGAGAAGCCCTCACGGGTGATAAGGACCAGCAGCTGCAGTTTGCACCCACTGACGGCACTGAGCAATCAAGGCCAGCAGTGGGTGCCAGCAGCGGGTGTGAGCAGTGGCTCTGGCTCTGGCGCCAACAGCAGGTGAGAGCACTAAGCGGGACCTCAGTACACAGGAGCAAAGAATTTTCAGTAACCAGTAGAGGCTCACCCCATGAGAGCAACCAACACCCTGCTTTGGTCTGGTGCCCCAGCTCACCTGTTCCACCATCCCACCGCAGCCAACACCTACTATGTTCCGCACTCTTATCTCCTGCTGCCCTCAACCGCCATGTCCCATTGTGTGCCCCCTGCTGGTGAGCATACATTATAGCAACCAGTTGTTCAGTTGTTTTACCATTCAGTCTATTTGCATATTAGGATTTTATGCCGGAAAGGCAGCGGTTGGAGGCGCTGCAGGTGCGCGCGCACAAAGACCGCTCCAGCCATTACCCAGTCACGGGAGACTCAGGGGCCGTGGAGGGCGGGGCCGACTGGAAGGCAAGGCGGTCCCTTAAGCCCTGAGACTCCACCCTCCCAAGCTCAGCAGAGGCTTCTGCGGCTGATTCCAGCACAGAAGTTTCCCCGGCACAGTGAAAATGCCGAGACAAGGGAAGGGATTACAAGCAAAAGAAATGGAGGAAAAAAAACGACTGGATATAGAGTTCAAAACCACGCTTATAAGGTTTTGCAAGAATATGCTAGAAAAGATGGATAAATTTAGTGAGACCCAAGAGAAGATAATAAATACACTGACTGAAATGAATACTATTATGCAGAGTACTACTAAACAGCAGACTAGAGAAAGGCAAGGATCAAGTCAAAAATTTGAAATATAAAGAAGCAGAAAACATTCAACTGGAAAAGCAAGAAGAGAAAAGAATCCAAAAATGTGAAGATAATGTAAGGAGCCTCTGGGACAGCTTCAAGCGTACCAACATCAGAATTGTGGGGGTGCCAGAAGAAGAGAGAGAGCAAGATACTGAAAACCTGTTTAAAGAAATAATGACTGAAAACTTCCCACATCTGGTAAAAGAAATAGACTTACAAGTCGAGGAAGCACACAGAACCCCAAAGAAAAGGAACCCAAAGAGGACTACACCAAGACACATCATAATTAAAATGCCAAGAGCAAAAGAGAAAGAGAGAATATTAAAAGGATTTTATATAGAGAGATTGCTTAGTCATTTATTTAACAAATATTTTACCAAGGTACTGTTCCAGATTCAGGGGATTTACTAGTGAATAAAACAGACAGAAATAGCTACCTTACAAGGAAAAATAATAAGAAAAGTAAGTAAAACATATCAAAGTATGATACATATAATTTCTTAGAAGAAGGGAAGGAAGTATCAGGAACTGAGTGATAATTCTGAGGGTAGTCAGAGAAAGCTTCCCTGAGATGCATTTGAGGAAGGAGATAAAGGTGTGTCCTTTGGAAATATCTGAGGCAGAAGATTTCAGGCAGTGAGAATTACAAATGCAAAAGTGCCCAGGTAGAAATGTGCAGGGCCAAATCAAGGAAAACAACTGTCATCTGGGTTAAAGATGCAATGAAAGGGGACCAGATCATGGAGGACTTGTGGAGGAGCTTTGAATGAGATGGGCAGCCACTGGAGAGATCAAGGTGGATATGAGGTATGATCTGAGTTTATTTATAAGGATCACTGTGCACAAACTCTGCCCAAATCAAGCACTGAGACCAGATTAGACAGACAAGGTGTCTTAACTTGCCAACAACACTTCTAAACAACTCTGAAAATAGAGCATCGGCTGCTTTTGACCTAAGATAGTTTTCAACTAAGGCCTGCCGTACATACACAGCAAGTCTGTCCCTCACTTCTATATTTGAATTTTAGGTCACGAATAATTCAAAGGAGAATAATGTATGATCTACTTTTTCCAGGGCTGGCCATTTGTGAGTATGACACTCACATCTGAAAGCGAAATTAATGCAAGGACAAACATCAAAGAATCTTGGGGTTTGAAAAGCACTATGCGAAGAGGATTGGGAAACTAATTTGGAAGTTATTTGACTAATGGAGCATTAGGGATCTAAGCCAATTAAAATTAGAGTGGGAGACAAAAAGATGGCATGGAGTGGATAGTTAAGATGCCTGATTGTGGGAGGGTTAAAGGGCAGTTCTACATGTTTTTTATAGCTTTAATGTAGAAAATACTTTGCTTGTGATCATTTAAATGGTCCTATTTTAAAATATATGGATGGCTGTTGAAGTTTCCAATTTGACATAGTATATTCTTCCAAAGATCTTGTTTTTAAGCCTGAAAATTAGGAAACTTCATGAATTAAATGATTGCATCTTGACTGAAAAGTATTATGTTAGAAACTTGGAAGTTTTTTAAAACATTTTTCTTGCTACAATATTCCCATCTGTTACCTTAGAGCTAAGAGAAGCACAGGAAATTATGTTATGCTTTTCTTCACCTTTACATAATTCTTAGTTCTCATTTATTAAAATATTTCCAGGAATATGTTCCTTAACTTTATCAGCTATGTAACTTATTGCCAGTGTACCTGCAGAGAAAGGATAGGCAAGGTCTATACAGTGAGCTCTGGAACAAGGTGGTCCAATTCTGGTTCCCCCATGCACCATGCAATTAATGTTGGTCAAGTTATTTAACCTCTCTGTTACTCAGTTTCCTCCTCTGTAAAAAGAGGGTAACAACCTACTGTCTAAGTTATAATGTCAATTAAGTGGGATAATAAGTAAAACGCTGAGAACAGTGCTTACAGCATTATAAAAGCTCAATTATAATGTTGACTATGTAGAACATATATAGAAAACTCTAACAACAAAATACCTGTGTAATATAGTAAATGTGCATATAAAAGTCTTCAATGTCTAAATCCAATTTAAATAAATACATTAAGTCCTTTGTACATCTGCCTGCTTCTTTTATAATTAGTGCCAATGCAATTTCCCTATCTTGGCAGTAATTTATATAGCTTTTTCTCATATCTTTACAAATCTTACTGTTCATGAGGCCTCAGTTTTTATCACCACCAGGGCATTTTAGAATGGAAGATGCTATCCTGCTGTGGGTTATCTTATAGGAAGGAAAGGGGAAAAGTGAAGGTAGAAATGGAGCAGGGAAGAGAGGAAGCAAAGAAGGAACCTTTATTAAGCTCCCATTCTTGAGAGACCCAGTGCTTCACCAGAACACAAGATCTGCATCCTTCTTAATAATTAATACCAGCATCCAACAAAAGGGAAAAAAATCTAAATATAAGATATGAAACAATACATTACATTGAAGAAAACATAGATACTGAACTTATGGATCTTGATCTTAGAGAAGAGTTTATGAATTTGATCCTAAAGGCAAGAAAAGTAAAGGCAAAATATATATAGATGGGACTATATAAAATTAAAAGGCTTTATGCACAGCAAAATAAACTGCCACAAAAGAAAAAGGCAACCAACCAAATGAGAGAAGATATTTCCAAATGATAGCTCCAAAAAGGGATTAATATCTAAAATATATAAAGAACTCATACAACACCAAACAAACAATCCAATTAAAAAATGAACAGAGAATCTGAACAGCCATTTCTCCGAAGAAGATATACAAATGGTCAACAGATATATGATAAGATGCTCAAATTCACTAACTATTAGGGAAATGCAAATCAAAATTACAATGATATTTCACCTCACACTTATTAGAATTGGTATTATCAACAGACAAGTAATAACAAATGTTGGAGAGGCTGTGGAGAAAAAGGAACCTTCATTCAGTGCTGGTGAGAATGTAAACTTGTACAACTGCTATGGAAAACAATATGGATCTTCCGCAAAAGAATAATAGAGTTGCCATATGACCTAGCAACCTTTCTTTTGGGTATCCACCAAAAAATTTGAAAACATTTATTTGCAAAACTATATTCATGTCTATGTTCATCGCAATATTATTCACAATAGCCAAGACATAGAACCAACCGAAGTGTCCTTTGATAGATGATCTAGTAAAGAAGATGTGGTACATATTTATAATGGAATACTATTCAGCCATAGGAAGAGATGAAATATTGCCATTTGTGACAACATGGCTGGACCTTGAGAATGTCACATTAAATAAGTAAGTCAGATAGAAAAATTCAAGAACCATATGACTTCACTCTTATGTGGGGTATAAGAAAACAACAAACAACCAAGAAAAACAAACAAAAACTCACAGACACAGATAGCAGTATCATGGTTACCAGAGGGAAACAGGCTAGGGGTGGTGTAGTAAAGAGTAAAGGGGGGGGGCAAATATATGATGACAAGATGATTTTCAATATGCAGATTATGTGTTATAGACATGCACATGAAAACCTACATAGTCTTATTAACAAATGTAACCCAATAAATTTAATAAAAAATAAAATACATTATAATAAACCTAGAGTATAATCTTTTTCATAAGCCTCAGATTTACTTAGCTCTTGGTCCCAATATCCAGGTTACTGAACAAGCCAGACTCTTCAGCATCATACAAAAGAAAAGAATAATAAAGCATTTACTGTCTGCAGGTCCTCAGTAAGTATTTTATAAAATTACGGAAAAATAAATATCTCTCCTGGAAAGTGAAAATGGGTATCAGGAGGCAGCATAGGGGTAGTAGAGATAAGTTTATCATAAAATAATAAAAAACAAAATGAGAAAGTATATATATATATGGATTCTCGACCATGAACTGAGTTAGGATGAATTATTCAAAACAAGGCTGCAAGCCAATGGGAAATCAACTGGTGCTGAGGGAAGAACCAAGGTATGACTGTAAATGGTGGAAGAACCCTGGGAATCTAAGAGAAAGCTTTATCAAGTAGGAAGCGCTGAAAGGATGTACATACAGCTTATAAACAAAATTTTAATAGATAGGTAGGTAGGTAGATGATGACGATGATAGATAGATAGATAGATAGATAGATAGATAGATAGATAGATAGCTATCACTAGATTAATACACACATACAAAATTATAAAGTGGTACCAAAACCTTTATCTAATCTATTATTATTCCCCTTTAAGAAATGTTTTGTTTCTTATTCCTCCCACAAGACAATGAAATCCTCAAAGGCAGATAATGCCTTATTTTTCTCTGATTCTCCAGGTAGTTCTCAAACAAAGGTTTATTAAAAGAAAATGTCAGGTGTCTTCATGTGTCCTGTTTGTTGAAGAAAATTATACTGAGAGAACGTCTCCCACCTTCAACTTTATATTTAAGTAGAGCGCATCTTTCTTTCAGAAGAATGATTCTCATTTTCTTCGAACATCTCAATCTTATGATGAGAAGAAGGTGCTCTTATCATTTCTTAGATGGATAAATTACAAAACAAAGAGGTGAACAAAGAGCTCAAAAGAAACAGGCAGCTGCTGACGGCAGGCGTGGATTTTGGTTATTCTGTGTCTCTAGCTAGCAGGCCTTGCATGCTGGTTTTCCTGATGAATGGACCCTAGCAAAACAGCCATTTGCCAGAGTGGGAGCTATGCCTCCTGTGCAGTGAACCCACATTTGGCAGTCAAGTTCAGGTTTCACTGCCTGCGGTGTTTGTTTCTGAACAAAATGAGAAAGTATATATATATATATGGATTCTCGACCATGAATGCTGTGGCACAGACAATGTCAGTAATTTAGGGCAATTTATGTTCATTTGGAGTAGCCCCAAAGCATCACAAACTATAAAGACACCACGCACACCAAGTACCCAGTGCAGGGTGGAAGCCCAGTAATTGCCTGGATGTGTTCTGATTTCTCTTCCAGAGCCTTTTGCTCTTCTTTGCCTGCTCTGAGCCCTCCAAGACCAACTTTTATGAATTGATTCAACTGGGCTTCCTTGTCCTCTGTCCTAGCCAATCTGATCCCCAGCGGGAAACTAAAGTAAGGGGACAGAGACATTCATTCCAGGGTCCTTCCTGGCAGACTGCAGTTTGGCCATTAGCTCTGTTCCTTTCACTGGGATGCACCCTCTGTCAAGTGGCCTACTTCCCACAGCCACAGGTGGTTCCTTGTTTCAATAGCCACTCCAATAGCTTGATCTAGGAGGCCTGGCCTTGCTTCACGGTTCCTTGGTGGTTCCTTTAACTTTCATTAAATTATCTTCATTTAACCTTTTTTTTTTTAGGTGCCTCTTGTGTTTCTTGTAAAGATCCTGGCAGATATGATTATGCTTACTCCTTTCCAGTATAAACAGCAGAGCTGGAGGCACCCTGTGCCTTTCCATGATACTGAAAAGTCTAGAGCAGATCAAGCTTCTATTGACACCATGGTTGGGACTCAGATAAAACTGTTAAAGAGAAAGGTCTGTCCTTGCCTGGCTTTCACCAAATATGGTTTTAACTTCACTAGCCCTCAGTCCATTCAATCTCCCCCAAAAGTCCTACAAGTAGAGATGATTATCTGTATTTTACAATGAGGAACTAAACCAGATGTTGGCAGGCCATTGACAGGTGACTTCAGAGGCTATGTTCTTTTCACAACATCACATGGTTCACTCCTCTGGGACTTATTACTCCACCATAAAATGAGACCATTGGGCTATATTAGTGGTTCTCAATCTTACAGTTGAATCATCTCAGAAATTTAAAAAATATATATATATATATATATATATATATATATATCAATTTAAGAAATCATTCTAGACCAGTTAAATTTATAAGCTTCTTGTGTAACTCAAACAAGAACTAAGGTTGAGACCACTGGAATAAATGCTCCATAAAATTTCTTGTAAATCTAAAATGTCATAATTTTAATAATTTAACTTATTACTTTAGTTTTGGCTAATCATAAATTAATAGTGCTCTTTTTTTTAATCTAATAGTTTATTTTTCCCTTCTAGTGTCTTGTAAAAAATATTATTACAGAAAGCAGACACTTGTATGAAATGACTTAATAGAATCTATCACATACTTACAGAATGCTAGCTAGCATCCTTTCCTGTGTGATGAGTGGAACAAAATCCTTGTCCTCAAGGAACTCACAGTCTAACGGGGAAACAGACCCCAAACCATCTACTTATACTGTAATGTGGCAAGAGGAGTGAAAAAGATTATATGTCAGTTTTGGAACTTTCTACATAACAATAGTGCTATGACTTACATCTTAAAATTTTAGTAGAAAAATCTCAAAGATTTCTTTTTTCAGAGGAGTGGGTCAATTTTATCCACATATGAATATAAACAATTCAGCCCATCTGAGCTGTGAATGCAGGTTGCTTGGCAACAGCTTTTACAGTTGTGTTATTTGCACTGAAATGAGAGGATCCAGTACTTTCCTCTTTAAAACAAAAGAATATTAATAACAGCAATGATGCTGGATATTTATGTTTTTTCTTTGTGTGTAACATATTAAGAACTGCATAATATTTTAGTTCCTGGATGCTTTGGAATCCAAGTTAGGTAGTTTTTTGAAAAGTAAGAAGGTTGAGGGAGTGTTAGCACCAGTAGCTAATTACTAAAGGGAGGAAATGGGATCAGACATTAAGCCTAATCAACTAGGGAGCTGAATTGAACATTAAGCTTCATTCACTAGGAAGCCACAGCATTCGCAGACTCTCCAGGGGACTGTCACATCCTCTGCCAAGGGGACCTCATCCCTGCAGTGGGCATAAAGAATCGGTTACCGGTCATTAGCCAACATTTTCGGGCGGGGGGTGGGAGGGGAGAAATTCCTTTGCTAGGTACATGCACGGTAGAAACGAGATGACACAGCAACACTTTGGGGCATGTGCAGTAAGAACCAAAATGGCAACATAAAGGGGCAGAGGATAGCCTGAGAAAATCTGGAAGAAGAATCAGGTAGGATAAGGTTGCAGAACATCGAAAGATCTAGGAAGGGATTGTATAGAGGTAAGACCCAGCACAAATCCACAAAGGATTAGGAAAGATATTGGTTAGTTTAAAAGAGAGCTAGATATTTTCCAAGCCTGAGGTAATATAATCAAAGCTTAACAAAGGTCCTCCTGGGTAGCATGTGTTCAATTATGTACTCACCCATTTGTTCACATGTTTTCTCTCTGTAGCAGCCATAGGGGGGCCTAGCAACTGCACGGGCCCAGGTATGGGTTCCAAGCACTGGCCTGGGTGCCACAGTGCAGTGCCAGCAGGAGTGAAGCCAAGAACAGAGACTAAGCTAGCTGAGCCAGGACACAGACTGAACTGGACTAAGCTTTGGCATGGACTGAAATGAACTACAAAGCTTTGGATGCCCTGCCAATACTGGGCCAATGGCACAGAATCTTTGGAACTTGGACCTGCTTCTGTGCTTGGTGAAGATGAGGCTGAACCTCTTCCAGAGCAGGATGGAGCTGAGCCACCTGGTCATGGATTAGACACTGGACACCTAGGGACAATCCTTTATTTCTACTCCAATAAATCTTACCACTATACTCATCCTGTCAATGTGTGGGTCCCTGAAATGCTTTTCTCGTGACTCTACGGAAGAGCCCTATTTCTACTGGCAGCAGGAGTGTCTCGTGGTCAAATGCCATCATTAATAGAGTATCCATTGGTCAGTCAGCTGACCTGTTTCAAAAATCCAATGTGCATTTATTGAGTATATTTTTTATGCTTAACCCTCTCTATACAAAAGTGGGGAGAAACAAATATGTATGCTTGAGAAAGAACACAAAATGGTCAAAAGCATATCCTTTTTGATTAAGATATTTCACCAAATTCTTAAATCTTTCCAGTTGATCTTACCTTAAAGAAGAAAGACAAAGCATTTTGCAATTACAGCTGTACCACCACAGAAAGTAATGGGCAGTCATGGGGGAAAATGCTCTCTTCCTAATAGGGATTACTAAGGATCTAAAATGTACTCAAATTCATCTCTAACTTACAGAGAAAATTTTCTAGCACAATACCTCAATAACTCTAGTAAAACAGTGTACATTGAAGGGTAGATTTTTTTTCATTAAAGTTTTTTTTTTTAGATCAGGAAATGAAATACCAGTCATACCACATCTCTATGCTGTCCTATAAAAATCTAACTTCAAAGAGGGAGGCAGATCCTTTATTTGCTACTTGTATAAAATATGACAGCTAATTTATTCCAGAGCATTGGATCCTTTTGGAGAGAGGTAAATGACTTAAATATAAAATGTATAGCTATCGTAAATGTGAACAAATGTCCTTTTAAAAATATTGCTGTCATCATACAGTTCTCACAGATCATCACAATTTCAAGGTCTTGTTCATCTTTCATTTATTTACCATCTCTAAATGTTAGCATATTTGTAAAACCAAATGGTGGAAAACAATTTTGAATAACTGAACAGTGTTTCATGCGTTACGTTTGTCATTTTGCTCGTTACTGAGCAGACAGATGGGATCTAACTTGTCACAGCAAGCTCAAGCAAGAAGCAACATAAAACACACACGCAAAATAATGGTTGTCAATGATGTTATCAGTACATTAGTTATAGCTGTGTTTTGTAACCTGAGGTCATTGCAAGAATCCATACCTGGAGGTAAAGGTGTCAGATTGGAAGCAATTTATTCCAAATGTTTTGGACACATATGTTTAGTGCCCAGAGTAGGTGGCTACATAAATCTTTAGTACATGGTCTGAGCTCATTCCCTTGTAATGAGAACATGGCTTCACATGCCTGAGAGGAATAGAGATTGCCACTGCCCGGTCTTATTTGCTTTATCACACCAATCAACCCTCATTACTCCCTTTACAAAAAAATTTATATGTCATTGATTCTTATGTGCCAGGAAGTGGTAAGAGGGGGCATTATCCCTTTAAATGGGATAGTAGCTTTTCTAGAGGGGGCACTATGGTATGAAAAAAGATATTTAACCATATAACTTACATTTAAAAATATATATAATCCACTGTTTCTCAGTACAAATTAAAGCATAATAAAATACGAAATAAGAGTTCTACAAAATCTAGCATTTACTCTCTGCATATCAGTGACTTTCAATGAAGTGCTTTAGAGATTCCATAGGAATATGAGTTCTAGCTACCAAAAAATAAGCATCAGAAATGTAAGTTTCTTATTGGGATGCAGAAAGCTGAAAACAGTGTCATTTCCCATTTATATTAAAAAGAGAGAGAGTGGGGGGGAGAAAGAAAAAAGAAAGAAAGAAAGAAAGAAAGAAAGAAAGAAAGAAAGAAAGAAAGAAAGAAAGAAAGAAAAGAAAGAATCGTCCTAAAGATTATTATACTGTAAGTACCTCCCCCAATGTCCTGGTCTTTCTCTATAGGAGAGTTCAATATATGACCCTGGATCTTGTTAGACACTATGTCCGAGCCATTGAATAGGTAAAAAGCCTGGAGATTCCTATGAAAAAGCTAAAAAAAACAAAATGCATAAATCAATGATTTCTGTGGTCCAGACCTTGGTCACACTATAGAGAAAACAAGGCTAAACTTTCCTTAGATCTTCCTAGAAGCGCTACTAGCAAGTTAAGGAGATTTTAGCAGAAAGAGTTGGAAGTGTACCTAGAAGTCCAGGGATTATGGAGGAAACAAATTGGAGAAGATGCCTCCATTTTAGAAGCAGGAGGGAAGGGGCATCTCCATAGAACCCAAGAAAGTGCCCAAAGACTGAATATCAGCTTTGATCCCTGGAAGCCCTCTATGGCATTGCTACTAATTCACCAGTGTCAGTCAAAAATGACCTGTTTTATCATCTTTTCTCCCTCCTTCCCGCCCACCCTAAGAGGCAGTTAGTTGGCAGAGAAAAAAGTGACTAAGCCATCCTCCAGCCAGAGTGCAGACTCCTACTTTTATCAGGATCTCTGTAAAGGGAGATAGATGGTTTCAACTTAATAAAAATTCAAAAGTTGTTTATTATCACACTGGACTGGCCATTTTAATTGCTAAACAGAAACTCTTTTGAGATGAGAAGTGAATGTGGGACTCTTCATTATCTAAGTTATGAAACCTAGTCTGAATATCATTTATGGGCTGAGACAAATAAACATCCTTTACTGCAAGGTTAAAGGAGAGTTGTAGAGGAAAATAAAGTTCATTTATGATGGCACCCTCTGAGGTTTGCTCTTTGACCATAACAACAATGAGCCTCTTCTGTTATTAGGAAAGGGTGTGTAAGACTTATTTAGCTAGTTGTACTTAGCTCTTTTAAATATCATTAAGATAGTTTTTGGTCACTAGGATATATTTTCAGAAGTTATTTGCTTCACAGTTTTTAAAATAACAGTAATTTTTGGCCAGTCTCCTCAGCCTCCACTCTGATATTTTATTCTTGATAAATCATGTTTAATTAATTTTTTAACTACTGAAAGTAAAGCATTGGGGAAGTGTTATCTGTAATCAATAATTAGATGATTTGATGTTTATTTTTATTAACAATTTACAATACATTGGCTGACTTAACTTTTCTTGGGTGATGACATGAGATCTAAGCCAATGAGGTTTCTATAGTAACACAGCTGGATTTTTGTCAGGCCCAAACTACTCATAAGTAATGAATATATTAAGGAATATTAAAAGTTTTTTTCACCCTTAAAAATGGATCTGCCATAATTTTAGGAATCTTCACTATATGCCTGGGCCCTGAGGATGCAATGTAAAGTATATCAGAACAATATATTGTGATCTTAATTATACTTAAAATGATGAAAACTCACTGCTGTGTGTTTGTACAGGTGTATAAAATATATGAAAGTATTTCAGAATGTCATATTGTATGCAAAGATTATAAATGTAATTCTAAGATCACAATACACATTGCACTGTGATTTTTTTTACTGTGCTATAAAATATATAGCACAACGTGGGTGGTCCCAAGACAATGTGATTGCTTTGTCTTTCCTCCACAAGAATTATTTTGTGAAAGCATATTTTAGTGACATTCCTGACAAAAATGGAATTTCCAAAGCTGTTTTATAAATTATTTTATTGCATTCTTTAGTTTTGTTCCAACACATAAAATTTTTGTTCATGGTTTTCCAACCCATAACCTGAGGCTAACAGAACCAACTTTGGTCACAGGCCTATCCTACCTCCTCCTGATGTGAAGGATGATGTTCAGGGAGAATTATGATGTCCTGCTGAGAGCCTTCCCAAAGGAAGAGGGTCTCTGTGGGCCAAGGACAAAAATCAAAGATATAAAATATGCCTTTTTTATGAAGATCGGCAGTTTTTCTCATAGCTCATTCTTTTTTTCTGTTAGAGTTTATTTAGAGAAGCGGGTGAGGGGTACAGGGAGCAGGGTGACTGTTTTTTAAGAAGAGTGCTTGTTCTTGGAGACTTCAATAGTAACACTGATGGGTAGCTGCTTAGCGCTAGCTCTGCCTGATGAGATGATGTGGGGATAAAGGGTTCCTGAAGTTTCTACATTGCTTAGTTCCTTCAGGCAGGCCAGTGAACTCCAGGTGAAATAAAGTGCTTTTACTTGTCTTCCCTACATTCCCTTTTTTTTCTGTATTTAATATGTGTTGTTCTTCCATCTAAAATTTTTTACTCCAACCTCAACATCCCCAAGCACTCTATTGTTTAGCTAATTCATCTTCAGGATTCAAAGGAGTTGATCCAGACCCTCCAGTCATGCCAGTTCGACTTATAAACTCTCTTCTTTTCTGGGTTGCTTAATTTTATATTTCAACTTAAATAGGCTATGGGTTCCCAGATATTTGATTAGATATTATTGCTGGGTATGTCTATGAGGATATTTCTGGATGAGATTAACATTTCAGTTCCTAAACTGAATAAAGCAGATTTCCCTCCCTCATGTGGGTAGACCTCATCCAGTCCACTGAAGACCTGAATAGAATTAAAAGACTGAGTAAGAAATTCTCATTCTCTGCCTATCTATCTTCACGCAGGGACATTAGTCTTCTTCCTCTGACATCAGTTCTCCTAGTTCTCCCACTTGCTGACTGCACATCTTTAGACTTCTCAGCCTCCCAAACTGTGTAATCCAATTTCTCATAATAAATTTCTCATTTTCTCTCTCTCATATATATACTTTGCCTACTGCATCTTAATATATGAGTCACCAAGGAAAACAACATAATTAAACACTGGATGAAACAACACTTTATTTACATAAAGAGGAGATAGAGCAAGATCAACTTCCATAGTTGGCATCAGTCCCCTAGTACCAGCAGGCCCCCCAGTACCAGCAGATCTCCCATGTCCCACAGGTCTCCATGACCAGAAGGTCCCCCATGGCCACCAGGTTCCCCATGAACACCAGGTCCCCCATGGCTAGCAGGTCCCCCATGATCAGCAGGTCCCCCATGGCTACAGGTTCCCCATGATCAGCAAGTGTTCTGTGGCTAGCAGGTCCCTCCTGACAGCATGTCATTTGTGCTACAGCAAAAGGACCTCATCCCCTCATCACTGGGGACAGATAGAGTAATGAGGTTGACCAGGTACCCTATGATAAATTTGCTCAAACAGAACAAAGAAGAACAAATTGAGTCTAAAACAGGAAAAGATAGTAAGTTAAGCATTAGCTGTAAGGACTGAAAATTTGAGAAAGTGTTGCCTGCCTAAGGCTCATTCTTATGTGCCTGAGAGGGTATGGAATAGCTGTGTGCATGAGCTGTATATAAATATCCCCTATTGGTTCTGTTTCTCTGGAGAATCCAAACTAATATATTTCTTTCTAATAATATATAATTACATGCATTATGTTTTTATATATTCATGTATTTAGTTCCACTATTAGCTTGTGAGGACACTGGAGAACTTGTATTTTAAAGAAGATTAATTCCCTTTAAGTATATCACACATGAATATAAATATGCATTGCTCCTCAAAGGCATCAACTTAAGAGCCATTATAATTATACATAACACTTAAGTCATCAGAATTAGTCACAAACAAAAATTAACCTATGTCCCTTACTCTGCAGATATCCTTATGCACTGTCCCTATGTTACTCCCTAGTTTACATACTGGCCTTTTCTCTCAAACAGGGGTCAGCACACTGGAGCCTGTGAACCAAATCTAGCCCACAGTCAGTTTTCCTATGACTTACAAGCCAAGAATCATTTTTAAATGCTTGAAAAAATAATAGAAAAAATTGCAACACATAAAAAAATATATGAAAGAGAAACTTCCAGGTCCTTAAATAAAATTATATTGGACATAATCAGACCCATTTGTTTATACATTATCTATGACTGTGTTCACACCCTAACAGCATTGAGTAGTTGCAACAGAGACCATATGGCCCACAAAATCTAAAATATTTAATATCCAGTATTTTACAGAAAATGTTAGTTGAATCTGGTCTAGAATCTACACTGGACTTTGACTGTCCTTGAGCTGTTTTCACCAATATGCTCCTTCTCAAGTAGAAATCAAGTGGAACCTGCTTCAATGCCATCAGCAGCTGTACGTTGTTTCTATGATACAACTCAGACTCCCAGTTTCAGCAGTTTCAATGTGGCGATGAAGCCCTTCTGGACCTCTAAAGGGTCACCTTTCACCTCTCCTTCCCCTGTTAATTTGCCTCCTATTCTGTGCACATTATTTCTTCTGCCTGTCACTTTCTGCACCTCATCCCAGCTCCGACCTGCTTTGTGATGTGTTTCTCATGTTTCAGGTGGCATCTTAGGTACCATTTGACCCAGAGACCTTCTCCAAGCCCCTAAGTCTAGGCTAAATGTCCCTTTTGTGTGCACTATTAAACCATGTCCTTTGCCTTTACTGGGAGCTTTATGCAGACAGGGATATTGTCTGCCTTATTCACTACAATTTTCAGTGTCTGCCACCTGGAAGAAACATCATATATCTACAGAAAGAAAAAAGAATAGAGAGAAGAAATGTTGAGAAGAAAATAAACAAAAAATAATTGTTTCAATAAAGATACTAAATGTTCAGCAGTTTCTGAATTGCTTCTAAAATAGTTTAATCCATATGCTGTAAATTGTATAAAACAGATAAAATGATGAAAAACTAACAAAATATTGGGGTATGTATAAAGAATGTTGCATATACTAACACAAGCATAAACTTTTCAGATTCAAGTTTTAATGAAAAAATATTTAAAATAGCAAAACTCCTACAATCTTTCTGAAAGCACATTAAAATTCAGCAATGTGAAAAATTTATTAAAAATAAAGTAATAAAAATAAAATGATTTAAGCATTGGACCTGATATTACATATTTAATTAATTATACATCTCATTTCAGATAAGAGAATTCAAAATCAAAGTGAATGACTAATGAAGTACTGTGTGTTAATGATTCCTTTCCATTCTAATGTAGCTACTTGAATTTTATTAGCTTCTAATCTCAAGATGATATTAGTGAAATGTATCCAAAAATGTAAATGCCACATCTATTATCCTATTTAATAAAAGGATAATATGCAAATTGTCCTCTCAACTGGGAGTTTGACCCTGAGTTCAATCAGGGATGGAGCTGGCCTGCCAACCATCTGTGGCCCCTCCCCTGTGCCAGCCCCAATTGGGGCAGGCCAGCTGGACCCCACTCGTGCATGAATTCATGCACCAGGCCTCTAGTAGTGATTATATGTAAGACATATACTTAGGGTATATGTCTATAATAATAAAAGCATAATATGCTAATTAGACCTGAGAGCACAATGACCTTCCGGATGTCCTTCCAGACAACCTTCTAGACGAAGCCAGGGCTGTAAGGGATGAGGCAAGCTGCCGTGGCTGAGAGGGCCAAGCCCCTTGCCTGACTTTTGTGCATTGGGCCTTTAGTCTTTAGTAATAAAAGTATAATATGCTAATTAGACGGGACGAAACCAGAGCTGCAAGGGAAGCCTGGGTCCTGGGTGCCAGAGGGAAACTGGTGCCAGCAGTCAGAGCAAGGAAGGTCTACTCTTGCATGAATATTGTGCATTGGGACTCTAGTCCTATATAACAAAAGCTTAACATGCTAAGTGTCCAGTCGTCCAGGCAACCATTCTACCAATCAAAGCGTAATATGCTAATGATATGCTAAGGCTGTGCAACTGCTCACTATGATGTGTACTGACCACCAGGGGGCAGATAGTCAGCCAGGTGATCAGTCACTATGATGTACACTGACCACCAGAGGACAGATGCTCCAACCGGTAGATTAGCTTGCTGCTGGGGTCCAGAAGATTGGTACTGAGCAAGACGAGCTAGACATACCCTGGAGCCCTCTCACAGTCCAAACTTCAGCATCTCTCCCTGGCTCTAATTGTGCACTGGTAGGGTCCCTCGGCCTGGTCTGCACCCTCTCATAATCCTGGACCCTTCAGGAGATGTCAGAGAGCTGGTTTTGGCCCCTGCAAGCCAGGCCAAGGGACCCTACTGGTGCACAAATTCATGTATTGGGCCTCTAGCATTAATATCTTATCATACATTATATTTTGATAATTAATTATAATACATATAACTATATTAAATATTTTTTCTGTCCTTGAAACCCTCCCTATACACTACACACATCTGCATGTGTGTGCAGGTGCATGAACACACACACAGGCACACACACAACCAACCACAAAACTTTCATTGGCATGAAAGTATTTTTAAACAAAGTAGAATTGACTCAAGTGTTAGCAAGGGAGATGAAAATTTACAAAGTCTTGATTTTATTCTTCCCACAAATAAAACTCTATCCCACAATTAATTTCTCTTCTCTTTAGATTACTGTTCAGGATTTATATTTACAAATATTTATAAGAAATACTAGAGGCCCGGTAAATGAAATTCATGCATGGAGGGAGGGTGTCCCTCAGCCCAGCCTGCAACCTCTTCAATCTGGGACACATTGAGGGATGTCTTGCTGCCAACATTGATCAGTTGCCTCCTGAAAGCACCTGGATCAGGGATTGAACCCAAAACCTAGGTATGTGCCTTGACTGGGAATGGAACTCTCAACCTACCTTCCTTCCTTCCTATAGGATCAGGCCTAAATAGGCAGCTGGACATCCCTCTCACAATCTAAGACTGCTAGCTCCCAACTGCTCACCTGTCTGCCTTCCTGATTGCCCCTAACTGCTCCTGCCTGCCAGCCTGATCACCCCCTAACCATTCCCCTGCCAGCCTGATTGATGCCTCACTGCTCCCTTGCCAGCCTGATTGCCCCTAAATTCCCTCCCCTGCAAGCCTGATCACTCCTAACTTCCCTCCCCTGCAGGTCTGGTCCCCCAACTGCTCTTCCCTGCAGACCTGGGACCCCAAATCTGCCCTTCCCTACAGGTCTGGTAACCCCCAACTTCCCTCCTCTGGTGGCCTAGTAACCCCTAACTGCTCTCCCCTGCAGGCTTGATCACCCCCAACTACCCTTCCTTGCAGACCTGGTCTCTTCCAACTGCCCTCCCCTGTTGGCCTGATCACCCACAACTGTCCTCCCCTGTAGGCCTGATCCCTCCCATCTGCCCTCCCCTGCTGGCCATCTTGTGGTGGCCATCTTATGTCCACATGGGGGCAACCATCTTTGACCACATGGGTGCAGTCATCTTGTATGTTGGATTGATGGTCAATTTGCATATTACTCTTTTATTACATAGGATAGAGGCCTGGTACACAGGTGGGAGCCAGCTGGTTTGCCCTGAAAAGTGTCCTGGATCAGGGTGGGGGTTCTCCTGGGGCATGGGGCAATCTGGGCAAAGGGCCTATGGTGATTTACAGGCTAGCCATGTCTCATGGTGACCCAAGTGGAGATCCTGGTATCTGGGATTTATTTATTTTCTACAACTGAAACTTCGTAGCCTTGAGCAGAGGCCATGGCTGGCCACAAAGTTTGGCTTCCTCCATCGCCAGGGAAACCTTAGCCTCCTGCTCGCTCCGTGGCCACAACCATTTTTGTTGGGACTTATTTATCTTCTATAATTGAAACTTTGTAGCCTTGAGCAGCGGCCTGGGCCAGCCAGGGTGTGCAGGAAGCTTGGCTTCCTCCATTGCTAGGGAATCCCAAGCCTCCTGCTCACTCCCTGGCCCCAGCCATCTTGGTTGGGATTAATTTGCATACTCATTCCTGATTGGCTGGTGGGTGTGGCTTTGTGGGTGTGGTGGGGGTACGGTCAATTTGCATATTATTCTTTTATTAGATAATATAGTTACCAAGCTATACACACATAAAAAAATTGAACATACACTTTACAAAGAAATGATCTTTACTATATGTGCCTATATTTCCTAAAAATAATATTTAGTATTGGCTACATGATATTTTCTATTCACTTTTATTTTTTTTAATGGCTGGTCACCATCCATTGATTGCATCTATGATCCATTGATAGGATGTGATCTACGGTTTGAAAACTGCTACTGTAAGAAACCATTCTATCTCTTTTTTCATTTACTCTTCCTTTTTTTACTGTTACTTTTTTAGCATAAAATTTGGGCATAAGTTGCACCTGAGACTTCTAAATGTTGTTTCTACCCCTTGGTGGCTTTGTCAAAGCCTCTGTTTAAGAAAGCTGGTTCCTTCCCACAAAGGTTTTCTCACACCAGCTGCTATAAAAATTAATGCTTCCCTTTATCCTCACACATTTAAAATAGTCTCATGAGCAAAAACTTTATTTAATAAAATGCCTTCTACCCAGATTCTGATTTGAATGTTATTTCTTAAGGCAAATGTATTTGATCATATTATTTCAAACTCTAAATGAGAAATGAATGCAAAGAAAAGTGAAAGCTTTTAAAAATAACCAAGACTTGAGCAAACAAGAGAATTGGAGAAAAAAGGACTCATAAAATAATTTCAAAAATATAATGCAATGTGACTCTTCAAAGATGGAGAATTAGGCAAACTGCAGGGAGGTGGCTCCAAATCTTTCCACTAAAAAAACTAAGAAAACAATTTTAACTGTGATTACAGCCATGTTGTTGTCCTTATAATATTATTTCTAGAAAGATATGTTATAATAATACTTACAATAGGAAACCTGTCTTCTTTTCTCAGTTTCACTTGTATTTAGATACTAAATTTACCTAGTGAGCCCCCAGAAATTGCCACACAATGTCTTAACAAAAATTGGAGTGTTAATCTGCAATTGTGGATGTTTTCAACAATGCTATTTTATGGCAGGTATATTTTATGACCTGTATATTTAAAGCAGGAAAAATAAATAAATAAAACAGAGTTTATATTCTTGCAGTTTCATTCTCTTGATTTATTTATGTTTTGTTCAGCAAGGAACTGATTTATTTATGTCTGTTCTTCTGATACTAACTAACCTTGTCAGAATCTTGCAGAGATATCTCTAGTTTACACATCATCTATGACTTCTCAAACTTTCCCTCGTAAAGTTCATACTCACATATCAATGTCAGGGCACTTGGTTCAGAGGGCATTTTTATTCCAAATATTTAAAAAGTAGTATTTTGCATTTGCAAATGACTTTCTGCTTTGAATCTTTCACAGGCGCACAAAGGACTTTGGGCCTATAATTACATCCAGGGCATTGTGAGGAATAAAAAAGAATTATATAGACTGGCCCTTATTCTCAAGATCTCTAATCAAAAATAGAAAACTGTGGAGTAAACTCCACTCACCTGGGCCAGAAAATGATGTTAAGTTTTCTATGACCATTGTATCTATGTAGTGAGAGATGGCTAGTTTTAGTGGTTAACAACTCAGAGTGTGAAGTAACTCCCTCCCACACCCTGGCTGGGGACCTTGACGAATACTGAACTCTCTGTATGGTAATTTTTCAGTCTCTAAGATGGAGATTTTTATGGTGCTGACTCACAGGGTTATTGTAATAACAAATATATACTACAAAGAAATAAGAGATTCAGATTAAAATACTTGGCAACATATATATGATGAAAGAATTTTGCTAGTATTACAATGCAGTTTATCTGCCTTGCAAAATGTATTCTTCCTTTAAGATTCAGCTTAAAAGTCACTTTCTTCATGAAGTCTTCACCTTACAAATATTCCCCTATTCTTGATGTTCCCAAAATACATTTTACTTGCATCTGTTAGTACTTTCATTGCTTATTGTAATTATGTGTCTATCTCTTCATATAGATTGGGGTATCTTTAAAGGTAGAGGACATATCAGAGTTAATATTTCATTTTCATACTCTACTATAGCATTTGGCACACAATAGGTTCTTTGATTCAATCTGAAGAGTAACATAAAAATGATTCCATTGTTGACATGAGCTGTCTTTTACTCTGAAAGTTAGGATAGAGCAATAAATATCAATGACCTTTCATAACAGGTCATTCCACTTTCTAGTTGCTCAGAGGAATGTTTATTAATAATTGGGGATGTCTTAAAATATTAGTAATCAGTAATTGCACCTCTACTAATGCTTGTGAATCATAATTTTATGATTATGCATAACAATGTGATTGGCTGGAAGGATTCCCAAAGGCATGTTTATGAAGCATTGTGTCACACCAACATGATTGTCAAATCTAGAATCTGGATTACCTAAGAGTTACTGATTTGTGATACAAATGAATTTGTGACACAAATTCAGATGTTAACTAATCACCAAATGGATAAAAAATGAATAACTGTTGTAATTGTTCACTTTTGTTTAGAAGGATCAGGGGATTAGCTATAATACTGGGGGACAGGGGAGAGACACCATTATACATTAGCTGTGTACTGGTTAATAATGCAGATTTTGTAATCAAAGAAAACACAATAATTTCAGAAGAAATATTAAAAGTGCTTTATTCAAAGTAATGCCCATCGCTAGCTACACATTTCTCCCATCTTTCAGGTAATTTGTGGATACCGTACCAATAGAACTTTTCTTGTTTTGAGGCAGACCATTCAGAGACCCAATTTTCCACTTCTTTGTATGTTTTGAAGTACTGTTCAGAAAGTGCATGTGCCATCAATCAGCACAAGTGGTAATCTGAAGGAGCAAGGTCTGGTGAATACAGCGGGTGGATTAATACTTCCCAGGCAACATCTTTTAACTGGTTTTGAAGTGTGTGATGGTGCATTATCATGAAGCAAAATTACTTTGCCATGTCTTCTGGCCCATTCTGGTCATTTTACAATCAAAGCATGGTTCAAATTGATTATTTGTTGTTGGTAGCAATCAGTATTAACGGATTCACCTGGTTTTAGAAGCTCATAATACACCACACCTTCTTGATTCCACCAAACACAGAGCATTGTCTTCCTTCTGAAGGAAGTTTGGCCTTGCAGTCAATATTGATGGTTGACCTGGATCAACCTATGATTTTGTGCCTTTGGGATTCTCAAAATTAATCCACTTTTAATCACCAGTCATAATTCGATGCAAAAAAATACTTTCTTTTGTGCCATTTAAGCAACACTTTACTGATAACTTTTGGTTTTCCATTTGTCTTTCATTCAGTTGATGTGGCATCCATTTTCCCTTCTTTAAAATATTTCCCATTGCTTATAAACAATCAAAAATTATTTGCTGAGCAATGTTTAATCTTTCTTCAAGTTGTTTTTGAGTTTGACATGCATCTTCATCCAATAATACTTACAATTGTTGGTCTTTAAATTTTTTCAGTTGTCCTGCACATTATTTGTCTTTCACATTGATATCATCACTTTTAAAGCATTTAAACCAGTGTTCAGTAGTATCTTGAGATGGAGCATGTTCACCATAAGCAAGTTCACCATGCAGCAGCACTTTTCTTCAAAATAAAGTAATGAATTAAAACTTCCTGCAAATGCTCTTCTTTTTTTTTTTTTTGGTACGAAATTTGATATTTTTAAGTGTAAAATATCTATGATGTTAACGCCTTCAGAAAATTTGACATATGAAGTTTGAATTTTGTCAATACATCAAAATAGCATGCATATCAAATCGCATAGATATCAACATATGTGTAACCTCATCTATTGAAAAAAATCTGCATTCTGCATTATTAACCAGTACATCTAGTAAATCAGGAAATATCCAACTCATTTTGAATTCAAACAGCTGTCAGAGAAGACTCATCTCAGTTCATCAGTCTTTAAGATGAGGATTCTGAACAGAATGCTCCAAAGGAATCTTGATAAATGAGGTCAAGTTACCCATTGAAATTACTGCTCCTTGCGTGAAAAATCTGGCAGTGAGCAAGCAACCACTTAGTAGTCAGAGTGATGAAACTTTCAACAAGAACAAATACAAAGGGAACTCATTCTACACTTCATCAGCACCAAATCTTCTCTAGCTCTACAGAGCTGTGGGGTCTAGAAAAATGCCTTAGGAACTAAAATTAAGTTGGCTACTTGTCTGAGCAACACGTTGCTCAGAAAACAGGTGGCCTCAGGCAGGTGATGGTTATTTGGGAAAAGGTCCCTTAAAAAACTCCACTGTCAATGGAATGTTCTCAACAGTTTATTCAGTGACAACCTGACTGAAGACTGTGAAGCAGCTCACGCAAATGTTTGACAGCTTAGAGGGGAAAGTCTTTTCCATGGTAAATGTTACACACACCTTCAAGCCACAGTTTCCATTAGTCCCAGAGTCTTTATACTGCTAAGTTGTCTAGTCTAGCCAGCTTTTAATAAACCGCTTTAGAAGAGAGAGAGTCAGCTGAAGAATATCTTTTCACTGGAGGCCAGGGAAGACTGAAATTTAGATCAAGCTGTTGACATAGCAACAAAAGCTCTCACCATTCAAAAGAAGATTACAATGTAGACCAGTGATTTTAAGTGGCATTTTTGAGACAGGAATGTTTGATACTATTCTCTGGGTAGCAGCCTACTATGTTTTTGTACCATTAAATTATCCTCTTCGGGTTTATAAATAGCTATAAGTTTATAGATATGTTTACTTTAAATTTAAAAGAAGAAAACACTGGTATTCCTCTTTTCAACATTAAAATTCTTAATAGTAGTAGGTATATTCCTAATTTTCAATCTCTGGAGTTGGTTATGTTTACATAAAAATATAAAATAATTTTAAGGCACAATGGTATTAACACATTTTTCATATGGAAAAATCTAATACATACTGGAGTCAGATTTACAAAAGATCATTAGAATAACTTCAGGACCATTGGACAAGGATGCTAACTGTTTTTGTTGTGAAATTTTTAAAGTGGAAAACACATGTTAAGAATATCAGTGATAGTTGCTGTTCTTTATTTTTAAGAGGTCACTGATTATAGGAAGGACATCCTAATAAGATATCAGAGGAAAGGCACAAAACTTGGATGATTCCTCAAGATTATTTATATATATTTATTGCTTACCTGAAGGAATACTTTACTAGGGGAGAAGGCATTTATAAATTTATATGATAGAAAATGTTATAGAGAAGAAGAATAGAGAAAAAGGGTTAGAAAATAATTGAGAAAAAAAGAATCAGGGGTAAGATAGAGAAAATATAAAAAGAGATCCTACATATATAATACTATATATACGGAGGGTGAGGGGGACTTGTTTGATTGTCCTAGGACTTGCTGTCACTAAATAAGGGACCTAATTAGAAGACTGGAAATCTCTTTGTACTCTCAGAACTAAATTGAAATTATTAATTCTCATAACCTATAGACATCTTTATTATGTTGGCCTTCTGAAAAAACAAACAGATAACTAAATCAAAGCAGAACTGATAGTTTGAGTGAACTGAACATTATAAAAGATTATAATAATTTAAAAAAAAAACCTTGAGCAGCACAGTCTAATCACAGAAAAGTCATATAGGGGTGCTATCATAAAAATGGGATTACTTTAACCCAACTAAGTATGCTGTAAGGCGGAACTCTGGACTAGCAGTTAGAACATTCTCTCAGAGCAAAGGCAGATCGCAAGCTGCCACCATGGTGTGTTCACACTTCCGGCTTAGTGTCTCCTGCAAACTCTGTGCTGAAGAGGCTTGTTACTATTGGCCACGAAAATCATGTTCTTTATTGCCTCTTTCCTGCCTTTTCAAGCTCATCCCTCACACTGGCAATTCCTACCTAAACCCTACTGCTTCTCTCCCTGTTTCAAAATCAAGATCAAATTCCACACTCTCTGAACACTTCTATATAACCCAAAAGGAGTTATTCCTTTATTCCTGCTATTCACATAATTACCGGCAAGTCCTCTGAGAACACTGACCACATCTTTTGTATCTGGCTCAATCAATGCATGGCTGTCAAGTAAAAGATGGGACTGAAATAGGTTGGACTGTTTAAAATTTCAGAAATATCATAATATGCAGACCTTGGTGAGTGCCTAGAAATATTAACACTGAAATATGAGTGTGCGGCCTATACCCCTGGAGGTGAACCAAGGTCCGGCCAGAGTGCCCTGCCTGCCAGTGTACGTCAGCCATGACCTAAGCACTGGGAGTCTCCCTGCATATCTTCCAGGAGTCTTCACAATCAATCCAAACAAAGGCTAACCCCTTTCTTTAAACTCCAGGATCTCTCAGCCATGCAGCCCATGTCACCATAGCTATTTCTCAAGGGGCCCAAAATCCCAGGCAAAAAGAACTCCCGTGAAGTGTTCCCCCAAAGTTTCCAATACCCCCTGGCACAATACTATTGACTCTTTTTCCTATGCTGTACTTTACACCCCCATGACTACTTCCTTCATGTTTTTCACACAGTAAAGCATATGACCACTAAGCTGTACACTTAAATTAATACAAAATAATATTAAATGCAAACTGTAATCAGAAAAAAAAATTTTTAACCCTCACCCAAGGATATTTTTCACTGATTTTTAAAGAGGCTAGAAGGGAGAGAGAGAGAGAGAGACAGAGAAACATCAGAAACATCGATGTGAAAGAGATACATCAACTAATTGACTCTCACACACACCCTGATCAGGCCTGGGAACCTGCAACCAAGTTATGTGCTCTTGACTAAAATCTAACCTGGGACCCTTCAAGTCCTCAGACCAACACTCTATCCACTGAGCCAAATTGGCTAAGGCGAAAAAAAAACTTTTTTGAATGTAAAGAAAACACCCTCCTCAACTACTCTCTGGACTGTCTGATCACCTCAAAGTCCTCACCACTCAAATCACACATTTAGATGCTCCAATTTATGATGACAATCTCCTATCTTTTCTGTTCTCAGTTATTTCTAAGACATTAATTCTTCCACTGCATTAAGATGGCACACTCCTTTGCCCCTACATTTGCTCCCAATCTATTCCATTGCTTCTTTCCTTATCCTAGTTAGAGTCTTCAACTCCCTACTGCCTTATGATCTTTCTTCTCAGAAGCACTCCAGCTCTAAAAGATTTCATTTGGCTATTAACTTAAAATCCGTATCCAGCCACTTACAGTAGTTGACAATTTTTCATCTTACTTGGGTCACAAACTTTGACACTTTACCACTTATCCCTTGAAATGCCATCTCCTTATGGCTATGTGACATAACCCTCTTTACTTTCTTCCCATTTCTGCCCAAGCCGGACTCCTCACCTGGGCTTTAGAACTGGATAAGTCACTTCCCTCTGGCCATATCCAATAGGACATCTCACAGTCACTTCAGACCCAACTGAACCCATCATCATCCCAACACAAAAGTTCTTCTATCTCTGCCTCAGGAAATGTTGCCACCACCTATGAGATGACATCCTTAATCCATTCCTCTTCTTTAGTCTCTATATCCAATTAATGGCGGGGTCCTCCTATAGGGTCATTAATGTCCTCAAAACTATCACATCCTCTCATGATTATTTCCACTATCCTGGCATAGACACTTATCATATCCTCCCGGGATCATTGCAATAGTTCCCACTTGATTTAATTGTTATAGTTATTATAAAATACATATTTTGCAATTTATATCTCAAGATTGCCATCACCTTAAGCAGGTCTTCCTTGACAAACTCACCTAAGATAGGGGCTTCCAAATATTTTCTATTAGAGCAATTCTTTGGTTTCTTTCATGGCACTTAGGACATGATGCTATAGATCATACTAGTCATTCTCAGCACTGTTCCATTTGTATATAGCAAGGATAGTAAACGTAACAGTGAAAGAATATATATTCACTGAATTAGTCAATACCTATGGTATTCTAAGCAATGAGCAATTCAATTGGGATACATACAACTGTGTCCAAAATAGAAACACACCCTTACCCTTGCTGAATAGAAACATACCCTTACCCCAATGGTCCATATTACACCTAGGAGAGATTTTTCTAATATTTGCTTGCTCTATTATTTCTAATTCCCTGATGGCTTTTGGTTTTCCATAAGTGAAGTTTGAAATTTATTAATGAGGCTAATTAGAACCTTTAACATCTAGCCTTTACTTACCTCCCCAGTCTCATCTCTGAACATTTGAACACTCACATTTGAATTCTCTGTTTCAACCTGATAAAACTTCTCACAGAATCCATAACCCATGGCATTCTCTTTCACTTCTTGGCCTCCTGCCCTTCCTCATTCCCCTGTTCCCTAAACCAGGCTAATATCAGTTAAGGTATTACTTCCTCCAGGAATATTCAGAAGCAACTCCCTAGTCTCCCAGCTACTAGGTGCACTGGTTAATAATGCAGATTTTTTTCAATAGAAGGAATTATACATATGTTGATATAAACATATAGATAGATAGATAGATAGATATCCTATATAATAAAAGAGTAATATGCAAATTGACCAATTGATAGAATAACCGGTCACTATGATTCACACTGACCACCTGGGGGCAGATACTCAATGCAGAAGCCGCCCTCTGGTGGTTAGTGCATTTGCCTTATGGGAGTCAGGTTGATGACTGGTGAGCCAGCGGCAGTGGCAGGAGCCTCTTCCACCTCTACAGAAGCAGGCCTAAGCCGGCAGTTAGACATCCCCCAAGGGCTCCTGAACTGTGAAAGGACACAGGCCAGACTGAGGGACTCCCTCTCCCTGAGTGCATGAATGTCCTGCACCAAGCCTCTAATATATATGTATGTATGTGTGTGTATATATATGCGTGTGTGTGTGTATGTGTGTGTGTGCGTGTGTGTGTGTATTGTAATGATTCTGTTTCTCTAGTTGAGCCCTAACCTGCCTCCATTGTCCTCTGGTTAGCTGGGGAATTTCCTGGGAGCCAGGCTATTCAGTACAACATAAAAATAAAACTGGGAAAAAAAAAGAATGGCATAATTAACATTTAGGAAAAGTTGGAAAACAAACATTAATGTTCATAGTTTGCTATTGTTTATTATTTAAGCTACTAACTCATAGAAAGTTCAGTATAGTTATAAATTTTTGAAAGATCTAATTTGAGAGATTTGATAGAAGTTTGTGGATACTTTTTAAGAAAGTCTTAATGTACTCTGTTCTAGCCACTTGACATACTACAAAGCAAATAAATTAAAAACTTAAATAGATTTCACAATAAAAAGTCTTCTAATAATCAGATTAATTTTATTTGATAATTCTAACCTGAGTGATACCAGACAGCTCCCATCTAAGC
Source organism: Lasiurus cinereus (assembly GCA_011751065.1). Classification (NCBI taxonomy): domain Eukaryota; kingdom Metazoa; phylum Chordata; class Mammalia; order Chiroptera; family Vespertilionidae; genus Lasiurus; species Lasiurus cinereus. Next base: position 20,959,966 of record JAAGEH010000018.1, on the reverse strand, counting down.
AACTCAAGAAAATTTTCATTTTCTAAAAATTTTATATTTTATCTTAAAATAAAAATTGTCCATCTTCTATAGCCAGTGGTATAAAAAAAATACTTTCTTTGTTTTCTTTTTATCATTCAAGTCATGGTTGTGTCTTCAATTTTCATTGGAGACACACAGGTCACCAAATACTAATGACCAAATGTCAGAACTGTCAACTTCTTCAAAAAACAGAGATAAAAACCTCTCTGGACCAAACACAAATTCAATAGTCATTACTTTTAAGAACTCCAGTGATGCCTGGAATTTGAAAAATGCTATAGCAAGTTAAATCAAATGTGTTTCCTCCTATATAACTCAAATAGAAAGTAACACTGATAGAAGTAGAATGAGTCAACAAAGGTGAACAAGGGCGGAAGATTGGTTTGAGTGGGTTATAATTACTTTATATTGAGAACTTATTTTCTGAGTCACCTTAGAAAGGTGGTATATGAAACAGATACTCTATATTGGCTCTATATTACCCTATATGCTTAACATATTGTGAGGCTAAAAAGGTTCTCTCTCATTCCTGCTATGAATCTCCATTCTCCACACACACTTGCCTGCATGTCACCATGAAAGTTAGAAAGCAACTCCTGCATTTGGTGGATTGTCAGACTGCCCTGAAATGGGACTCTTTTATTTGTGTAGATCTATTCACAATAAAGAATTGGTAAGTGAATAAACCCTTTTTCAAATACTTTCCCTAACAGTGAGGTAGGAGGTGAACTCAATATCTGGTAAATAAATGGACGTTAACTTCTACACAGTGCCATGGGAGGCTCATAGGTCTTATTCTCCCTATGCCTTTCCTTCTTCCTTCTACTTCACATCCTCCTCCCTGTCCCAGACACACCTATCCATCCTCCAGCCACTTCCTAGCACAAAAAAACTAAGGAACAACAGCCTTTCTGTCAACTGGTGCTATCACCAAACCATGTTGTGTTATTACAGTGCGGTATGGTAATTAAAAAAGAAGTGTAAGATGTCGAATTATTATTATTATTATTATTATTATTATTATTATTATTGTTATCATTATAACCTTACAGTATCTTGTAATATGTCTGCTTCAAACTGTGTTAACCACTTAACATGTCTTTTCTAGTATAGTAATAGAGTAACATTATGGATTATAGTTATTATTCCCCCTATTTTATAGATTTTTTTAGAACTCTAAGGACACAGAGTTCAAGAACATAGATTTAGAAGCTATGAAATTTTGAACAAATTACAAAGATTCAGTGACTTGATTTTCTTCTTATTGCCTATTAAGGACTTGCTTCAGATTCTAAGTGCTTTCCTTTTTAGTTCTTTCCCAACTAAATATGCTTTAAGTCAGTGGGAGAAAAATATGAACATAGGAATAGCAAGATACTATAGCTAAAAATGTAACCATTTTAAATTCTAACCTAATCTTTTATCTCAAAATAACAGTACCTTCAGAAAATACAGCATGGTTGTTTTTTGCATATAATCACATTGTGAAAATGGCAATATTCCACTCCTATTAAAAAAAAAAAAACACTAGCCAAGTGCATGAAATTTGTGCATGGGGTGGGGGGAGGGGGGTTTGGGGAAGGAGTCCCTCACCCTGGCCTGCACCCTTTCACAATCTGGGACCACTCAGGGGATGTCCAACTACATTGGGCCTAAACTGGCAGTTGGACATCCCTCTAGCAATCTGGGACCACTGGCTCCTAACCACTCACCTGCCTGCCTTCCTGATCATCCTTAACCACTCTGTCTGCCTATCTGATCACCTGTAACCAGTCACCTGCCTGCCTGATTGCCCCTAACTGTTCACCTGCCTGACTGATTGCCCCTAACTGCTCCCCTACCTGCCTGATTGTCCCTAACTACCTCTGCCTTGGCCACCACACCCAGGACCCAGGCTTCCCTCCTCCAGCCGTCTGCAGACAACCAGAATCTGGCTGGTTTTGCCCGGGCTGGCCGCAGGCACCCTGAATCCTGGGGAGCTTCACCTGGGCCCCTGCTTTGTCAGGAAGGATGTCTGAATGAGTCTGGAAGACATCTGGTCTAATTAGCATATTACCCTTATTAATATAGATTATAGTAATGTCAGTACATTTTTTAAACTCAACAAGACCCATCAAGATGAAATGTTTATTTTAATCTTTCTCCTCCCTACTCTCCTGCCTCCTACCTCCTGCCTTATATTATTTTTTAAAAAATGTTAAAGTATTACTACCATAAACAATACCAGGCTTAAGTGAATCATAGAATACAAATTAATAATGCCAATTGGATTTATGTCAATGGATAGGATCCTTATCAATTGATACTTGCATGTCAATGATAAGGGCTCAGACATTCCTAACACCTTCCTTCCATGAATAAAATATATCCATCTATCCTTATATCTCAAACTGTCATTCTGCTTTGTAAAACTGGTCTCCAACCCATTTTCCATGGACCTTTAAATCTTTTTTTTTTTTTTTGGCAGTAGAATAAAAGGTTATCTCAAAAGCCTGGAGCCATAGACTGTCAACCTTCCATGTGATGCTTCATTTTTTTTTCCCTTTATGCTATGAGACCACATTTAAAGTACAAAGAAGTGAATGAAGTCAGAATGGAAAAAAAGTTGGCAAATTTTACCAACCTTCACCTACTTAATCAAAAATGTCCCAGATCTTTAAAGCATTTTGGGACCAAGTTAATTGCACTCTCTAGGACAAATTATCCCAGGTGGATGATTTTCTATTCTTGCCTTTCTGACTCTTAACCCAAGATTTAGAGCATTTGCTCAGTTTTCTAAAAATAAAAGTATCTGTTAACTGCAACATGGTCACAAGATAGAGCATAGCATTTGGATCTGAAGGATTCATATTTCAATTCTGGTATACCAACTTCTAGCTTCATACTCTAGGGTAAATGAATTGATTTGCATCTGCCTGCCTACCTGGTTG
>JAAGEH010000018.1:20861108-20956915 GCA_011751065.1 Lasiurus cinereus | reverse complement strand
CCCCCCCCCTGCCAGCCTGGCAACCCTATCTGCCCCCTCTGCCAGCCTGGTTGCCCCTAATTGCCCCCCTGCCAGCTTGGTTGCCCCAACTCCCCCCTCCCTGCTGGCATGGTCACCCCTCACTGTCCCCTTGGCAGCCTAATCACCTCCAACTTCCCCCCTGCTGGTCTGGTCACCCTACCTACAACCACCCCTCCCCCCCCTGGCCAGCCTGGTCACCCCCAACTGCTCCCCTCTGCTGGCCTGGTTACCCCTAACTGCCACCTTCACCAGCCTGGTAGCTCCATTCCCCGCCCCCCTGCTGGCCTGGTCACTTCTCACGCCCATCCCCCACAGTCTGGTCACCCTACACAGCCTCTCTGTTCAGTCATTTGATCATCCCCAACTAACCTCCCTGCTGACCTGGTCACCCCACACAGCCTGCTAGTGATGGCATGAGGGTAATTTGCATATTACCTCTTTATTATATAGGATACTGGTAGTAATTTACATTTTCTCTAAAGATATATATATATTTTTTTTTAATATAAGATATATATGTATATGTTATACTAGAGGCCCATTGCCTACAGGAATCTTCCTGCAGTGGTCTTCACTGCTCCACCTACTTCCCTCCCTACTCCACCACCCAGCTTGCTTTCTTTTCTGCAGCTTCCCTCCCTTCTGCAGTGCTTGGCTTCCTTCTAAGCAGCCACCATCTTGGTTGGGTTAATTTGCATACTCGTTCCTGATTGGCTTGTGGGCATGGCTTCTGTGCATAGTGGAGGTATGGTCAATTTGCACGTTTCTCTTTTATTAGATAGGATAGTATTTATAATAACAAATTAAAGTCATACCTTAACTTCAAAATATCTAACAACAACATAAAAACCAATGACAATAAATTGTTATTCCAAAATTAGTAGCATGGAGAAAAATTGGCAAGGGCAGGGATAAGGCAAATTTTTATTTAGGTGCTATTTTAATTAACCAAGCATACAAAAAAGAAAGAAAATACATTTAGATAATATTTAGTCTTACTAACTGTTTTCCTATGTAAATAATAAATGTTCCCTGATTACTACTTAAAGTTATGAAAAGAAAGACCATTCTAATAAGTTAACATGTTATACTACTTTCAGTACAAAACTTAAAACAAGTCTTAAATTTTCAACACACACACAAATGTGTACTTTTTTAAGTAGAAACTTTTTCTGCTCACTCTAAATAAAAGTTGAAAAGGTATTTAAGGAACATCGGTTTGGAAGTAGGTCACATTATTATCCTGGGTTACCAACGTTAAGCAAGTTGCTAGATAGGGAGATATTTAATATATCTGCATAGCCTAAGTCACCATGACCCCACAGAACTGGAATCCTTCCTCTTTACTCAACTTTAAACCACCTAGAATTCTGTACAGGTAATGTCTGATGATAGGAAATCAGGATAAACTTTAAGAAAGACAAAAAAGAAGCCTCAGAAGGATGGCAGGAAGCCTGAGGGGCTACGTATGAAAAGAGAGGATGAGATCATTTGGGACAGAGGAAAGGAGCTGATTAAAATAAATTGATTCTCTTCTGTGTGTCAAAGACTGCATTATTTCTGACCTTATAAGAACCATCTAGGGTTCTAAGCTCCATTTTACAGGTAACAAAATAGGTTCAAACAACTTAATATTCAATACATAATTATTTTGCCATGGTCCCACAGACACTACATGTTTGACCCCAAATGCCTTTTTTATCTCTCACCAAAGAAGTTATCTCTTTATTTTGAGTTGCTGCTCTCTTTGAATAAATGTGTTTGGGGTAATAGTTGATAGTAACATGGCCATGTATGTAGAAATGTCTATATCATGTACTGCCCATTAATCCTTTTCTCTGCAGGGAAATAGACATTAAAGTGCTACCTAACTAATACTTATATTTCAAGTACTTAAAATAGAGCTCTCGTAAAAGATTATTTGAAGTACCTAGCAAATTTCATGGGATCACGCAAAATTTAGGGAGAGGGAGAGAGAGAAAACTTTAAGTGTGTGTTTTAACAAAGCTCCAAGAGCCCCTAAGCCCACTTAACCAACCAGCCACTGGAAACCAGAAAGAGAATAACAAATAGGCATAGCTCATGCCTTTTAAGGAATAATAACTCTGCCCACTGATGGTATCGAGATTGCAGGCCTGACAGAGCAACTCCTTTTCCCTTCAGCGGGAGTGTCTATGAAGAAGGTAAGGACTAGCAAGGGGACTGACCTGAGAAGACAAATAAATTTGTCCTTCTGTGTCAGATAACAATGGGGACCTTATCTTCTCCCACACAGCCAGAATGTTATCTCCCCCTGTCCTGCCTCTTGCTCCTGACCACATTTTCCTGCCTAATTCTCAACAGCAGAAAAGGCCCCCAGTGCCAGACTGTAGGACAGAGACAACTGTGCTCACCATGCCTTGCAGGCACCCACCCTGCTCTTCCTCTGCCACACATACTGCAGCCTGCTCCTCCCTTTGAGCTCCATCCATCACGGCTTAAAGGGGCCCGCAGCCTATGGAGATCAGGTGGACGTTATGCTGCTGCCGGTGCAGGGTCCTGCGCTCCCACGGCCCGGCCCGGGAAAGTTGCCTGGCTCTGCCGTGGACTGCACGGTGCTATGTGCAGTGTGGAGGAAAACAAGGGAGTGGACAAATATTAATTGGGCCCAGGCAGAGCTGACCCCCGTTTGGCTACAACTGCAAGATTGTACAGAGATCTCTGCTTGCCTTTAGAAAATTTGTATGTCTCGGAAAAGGATTCCAAGTAGGCAAAAGGACAGATCTAACTTACAGAAAAATTTTAAAAGTTTAATTTCAATGTACCATTTCTAAACATACGGTAGTTGTTGGTATGTGTTTTTTTTTCTTCGTTTTGTTGTTGTGTTGTTTTGGTGTGTGTGTGTGTGTGTGTGTGTGTGTGTGTGTGTGTGTCTTCCTGTATTTAACTCTTCAGGGAGAAAAATATACTGCTTTGTGATAACAGTTCATGTTCTGACTTACTTGACTAAAAAATAAAGTTTAAAATAATTTCTACTTAAGCGTTCACTGACCTTTTGTAACTATCACCATATTATTTTTGTTACTCTAACCTTTTGAACCAGCTGTCAAATCAGCTACCCAGTAAGAACTTGCTACTTAGATTTTCACTCACCTGAAATGTACATACTGGGTTAAATGAATCCTCAAAGAGGAACAAAGAAAAAGGCAGAACACTAAAGTTTCCCATAAAATAAATGTTACCTTTTAAAAGAAACTTTGTATTCTATGAAAGAACTTAAAAGAGTAGTTTAAAAGAAAATAAAAAGAAATTATCTTTGTAGAAAAGGGAACCATAGCTTCATACCCTTCTTTGTCACTTTTAACAGAATCTTAGAATATTATAAATACTTTTATACTTTAAACTTTTAAACACATTCTGAATTGAACCTCAAAGCATCCCAAAGCTACTTTTCATGTTGCTTAAATTATGTAAGCAAAGTAAGGTGGATAGAGAAAGATAAATACCAGTTATAGGTGGATTCTAATGAACAAAAACTGACAAACAAAATAGAAACAGAGGCCTGTATACATAGAGTACACTGACCGAGGTCAGAGGGGAGGGAGGTAGAGGAGAGTGAATGAAAGAAGGTGAAGGGATTTGCCAAAGAACATATATGCATGGCCCACGGGCAGAGACAACTATGTGGTGATAACCAGTGGCGAGAGGGGAGGGGCTGAATGGACATGGGTATGTAGAGGAGAACCCTGGAAGAGGAAAGTGAAAACATCTGTAATTGTGTCAACAACAAAGAATAAACGAATAATTTTTGTTTTGCTTTTAATTGCCCTGTTTATTCTTTGATATTCTTTTTTTTAATATTTTATTGATTTTTACAGAGAGGAAGGGAAAGGGATAGAAAGCCAGAAACATCGATGAGAGAGAGACATCGATCAGCCACCTCCTGCATGTCCCCCACTGGGGATGTGCCCGCAACCAATGTACATGCCCTTGACAGGAATTGAACCTGGGACCTTTCAGTCCCCAGGCCAACGCTGTATCCACTGAGCCAAACCGGTTTTGGCTGATATTCTTTTTTAACTTAATTTTATCTTTACTATTGAGAGTATTACAGATGTCCTCCCTTTTTTCTCCCATTGACCCCTCCATTCAGTTCCTGCCCACTTCTCAGGCCTTGACCAATTTTCTGTGTCCATAGGCAATGCTTCTTTGGATATTCTCTCCCCAGCACCCCCTTCCCTCTGATATTCATCAGTCTGTTTCATGTGTCCATGCCTCTGGTTCAATTTTATACATCAGTTTATTCTGTTCACTAGATTACACATGTAAGAGAAATCAGGCGATATTTGTCTTTCTCTGACTGACTTATTTCACTTAGTATAATAATCTTTTTAAAATAGTTTAAATATGGATTCACAATATTTTTAAATGCATGTTATTTTCATGCGTTAATTCATGCAGTAATGAAATATTACATAATACTGTCTAAAGAGGAGAATTCTATGTTAAGAGCTAAGAGGCAAGACCCCTATAAAGACAGTTCCATCCTCACAAGATATGAGAAGAAGTCTTAAGGTGTGACATAAATTTCAAGCTGCAGAACTGATGAAATCACAGCTGCTGCCTTACATCTGACTATGTTTCCTTATACCTTTTCTAGAACCCTGAACACAAAGGGCCACTACTGAATGTTTCCATGGTGAGCATTCTCAAAGGACACATAAACAAGGATTCTAAATTGCTTTAACACGGACTTTATAAACTAGCAATAAACTGTTTCTTGTATAATGTTTTTGCATTCTTAATTTATTTGGCAAACTCTTTTCATAAGAAATATTGAAATTAAATTTTTTGCTGCTCTTTACTTTAATTTCTATTTTTTTATTAATGTATTACATATGTACATATCTTCTCATTGCACCCCCTCACCCCACTCCCATACATGCCCTCACCCCCCACCAGTGTCTTGTGTCCATTGGTTATGCTTATATGCATATATACAAGTCCTTTGGTTGATCTACCCTACCTCTCTCTAACCTTCCTGCTGTAATTTGACAGTCTGTTTGATGCTTTACTACCTCTGTATCTATTTTTGGTTCACCAGTTTATAATGTTCTTTATTATCCATAAATGAGTGAGATCATGTGGTATTTTTCTTTCATTGACTAGCTTATTTTACTTAGCATAATGCTCTCCAGTTTCATCCAGGTTGCTGCAAATGGTAAGAATTCCTTCTTTTTATGGCAGCATAGTATTCCATTATGTAGATGTACCATAGTTTTCTGATCCAGTCATCTGCTGACAGGCACCTAGGCTGTTTCTAAACTTTAGCTATTGTAAATTGTGCTGCTATGAACATGGGGTACATATATTCTTTCTGATTGGTATTTCTCATTTCTTAGGATATATTCTTAGAAGTGGGATTACTGGGTCAAAGGAGTTTTATTTTTAGTTTTTTGAGGAAACTCCATATTGTTCTCCACAGTGGCTGCCCCAGTCTGCATTCCCACCAGCAGTGCATAAGGGTTCCTTTTTCTCTGCATCCTCACCAACACTTGTCCTTTGTTGATTTGTTGATCATAGCCATTCTGACAGGTGTGAGATAGTATCGCATTGTCATTTTGATTTGCATCTCTCATATGATTATGACTTTGAGCATATTTTCATGTGTCTGTTGGTCTTCTTTCTGTCTTCTCTCAAAAAGATTCTATTTAGGTCCATTGCCCATTTTTTTTACTGGATCATTTATCTTCCTTTTATTAAGTTGTATAAGTTGCCTGTAGATGTTGGAGATTAAAACTTTATCAGTGATAACATTTGCAAATATGTTCTCCCATACAGTGGGCTTTCTTGTTGTTTTGTTGATGGTTTCTTTTGCTGGGCAAAAGCTTTTTATTTTGATGTAGTTCCATTTGTTTATTTTCTCTTTAGTTTCCATTGCCCTAGGAGCAGTATAAGTGAAGAAGTTTTGAGATTTTGCTGGCTGTGCATTCCTCTAGTATTTTTATGGTTTCCCATCTTATGTTTAAGTCCTGTATCAATTTGGAGTTTATTTTTGTGTATGGTGTAAGTTGGTGGTATAGTTTCATTTTTTTGTATGTATCTGTCCAATTTTCCCAACACTATTTATTGAAGAGACTATCTTGACTCCATTATATGTTCATGCCTCCTTTATCAAATATTAATTGAGCATAGTGGTTTGGGTCAATATCTGGATTCTCTATTCTATTCCATTAATATATATGTATGTTCTTGTGCCAGTACCATACTGTTTTGAGAACAGTGGCTTTGTAATACAGCTTGAAGTCTGGTATTGAGATCCCACCTACTTTATTCTTCTTTCTCAGAATTGCTATGGCTATTCAATTCAGGGTCTTTTTTTATTCCAGATGAATATTTGGGGAGTTCTCTTTAGGTCTGTGAAATATGCCGGTGGTATTTTAATGGGGATTATATTGAATCTCTAGTTTGCTTTGGGTAGTATGGACATTTTAATGATGTTGATGCTCCCAATCCATGAACATGGTATGTTCTTCCATCTGTTTACGTCTTCCTCTATCTCTTTTTTCAGTGTCCTGTAGTTTTCTACGTATAGGTCTTTTACCTCCTTAGTTATGTTTATTCCTAGGTATCTTAATTTTTTTGGTGTGATGGTAAATGGGATTGCTTTTTTAGTCTCTCTTTTTGTAAGTTCACTATTGGTGTATAAAAATGCCATAGATATCTTGACATTAATTTTGTATCCTGCTACATTGCCAAATTCATTTACTAAATCTATTAGTTTTTTTTATGGAGTCTTTCAGGGTTTTTATGTAAAATATCATGTCATCTGCATATAAGGACAGCTTTACTTCTTCTTTTCCAATTTGGATACCTTTTATTTCTTCTTCTTGTCTAATTGCAATGGCTAATACTTCCAGTACTATGTCGAACAGGAGTGGTAAGAGTGGGCATCCCTGTCTTGTTCCTGTTCTTAGGGAAAATAGTTTTAGTTTTTGCCCATTGAGTATGATGTTAGCTGTAGGTTTATCATATATAGCTTTTATTATGTTGAGGTATGATCCTTCTATTTCCACCTTGTTGCGCGTTTTTATCAAGAAAGGGTGTTGGATTTTGTCAAATGCTTTTTCTGCATCAATTGATATGACTATGTGATTTTTATCTCTCAATTTGTTTGAAATTAATTTTAATTGCTTCAATATTACCACAAAAATGAATGAAATGTATTATAAAGATGAAGTTCTGAATAGGAATACTACACATTGTAATATCAGACCTATCTGTAAATATGATGCCCTTGTCTACATTACTCACTTCTTTCTCCTAACACAATATGAAGTTACACAAAACAGAGATGGTATACTGCCTGTCCTGCAAAATTTTAAAGTTACAGTTACATGGGATCTTTTTCAAATGAGGATGTGCATATTAAGCAAAATTAAAGGGATATATTTCCACATAGAGATATTTCTGGATTTACTGGTACTTTCTGTGCTAATTCTGAAAGCTCAGGAAATTAGAGTAAGTTGGTAATAGCTTTCATCAATAAAAACCTTTGAGCTAGAGCACTCCTTCCTTTGCCTTAATGTAGCAAGGAAGCAGCATAGCTACATTTTTCTTTCTTCACCTACAATCTCAAGAAGCTCAAAAAATAAGGGGTTTGTGAAGTTCCCACTAACCCACCTCATAAATTAGCACATGTAGAATGCTAGAGAGAAAACTGGCTGTTATCAGTTTCACAGTATCTAGTTATTGCTTCTTTGAAAGCTGTAGGTATATGCAATTAACACTCAACAGGAACATTATCTTCAAAAATAACAGATAATTTACATGTGTTGAAGAAAAAGGGAGTTCATCCTATAAAAAAATTTGGCATAAATAGTGATTGAAAAGAATACACTTCCTTTAATTGGAAAGACTTTTGCTATTTACACACCTACAGGATAAACGAATTAAAAAAGTTTGGCGGCAATGAATGCTCCAGCATCCAAATGTGGGGGAATTTATGTGAGAGGTAGAATTTTTCATAATCTTTTCTGACTTTCCCCTTCCTGTGGAATTCAAATTTAGGATATAAACTCAAGTTTCAGAATTTCAAAAGGTCTTAAGAACCTAGTTAAATAAATGTTAACTAAGATTCCTCTGTACATACTATGCAGCAGACGTATAGTTAGATAATCATACCTGGAAAGACGATTAGGGGTCATCAAGCCACTGATTCACAAATTTGACTATAGTGTAGAGAGCTAGGCTTTCCTCAAGGGAATTGAACACTTTCACCAGCATAAAGTTCTCACTGGGATATGGCTGTCTAGCAGGGGCACTCCTATATGCATTTCTCTGTCTATTAGCTGGGTTCCAATGTCCTAGTAGTTGACAGAGAAGCAGCATGAAAGAAGATAAAATAATCCCACAAAGACATGTAGGATGGTATCAACTAGGAATGTCATATATAAGTTCAGTGTAGGACTCTGGTCTCTTGAAGAGAGAAGCATTTGTCTCAGAGATTCTTAAATTCTTAAATTCTTCTTGGACAGAAGACCTATATCTGCCTGAGTGCCAAATGGAGACTGAGAGATGTTAGTCAATGTGTTGGGAAATTCAATAGAGAGTTAGGTAGTGGGACAACTGGAAGATAGAATAGTTGTAGTAAAAGAGAGCAGCTCTTATTTTGGAAGGTTAAAGTTAGAAAATTCTAAAAATTAAAAAAATGTTCTATTGGTCGGCTAAATTAAAAACCTGGTGAATCTGAGAGAGGTAATAAAATATAATATAAAAGTGAAGCTGAGAAAGTTAAGTAAATATAATATCAAAGTTTCAGTTGGATTTTAAATCACTGATTTGAAGGCTCAAAATATAACAGGGATGAAAACTATAATACAGACTCTGAAGGCATAGAGGTAGACATATACTATGGAAGCTGGCAAATAATGACAAAAAATGTCATTAGTGAATAATGTAGACATCAGAAAACAGGTGGTTCAGTGGACAAAGCATAAAACTGAATAAAGAATATATGAATAGATCAATGCAGAAAAAAAGAAGTCCAATTTGCTAACATCATCATGAAAATATTTTAAAGCCACTAATGATGAGAGATATGCAAATTAAAATGTTGAGAGAATCACAGAATACCTGTTAGAATGATAAAAAAACACACAACAAGAATGAAGGCTAAAAATAAGTGTAAAAAATAGTTATGAGAAGATCAAATTCCTATATACTGCTGATAGGAAAATAAACTGGGTTAGCCACCTGAGAAAGCAAATCGGCCAAATTTTGTGAAAATTAAGTATGTGAATACCTTCTGACCCAGTAATTGCATTCCAAGGTATCTTTCTCAGAGAAATACTTTCACAGGTCCAAAAAGGAACAGGAATATTTATTATGGCAGTGCCTTAGAAACTACTTAGGTCTCCACCATTAGGAAAATGAAGTCTAAATTGTGCTCAAATACACAAGTAAAAGGCAAAACCTAGATATAAATTGTAGAATACATTTTTAAAACATGGCATTGAAAGAAAAAAAAGTAAGAACAAAGAAACTTATAGAATAATAATTACATATACTTAAAACCAATATACTGTAGGCTTTTGCCTCTACTTCAAGAAAAATGGCACTTATAAGAGCCCTCCAGGACCACCAGTTGGTCCTGGAGGGCTCCACCTCTCATGCACCACCTCCACTCTACCTCCAGGGTAACCTACTGATAACCTTTGACAGGGGGTCATTCCCTCCTTGCACTTTCTTCACTTGGCTCCATAACACCATCCTCTCCTGGGTATTTCCCTCTCACTGGCTGCAGTGTTCAGTTGATTTGGTTGCTTGCAATTATTTTCCCTAGTACTAGATGTCACAGTGACTCAGAGTTCAGACCTCAGATCTCTTCCAATCTCTAACTACAACTATTATTCCTGGTTATCTCATCTAGACTCCTAACTTTAAGTTATATATATAAAACTTTAAGTTATATATATAACTTTAAGATATATATATATATATATGACTTCCAAATTGTGCATCCCCAGCCCAAAACTTGCCTGTGAATATCAACTGGGTGATGAATCTAAGTTCTCCACATCCATGATGATACACATCTCTATGGTTATCCAAAATAAAACATCATTTCTCTGTTCCACCTCCTATTGAATCCAGAAAGCCTACCATTCCTATAGGCTTCCTCATCTTTGAAAGTGGGAAATGCATACTTCCAGTTGCTTGGTCCAACTTGCCTCTACTGATGAAACATATCCACAATCTAGCCATTTTTACCTCCACCATTCCTTCTACCCTAGAATTATTGCAATAGGCTTCCATCCATGGCTACCTGAAGCCCATTCTACACAGTAGCCAAACAAGTCCTTTTAAAATATCAGTCAAGTCATATGTATATACTGAAATTTTTCATAATACAGTGGTATCTCGAGATATGAGTGCCCTAACATACCAGATTTTTGAGATACGAGCCGTTGAGCGAGCTATTTTTGCTTTGAAATTTGAGCAACATTTGAGATAGGAGTAATCGCACAGATCTGCCGGCTGCACACGACCCACCAGTTTACCACCACTCGAGAGTCTCATAGTTTCCCACGCCTCAAGGTTACGGAACAAATTAAACTCGTATCTCGAGGTACCACTGTACTAATTTTTAGTATATATCATTCACTAATATTTTCTATTATATTAAATTTTTACAAAGATCATAATTTATTTCATGACCCACTAAAGTATCATACCACATGTTGAAAAGTACTGAAAATCAAGGAGGTAAGAACAGTGAGCTTTATGGATAGGTAAACTCTATAATAAGAATCCTATGTAATAAAGAAGTAATATGCAAATTGATCATCATTTCAACACACAAGATGGCTGCTCCATATGGACACAAGATGGCCGCTACAAGATGGTTGGCAGGGGAGAGCAGTTGTGAGTGATCAGCCCAGCAGGGGAGGGCTGTTGGGAGGGACCAGGCCTGCAAGGGAGGGCAGTTGGGGGTGACCAGGCCAGTAGGCGAGAACAGTTAGGGGCAACCAGGCTGGCAAGGGAGGATGGTTAGAGGTGACTGGGCTAGCATGGGAGGGCAGTTGGGGGGCAACCAAGCTGTTAGGGGAGTGGTTAAAGGGTGATCAGGCAGGCAAGTGGTTGGGAGCCAGCAGTCCTGGATTGTGAGAGGGATGCAGTCAGACAGTCCTTGAGGGGACCAAGATTGGAGAGGGTGCAGGCTGGGCTGAGGGACACACATCCCCTGTGCATCAATTTCATGCATCGAGCCTCTAGTGAAGAAAATAAGATGAGAAAAACAATGATAATAATCAAATTAATGATTTGCTTACATATATTGGATATTTTCTATATTTCAGGAACTGTAGTAAATGCTTTAATCCACTTCTCTTTTTAATCTTAGATAAATTGACATATGACCTGAGATTCCTCCCAAGCTCAAAGGACAAGTAAGCTGCAGAGCCAGAATTCTTGCCCAGTTCTGTATGATTTCAATGCCCCTGCATTCAATACAGAGTCTATCCTCTATTGCTAGAATAACATAGTTCCTTCATGTATGTCCCTTATTATTTTATAAACTAAACATGACATAGAAAGAAAAAATATAAGAACAAAGAAATTTATAAAATATAAATTTTTTAAAAATCCAGATAATGGACACATTTTTCCTACTTCAATTTGCTATTATATAATTGTTGTAACTGATATTTGTTGGAAAATGTTACATGAATATAGGGTTTAAAGTTGTGAGTATGTGAAACAGAGTTCATTCTTGTGTTATTAATTAATTAATTATTGTATTATTTATTTTTATTACAACGGTAAATCTACTTTTGCCCACCTTTGTGTTTGCATTAAAAGGAGTATTTCAGAACATTATCATTCTATAGATTTTCCCTTTTCAGTAGGACAAGGCCTCGTGTTTAGAGACTGTCTTGAAGGGTAATACATCTTATTTATACTGGAAGTTAAGCAATTTTGTTTGTGAAGAGACTAGTACATATTCTGGATGATCAGTTACTTGGTCTCATTTTAGCACAATCAAAAGAAGGCGATTGATCACTATGTTTATTTCCATTTTTTAACCTTTTTTAACTTTATTTTTATTGTTTACAATATTACAGATTTTGACTCCAACTTTGCCCAGCTTCACATAAGCCCCCTCCCTGCTTCCCTCTGGCCATTACCTCTGTGACAGTTCTTTCCCCAACTTGTGTGCTGTGTTTCTTTTTAAGCACAGAGAGAAACTATTATATATGCAATATAAAAGCTTATAAACAATAATTTGTCATGGACCAGACAGTGACTGAGAGGAAAAAAATAAAAGGTGACATTGCTTTTAGCTTCAGTATAAGAGAAAGAAAAGAGAAAATGGGACTAACCTTAGAGGCATAGAAAAATTAATAAAATACCTAAAAAAGAAGAAAAGTGGGAGCAAGTAAGAGAGGTAATGCTGAACCAAAAATTAACAGAAAATCAATTAATGGAAAAAATAGAAGTCAATGTTTTTGCTCTCCAGTATAGATAAAATCATCAAACTTGACCACATGTAAAGACCCTGAAACCAGTGGAGTGTTAAAAGCAAATCAAATCTACTCTGGCTACTTAAGTTAACTGTAAAAGGCTGAAAGAAATGCTCTGGCTTAAATTGGAAATAAAAGCAATAAAAGGATTGAGCAGAGAGGAAGGAACCCTCTCAAAGAAAATCATTCCATAACCCCCTCATTCATTTTTAGCACAGCCATCTTTGTCTGTGCCAGACACTATTCTGAATGCTTGGGAAACAAATACAAATAAGACCTAGTCTTCAAGGAATTCACAATTCTATTGGATGAATCATATTAGTACACAGACCACCAGAGGATATGTATTTTAATGATTTTTAGGGAGAGAGGAAAGGTAAGGGAGAGACATAGACAGAGACAGCAACATAGACAGAAATTCCAACCAGTTGCCTTCTGTACTAACCCTGACCCAGAATAGAAAACTTCAACTTTTTGGATGATGCTCCAACCAGCTGAGCCACCCAGTCCAGGCCGCTTCTTTGTTAAGGCTGAATAATATCCATTTTATATATGTATATGTATAATATTTTCTTTATCAATTTATCTATTGACAGATAGTAAAGTAGTTTCCATATCTTGGCTATTGTGAGTAATGCTGCTTTGAATGTGGATGTACAAATATCTTGAGATAATGATTTGATATCCTTTGAATATATATCCAGAATTAGGATTGCTGGATCATATGATTGCTCTATATTGAATTTCTTGAGAACTTAAATACTGTTTTCCTATTGGCTATACTACTTTATATTACCACCAAATGTACAAAGGCTTTCTTTTCTTTACATCCTCTGGCATTTGTTATTTCCTGTCTTTTTTTATAATAGACATTCTAACAGATTTGAGGTGATATCTCAATGTAGTCTTGATTTTCATTTCCCTGATGACTGCTGATACTGGGATTATTTTCATTTTCCTGTTGGACATATGTATGTCTTCTTTGGAAATAAAATTACCTGTTTAGTCATTTGCCCGTTTTAAGACCTGTTTTGTTCATTTGTTTTGCTATTAAGTTATATGATTTCCTTGTATATTTTGGGAATTAACCATTTCTTGGATATGTAGTTTGCAAATATTTTTTACCATTAGATAGGGTGCCTTTTTGTTTTGCTAATCATTTCCTTTGCTATGCAGAAGCTTCTATTTTTATATAATCCCACTTATTTTTGCTTTTGTTGCCTTTGCTTTAAAATTAGATTTTTAAAAATCCTTGCTAAGACTGATATCAGGGATCTTATCACTTATGTTTAGATTTAGGTCTAAAACTCAAGTCTTTTATCTATTTAGAGCTGATTTTTGTGTGTGGTATAAGGTTTCATTTTGCAGGATGTAGATGTCCACTTTTCCCTTCACCACTTAATAAAGAGACTGTTATTTCCCCATCGTATATTGGCTCCTTTATCAAAAATTAATTGACCACATGAACCCATGCATATGTGGTCAATTAATTTTGATCTGTCTGCTTTTATGCCAATGCCAGACTGTTTTTATTATTAAAGCTTTGTAAAATAGTTTAATTTCAGGAAGTATGATGCCTTCAGTTTTGTTCTTTTTCTCAAGATTATTTTGGCTACTCAGAGTCTTTTGTGGTTCAATACAAACCTTAGGATTGTTTTTTCTATTTTTCTGAATATTACCATTTAAATGTTGCTATGAATTACACTGAATCTGTAGATTGTTTTGGGTGGTGTGGACATTTTAATGTTAATTTTCCAGTCTCTGAACACAGAATGCTTTTCTATTTATTTACATCTTTCACAATTTCTTTTATCAGTGTTTACAATTTTTAGTATATAGGTCTTTCGCCTTCTTGGTGAAAGTCAAAATTGAGAGATCTGTGTATGGAAAATTTAAAAAACATAGCTATCCTAATACCATGTTTTACAAAGAACTGTGGGTGGGATTGCTAGCACAATGTGCTGATTAGAATCAAGTAGATACAAACCCTCAAATTTTTCAGGGGATTTTACTGCCATTAAGAATCACCACTCTGGACTAAGAAAGACTGCCACTGATCTCAGCTTAAATCAATCCTTGAACTGTCAATCATCTACAGACAGAAAGGGGACTTAGGAAGCTGCTCAGGCCTGAAAGAGAGCATATACTCCTACACCAATTTTTCAGGTGTGCTCAAAAAGAATCATGAGAAAATGAAGAATGTCCCAGAGGGCCACAGAGAACTGTAGACAAGGAGGCTACCATCAGGTAGCAGAATGAGGCCTGTGCTCTCCAATACTAAGGGAGACTGCCTTCACAGTTTGGGTTCTATGAGGTAACAGAATTGTTTTTGACTAGACCAGCATCTGCTGTATGTCTTTCATTATCCCCTTTACAAATAGGAATGTTTGATGAAATTATTCTATGCTACTTTGCCAGGGCATAAAGGGACTGTGGTGGGAAATTATCTTAAATTTTAAATTCACATCCCCAGATCAAAAGGAGCCATATTCAGTCCTGATATGCAGGCTACTACTTATTATCCAGATGTCTTTGTCTGAGACTTGTGTTTCACTGGATAGGGCTTTTGTGTTGTCTCCCTGGGAAGAGTTAAGTATATTTTACACAATACGATTCAGCCATAAGAAAAGATAAAATACTGCCATTTGCAACAACATGAATGGATCTTGAGAATTCATGCTAAGTGAAATAAGTTAGACATAAAAAGTTGGTGCAGCTCAGTTGATTAGAGTGTCACCCTAGATACCAAAAGGGGGTGAGTTCAATTCCCAGTCAGGTTGTAGGTTCTAAACTCAGCCCAGGCACATGTGAGAGACAACTAATCAATGTTTTTCTCTCACAGTGATGTTTCTCTCTCAAAATCAATTTAAAATTAAATAAAAAGATCAAGAACCAGATGATTTTACTCACATGATATAAAACAGAAAGCAACAAATGAACAAACAAGAAAAACAAGCAAAAACTCACAAGATACAAACAACAGTATGGTGGTTACCAGTGGAAAGGTAGTAAAAGGTCAAGGGGATCAAATATATAGTAATGAAAGTAGATTTGACTTTGGGTGATGGGCATACAATGCAACATACAGATAATGTATCATAGAATTGTACACTTGAAACCTATAATTTTAGTAACCAAAGTCACCCTAATAAATTTAATTTAAAAAGACAAATGACCATATATTGAAAAAATATTACATGTTATCATTATTATTTTATTGGAGAATGAATATTTCTTGTTTGCCTTCTTGCAGACACATGGTAGGATTTCCCTTCCATTTCATAACACAACATTTATCCAGTGAAATGTGAATGGAAGCTATGGGGGCTCTTCAGGGTAAAAGTTTCTAAATGGAAGTACTCCAATATATTCCTCCCCTGTTTCCATACTTGCCAGAAACCAATCATTGTCTCACTAATAGAAAGATGTGGACAGGAAACCAGAAGGCTGGTCAACCTTAATTGCTCTGAAAGGTCAGAGCTAATCATTCACTGTTTAGTTGAGACATTGTTAGCTGAAGCAGTCTCCACCTGTTTGTCTTATGTAAATTTCTGCTGATTGGCTACTATTGTAATTTCCTGTCTAAAGGGAATGGGTGCAAGGATAGCAAGGCCAGAGCCGGGAGTAGTCCTCCCACTAGAGGTGGGCTCCTGCCTGGCCCCCAATATTCCCAAATTAATGTTTCTACTCTCTTTTCATTTGTGTGTGGCCTTCTCCAAAACCTGAACCCTGAACCGGAACCCTGAACCATGAGGAACATGAAAGGGGTTCCCACACATACTATGCAGCAACCTTACAGATCATGAAAACTTCATCAGGCTCCACATCCCTGAATGAAAACAACATGAAGCAGAATTCCACAAACCTGAGATGATAGGTAATAAGAGCCTTATATCTTTGTTGTTTAAAGCTACTGTGATAGTAGACTTGTGTGCTACTACAACATAACATAGCCCATCTGACTGATAGAAAATGCATAGGTTTAGGAAATCAATGATTTGCTTACCACAGGCATTTAACAAAGATTTGATTAATGGAACTGAATTCATACAGGCATTTGGGGTTTAAATAATAAAACTCCAAATGAAGAACAATGCAATTGAGTTGATATCAGCATTTAAAGAGGTCCCCCAGATAATTCAAATGTAGATTATTGAAAAATGGAAAAGAGATCCCAGCACAAAATGAGAGGATTTCTCAATATTGAAAACAATAAAACAATAAGCTGTCTCAGAAGGCAGTGAGTTTCTAATCAAGCCGAAAGAGAATGAGAATGTTTGAGAAGGTGAAGAGAGTTCTGCTTTGGCATGGAGGTTGAATCACATTTCCTCTGATTCAATGATCAATTGTGTGACTGTAATTGTATTCCTCTCTGTTGTTTTCAGACTAATTTAAAACAAGATAGGTAGAAGCTAAGTGAATAGGCTGAATCCAAGATTTATGAAAATCCCATTAAACTTTATCATCTGACAGGTGTTATGGTCTGAGGTGACCCATTTTAATATTGAATTCCTGGTTAAATCCAACTATGTTCCAGGTCCTACATTTTATAATGCTTCAGGGTTCTCAGTGGGGAGGAGACCTATTTAAACACCCACTCTAGCTGTGATTTACAGACTAGATGGCCTGATTATTGCCATACTTCTGAGGTATATCTTTCCCTTTTCAAATGCACTCCTAGTTTTACAGTAATTACACAAAGAAATTACCAAAATGTGAATATTTATGAAATAAGCAAGAGACATAAATGAGAGTAATAATTGGAAGTGCCAACCACAGGAATCAAACTAAGGAAAGAAACTGACTAAGGAAAAAAAAAGTATTCAGATTAAACAGGATAACATCACACAATCACCCTAGGAACAAAAATTCTAGATGAGGATCACAGAATTACTTAAGGAAGATACAAAAAATAATTTTAAAATCATAATACAAGGTATAGGAAAATAACAAAGATCATCTAATTCTAGCCCTCTTTTTATATATAGAATCTAAAATTCGAGGATGTATTTACAATCCTTTAGCTATAGTCTCATCCAGGTCCTGGTAGCTGATTTCAAGACCAGTAACTACTATTCTTACTGTTTTATCCGCTACTATTTATATCCTCTAAGAGCTAAGAAGTAGAAAAGAAGTGATAGTTGCCTCCTAAATCCATTCTTTTCTTTCCTTTAATATATATTTTTATTAACTTCAGAGAGGGAGAGAGTGATAGAAATATCAATGATGAGAGAGGATAACTGATCAGGTGGTTCCTACATTGGGGAACAAGCCCACTCCCAGGCATCCTGGTCCATAGATTGACGCTCAACCACTGAGCTATGCCATTCAGGCCATTCTCTCCTTCTTGATTAATGAGTTACTAGGTGGACTCAAGCCCAACCAAAAGAAAGAATAAACTTCTCAATCTCTCATGGAGCTAACTATGGCACTGTGATAAAACTCTTATCAATGAGATATAAGGATAGTGATAGATGTGTAGAGCTCCATGGACTGTTCTTAAAGGGAAAAGGTCCTTACTTATTTTCTTTTTTCTTTCCCAAACTGGACATAGATGGGATAGTGATCCCTCTTGAACTTTGCAGATGAGCACAATATCTGAGAGAATGAATGAACAGCAACGTAAAGGAACTTGAATTTCTAGAAGACCTCATAGAGTAGAGCTGCCCTTGTAGCTTTGCAGTGCCTACCTCCAGATTGTTAGTTTTATTTTATTGTAGTAACCAAACTGATACTCTAACTCAGTGGTTCTCAACCTTTCTAATGCCTCAACCCTTTAATAAAATTCTTCAGGTTGTGGTGACGGCCCAATAAAATTGTTTTCATTGCTAATGAATTTTTTTTAAATATATTTTATTGATTTTTTACAGAGAGGGATAGAGAGTTAGAAACATTGATGAGAGAGAGAGAAACATCGATCAGCTGCTTCCTGCACACTCTCTACTGGGGATGTGCCTGCAACCAAGATACATGCCCTTGACCGGAATCGAACCTGGAACCTTTCAGTCCACAGACTGATGCTCTATCCTCTGAGCCAAACCGGTTTTGGCGCTAATGAATTTTAATGTAAATATATGTGTTTTCCGATGGTCATAGGCTCTATAGCAGCAGCTGACCCACAGGTTGAGAACCACTAGCAGGGTCACCTAAGACCATTGGAAAACACAGATATTTACATTATGATTCATAACAGTAGCAAAATTACAGTTATGAAGTAGCAACAAAAATAATTTTATGGTTGGGGGACACCACAACATGAGGAACTGTATTAAAGGATCATGGCATTAGAAAGCTTGAGAACCACTGCAACTGAATAAGGCAAAAATTAGTATTTTTTATTACCAATTATTATGAGGAAATATTGATAACTGTTTTGTCCCTGATTAGTGACTTTCTTCAAAGACAGTATTAGAGTGAAATATTTTAGTGATTTAACCCCAGCATCTATAACTCATTTTATATTGTCAACTACGATGATTCATTTTGGTTCAGGAAAAAAACAAACTTATATGCAAATCTGTGATGCTAAAAATGTGTACTCCAATTAGCAAAGCTAAGAAAAAGTTTTTCTGAGAAGGGATCCTACATGAATGAGCTAATAGTCAAAAGTTTAAAGCACATTTATATAGTTTTGCCAAGTATTTTCTTTAAAGAGCAAGAAAACCAGGCAAGTAATCATTACCACCAGAGTTTTGCCTGTTCTTCCAATAGGATATTCAAATGAATGATTTTTTTAACTATATTTTAAATTCAGATAGTGTTGCATGTACAGCTGTAATGACTTAAAGAAAACTGAGGAATGAAATTAAGTAATTTCTTGCAATCAAGACAAATTCAAAAGAGGAAAAGTTTCATCCACCTGTTGTTTAGCAATTCTACTAAAGAGAATACTAGGAGACATATTTCAGAGAGAAAGAATTTCTTAGAGGACAAAATCACTCTAGCAATCAACCTTCTGGTCTTTTCTGCTTATTAATAAAATAAATCTGTTTTCAAACATTGGGTGGTAAAACTTATATGGTTCACCACAAAAGAATTTTCAAGTATATCCTATGAAAATGAGATGTGAGTGAAAAGGTTACAGTTAACAGTAACAAAGTAGACTAGTCATTTTTCATATGTACAATCAGTTTATTTTCAATGGAATGAGAACTTTTCATCTCAGGTATGGAAATTCTTGATAAAGCTCTTTACAACATTTAATGACTAAAACATCTACATTTTCTCACTTTCCTTTTTAATTATCTCTTTGCTTATTTTATTCCCCTATAAATTATATTACTCTGTTCCAAAAATAATTTTTTATTTAGTCTTACTATATTTTTCCTCCTACTTTTATTTAAAAATTTCTCAAAAATAACTACAAATTGATGATTATTGTCAGTCATCCTGACCTAATATTTATTGGCCTTCTCTTTTCATTTGAGTCAGACATTTCGTCCATAGTACATTTGAAAAGAAGGGACAGGAAGACAAAACTACTCAACTTGTTCATGGTTTGGGAGAAGGGAGAAATTAACTGCTTGAGCTAAAATAATATTTTGAATAAACCTATGAATTTCTAATATTCTGCTGTTATTTCAATTTGTACCAATATTTTTCCCTAGAAGTCAGTCAACAAAAATATATTAAATAGTTACAACATAGTAAGTGCTGTAGATATACTGGGAATACAATAGTAATCATGACAGAGTATACTTGTATTCAATACAGTGACAAGTTCAGGATATACATCTCCTCTTTTATCATTTGAAAACTAAGTTATTTGGAGTTTCCTTCTTGATCTTGACCTTGTTCATAACTTATGTTGAGGACATAAAACATATTTTGTTTAACTATCATGAAAACTTCATTATTCAGTGCCTACAACACTTCATTTCTCACCATTACTCTTTGGAGAGTTTGTGAATTTTTGTTTTGTTTTTAAGAGGTGGCAAGTTATGTGTGAACATTTCAAGTTTCCGAGCCTCCTTCTAAGATCATTCTGTATTCACTGCAATCTCTTGAAATGCATTTGTTATCCACGTGCACTACACATCTATTTGTGTATCTGAGATATGTTAGTGCAAATTATCCTCAGTGGATCACCCTGCCTGCCTCTCCAGCCCCAGCCTGTCTCATTCCAGACACCCCACACCATGTGGAAATTCTTTCCAGCAGGGTAGAGGGGGTACAACACTGGCTGACAAGCTGGTTTGAAAATGTGATGTTCTGAATCGTGGATATTCAGACTATCATACTAGATGGGCCAAAATTATCATTAATCAAGAAAGGGAACATTTTGGATAACCCAGTAGCAGTTAAAATTTTCTTTGGTACCAATGACAGTGCACTAAAAGATGAGAATCCCAAGCAGCACACCCCACTGGAAGAGTACATGGCAAATTTAAAGATCGTGGTACAGTACCTGAAACCCCCTTACCTCTGAAAACAGGATCCTTCTTATCATGCTGCCCCCCTCTCTGTGAGGCAGCTTAGGAAAAGGAATGCCTCATCAAGGTTTCAAGTTAAATAATCTGAAATCAGTTGGTGAATACACTAGCACCTGATTATAGGTAGCCCCAAACTGTGGGACTGATATGCTTGACCTGTAGGCCCTGACGCAGGAGGGTGATCAGGACTTTTCATCTTGTCAGATAGACTACGTTTATCACCAAGGGAAATGAGTTTTTGTTCTCAGGTCTCTGGCCACAGGTAGAGAAGAAAGCCTCCTTCCTGCCACTGCTGCTCCCTTGCTGGCATAGCAGAAACAAAGCCAGATCTGTCTTCTCAGAGATGGAGACCATTAGGCACAGAAAAGGAAGGCTGTTAATTTATGAAATAAGATAACACTCATGCATCAAAACCCCAAGATAACTATCAAAGAATATGTCTTTATTAAGCTTAAACCTTTGCTCACAACCCTGGAACAATAAACACTGACATGTGCTTCAAGATTAATGAGAGCATTATAGTTTTTCAGGGAGGCTTGATACCTAGGTATGTTGTTTTGATTTTAAATGTGATTGATTGATGCAGGTGTCACCAGTGTCACAGCTACAAAGTACATCTGGACCAGCTTGTGGATTATAAATGGAGAAAGGGAAAAACAAAACAAATTATCCTCATCTTTTCTTGCTATTTGGAACAACGTGAATAAACCTTGAGAATATTATTATAAGTAAAATAAGTCAGTCAGAAAAGGCTTAGAACCATATGATTTTACTCATATGTGGGATATAAAACTGAAACTCATGAACACAAACAGCTGTGTGGAGGTTGTCAAAGGGAAGAGTGTGAGGGGAGAAGAAGGTCCTAATATAAGGTGACAGGAGAAGATTTGACTTTGGGTAGTAGACACACAGTGCAATATACAGATCTTGTAACATGGAAAACCATACCTAAAACCTATATGAACATGCTGACCAATGTCATCCCAGTGAAGTTAATTTTAAAAAATCATCCTCAGTTGATGAGAAGTGAAAATAGTGTCATTCTTTTCTTGGTCTAAATGCTCCCCAGCAGGATGTTTTATTATAATTTTATATTTCATAACCTATGGGGTTTAAGTGTATCATCATGTTGATGTTATTTCTAGTTAAACCAGGATTATGTCTCTTTAGCCATTATAACTAAAGCTCATCAGAAAGCTCTATCTTTTAAATTATTGAAAGTGAGTTCTTAGTCAAAAGTCAATTTTGCTTCAAGTCACATATTAGGATAGAACTCTTTTTTTTTTTAGATCATTCTATAGCTAAAGTTCAGTTTATTAAAAGAACAACCTGGCTGTGGGTTAGAAAGAATAAACCATAAAAAGCTTGTAAAGAAAAACAATTTTAATAAACTTTAAATTCATGACATTGGGATGCTACAGTCCATTTTTTATAAAAGGGAAGAAAAAATTGAAATTATTAAAGTTGCAAAACCCATAGGACAAAAACCAGTCAGTTCTTTCTTAAAATAGAAGTAGAAAGAAACTCATCAATTGATATCACCCCATACAATTTGTATTTCACATTTATCTCCCCAAGGGTTCTAATATATAATTTGTTTTGTGCATGAAAGCATATATGACATATGATGATCTCAGAATCAGAGAGGACTATTTTCCTCTTTTGCATAATCAATAAAAATAGATAAAAGCTTAGTTTTGCCCTTTCATCATCAATGAAAATAAACTAATGTGTAATTTAAAAATCTGATGCCTAATATAAACAATAACAAAATCTAAGAAAGCCCTTACAGAAGTTGGTCCTATAAGGTAAAACAAACAAAAAAAAACCTTACAGTTAAATAGAATATCTGGATAAAATAGATATGGCTTAAATAATATAAAATGTAAATAAATTTTTATGAAGATTTATAAAAATTCTAGAAATATAAAATGAATAGACACTAGGAAAACTGAGGATTTAACTTCTAATTTTGGGCATGCTACCCACTTGTACAAATTAAATAATGGGTACCTTGTCCTATAATTTGCTCTCATGTAAATGAATAAGCAGAGTTTTCAATCTATTGACACTATACTGAAACCAACTGGTATCACCAAGGTCATCTCTCTGCAAGCCTAGCCCAGCTTTGTTTTGCCCTGGATAACCGGTGCATTTCTGACAGTGAGGTCTGAAATTAGTCTTACTGCCTTAAGTCTAGATTGTGGTCCCAGGGTTAGTCTTAAGAACAAATGTGCAAATGAGAGTGCTGAGTTTATTTTCCTCAATAAACTCTATTTTCCTAATTTGTATAACTAATTCTCCAGTAGTTTGTAGTCTGACACTTTACTTGCCATCTAAAAATAGATTACTAAGAGCCCCCGGTCTAGATTTGGACCAGTGTCTATTTCTTATAAAATCCTCTTCCAATGTATTATACTCAACCCTCCACTTTCATTCCTGTACCTGTAGCCCAGACTAGAATCCTTCCTTGGGTGGACTGAGTGCTTTGAATTCAAATCTCAGGGTTACCTTTTACTCAACTTCACCTTGAGCAGTGCCAGTAGATGATGCTTAGAATAAAGCAGGGGAAGGTTGGTCTGGAGCAGATAGTCCCAAACATGAATGCATTAACACAACATTCATATAGACATTTGGTATCTAAACAAGCATGACCTTTTAAAGAGCATATTATCTTCTGGACAGCAAAAGAAACCATCAACAAAACAAGAAGAAAGCCTACTGCATAGAAGAACATATTTGCCAATGTTATCTCTGATAAGGGTTTAATCTCCAAAATTTACAGAGAACTCATACAACTTAACAAAAGGAAGATAAACAATCCAATCAAAAAATGGGCAAAGGACCTAAATAGACACTTCTCAAAAAAAGGCCAAAAGACACATGAAAAGTTGTTCAAAGTCACTAATCATCCAAGAGATGCAAATCAAAACAACAATGAGATACCATCTCACACCTGTCAGAATGGCTATCATCAACAAATCAACAAACGACAAGTACTGGTGAGGATGTAGAGAAAAAGGAACCCTTGTGCACTGCTGGTAGGAATGCAGGCTGATGCATCCACTGTGGAAAACAGTATGAAGTTTCCTCAAAAAGTTAAAAATGGAATTCCCATTTGACCCAGTAATCCTACTCCTAGGAATATATTCTAAGAAACTATAAGCACCAATCAGAAAGGATATATGTACCCCTATGTTCATAGCAGCACAATTTATAATAGCTAAGATTTGGATATAGCCTAAGTGCCATCAACAGATGAGTGGATTAAAAAACAGTAATACATCTACATAGTAGAATACTATGCTACTGTAAAAAAGAAGGACCTTTTACCATTTGCAACAGCATGGATGGAACTGGAGAGCATTATGCTAAGCAAAATAAGCCAGTTGGAGAAAGATAAATATCACATGATCTCACTCATTTGTGGATTATGATGAACAACATAGACTGATGAACAAAAATGGATCCAGAGACAGAGAAGCACTGAATAGACTGTCAAACCTGAGGGAAAGCAGGGGTCAGCGGGGATAAGGGGAGATGTAAGAGATCAATCAAAGAACGTATATGCGTGTATATTAGCATAACCAATGGACATGGACACTGGGGCAGTGGCAGCTTGTCCTGAGGGGGTGGAAGCGGCTGGGAATGGGTCAATGGGGGGAAAAGGGAGACATATATAACACTTTAAACAATAAAAAAAGAGCAGATTACTTTTTTTAATATATAAAAAGTAGATAATTAGGTGCAATATCAGCAAGGATTAGTCATGTTGATAGTATTTACTAAACCTTGGTATGATACAATGAGAATGGTACTTTACCTCTGTGGTCTTACTCCCAAAAACATGTAACTCCAGTCAAATCCTGAGAAAAAAAACATCAGACAAATCCTAGTTGAATAACATTCTACAAAATACCTGACTGGTACTCCTCAAAGCTGTCAAGGTCATGACATATAAAGAAAGTTTGAGAAACTGTCACAGCCTAGAGGAGCCTAAGGAGACATGACAGCTAAATGTAATGTGTATCCTAGAACAGAAAATGGATATTAGCTAAACACTTTAAAAATATGAATAAAATATGGACTTTGGTTAATAGTAATGTATCAATATTGATTCTCTAATCATAACAAAATGTGAGCTACTAAATGCTGGGTAATAGGAACTATCTGTACTATTAACAAATTTTCTGTAAATATGTTCTAAAAATTATTCTAAAAAGTAAAGTTTATCAAAATAATACCCAAAAGGGAAGAATTCTGTAAGCCTGCTATGAAAATAAATGATCATTTATGACCTATAAAGAACAATACTTATGTAAATATGAGGAAATGGTCTTTCATAGTAATTTTTCTTGGCTATAACTTTTCTTTAAAATGTATTTATAAGGCAAAAATTAGAAATAGCCAACCTGAAATTGCAATATATATATATATTAAACACTTAATGAGTAAGTGAAAAAAATCCAGTGAAGGTGAAGATACAATATAAATAATGATAAAATGATGAGATTAATGTTACAAAAATAATGTCACTCATAAGTTATCTGGATTAGAATAGTTGCAAATATGTCAATATCAAATTCTAATATGCTATAAAATTTCTGAACCAGAAATTTAGGAACATTACACATATAAAAAATATAGACATTGAGCTTTATAGAAAATAAAACAAAATTTAAGAACACATTGTAATAGTATCCTAGAGGAAGGAAATGAAATTTTATTTGTGCAAACTACTTTCAGAACATATCAAGCAGAAAGAGAATCTAAAATGTTTAAGAGTAAAAAGTAACTCAGCCTATTTTAGCTCATTCTATTCTAGCTGCTATGAGTTGTCAGAGAAAGGCACAGTGGGACTACTAGTACATGTCAGTTCTTGTTACTCCACTGGGATGGGACTAGGAAATCATATGTTGGAACAATGGTCTAAAGGTCAGACACAGAAGGCTCCCTTATTTGGTTGCTTCCTGTCTTTGTGCTGCATTTGAAAATTTACAGACTTCAGCAAATACATAATGCTTCGGGAATAAAAGAAAGCTCAGAGTCCATTAGTAATGTGACTAAAATTTTTGCTAAAATGTATTGGCTTAATGGCATGCAGGAGAATTATGTTCAGTATTTAAATTCCATTACTTCCATTCAGGATAGTCCTGATAGTGGGTACTAGTATTGTGCATCTTTATAGAATGGTTGCAGAAGTTCCTCAAGGTCTTTTAGCATGAGTGGGGAGCTGGAGTCAGAATTGAAGGATTTCCAACTCTTATGGCTGCTAATCAAAAACTATTCTGTTAGAGCAGTTATTTGATCTAATTTAATAGTCAATTTAGAAAAATTAGTTAAAAGATATAATTGTCTTCTAAAAATTTACTAAATCAATTCATTATTTTGGTATATAATATATACAATTCCCTTATTGCTTAGAAAACATGAAAGAATTATATTTAATTTATCTTGAAGGAAAACTGGTAGATTTTTTTTTCTTTCAAATATTTTTGAGCTATTGATTCTAGAGTAGATAGAAGCAAGTGATCTAAACCAAAAATTAAGTAAGTCAGGATCTCTAAGTCTTTAATAATGACTTCTTAACCCCTATTGACAAGTTAAGCCCCATGGGGAGACATTAAAACTATAACTATTTTCTTTAATCTTCAAAATGGAGGCAAGATTATTGATCTATCAATTCTAAAAAAAAAGAAAAGAAAAAAAAACAATAACAACATAGCATGACTTAAAACCATTCAGACCAATAAATCTCCTAATACTGAAATCTCTTCCTGCTCCTGTTAGGTGGTTCTAAAATTTCTGATTGACTACTTCTGGTTAAAAGATCCTCACTGACTTAAGAAAAATCAATTATATTGTTGAATAGATCCTCACAATTGCCAACATTTATTGAATATTTCTGTGTCTGTCAGGTACTAAACTGGCCAGGTTTATTTAATGTTAAATATGTACTGAATACCTACTAAGTTCCAGACACCATTATAGGGGTAACTAGGGATTCAGCAATAAGCTAAATAGAAGCCCTAGAATTATCAAGCTTCTATTTTATAATTTAATCAACAGAATACTTACAAGATGGGTACGATATTTGGTAACATTATTTGTCTTCCTTTCATAAATGCAAGAGGAGGATTAGAGGTTTTTTTCAAAGCCACAAAGCTATTATAACATACTAAAGGCCCAATGCATGAAATTCGTGCAAGGGGTTCGGCCCTCCCAGCCGTAGCTTTGTCCAGAAGGTCATCTGGAAGGATGTCTGGAAGGTTGTCTGAAAGGACATCCAGAAGGATGTCCAGAAGGTCGTTTGGCTGTCCAGTCTAATTAGCATATTATGCTTTTATTATTACAGATGTGTGTGCATAAACCAAGTGTTTCAGTATGTTCTGTTAAATGTAACAGTATATTTTCAAATCCCAATATAACTTATTATCTTTAGGAGATAATAAGGCATTTCTTATCCCACTAGGAGGATAAACCATTCATTTGTTAGTTTCCTTGTAATATGAAATAAAGGTTATAATAAAATAAAGTTTGCAAATAAAGATTTGAAAACTCTAGTTTGTGATATTTTTTTAAATTTCAATGAGCCAGAAGAGGATATTTTGGATTTATGAGATAAATTCTGCATTTATTTTTATGTATATTGTATTGTTTCACTTTTACTATTTACCATTTTGAAGAAATACCAATTTCTATAAAGTAAAATTCTTTTGTTTTTAATATACTGATCCTCAAGGTTCTTGGATAATATAATAAACCCAACCAAGAAACATTACCTATCTATCTATCATATATATATATATATACATATATATATACACATATACATATATGTGTGTGTGTGTGTGTGTGTGTGTGTATGGCTAACATGCAAAGTGTCAATTCAGGAGTTTGACCAGGAGACCGGGAGCTTGATTTCTCATTATGATGTGCAGAGACACCCCCCCCCCCCTCTCTCTTCTCCCCTCCACCCCGCCTCTTTTCCTCTTGCTATATTGCTTTAGGGAAGTCAGATGTCATGTGCATATATGGATACATATGTAAGGCCCATGTGGCAATAAGTTACCACCAGCAAGAACTTGATCTGGCAGCTGCAAATTAAGAGTTCAAAAGCAGATTCTCCCCAAATCCAGCCCTCAGGTAACAAGATCTCAGATGGATGGAAACTATTAGCATTTTTCAAGTCTTTCTTTGCAGAATATCTGGCTCAGCAAACATCTTTCCCTCTTCACAGAAAACTCAAGACACAAAGCCTTGGGGATACAATTATAAACATCTCTAAACCTGAAACATACTTAATGAATTCACGATTATCCTTTTAAAACTATAAGCAAGCTTCATTAAGTGATTTCATAACAATACTAAAATTTCTCAATAAGATGTAGTGAAATTTCCAAAATCAGTAAATTGTTTTAGTTATTATTTTTCAAATTATAAAATAAAGTTTCTTTAGAAAGACACAGAGGTAGAAAAGGTGAGCCAGCTAAGCTGCATGGGCTCAGAAAAGGAGTTACAAAGGCAAAAGAAGGGCACTTGGAGCTTAGTGAAAGAAAGGCTGAGAAGCAAAGGAGAGAGGGGAAAGCATGGGCCTACTGCAGAAGAGAAAGAATGTGCCTAACAATTTTAATATTCTACTTTATGTTGGCAAAACATGCATGCAAGCTACTCTTCTGTACGTTGTTAATGAGACAATTTTGCAATTCCAGCTCCCTTGAGTTTTTAGTTAGGGTTTGCAATCCCCATAGGCATTGACTAGAGTGAATTTTAATTACTATATGATGTGCTTCATTTGCTAAGCAAGGAAGAGAAAATATATCTGTTTATCTTTTTGTTAGAAGTGAATGTCAAACCCAAAAGCTCTTTAGGTCATTCTCCGTAGTTACTGACTCACTTAAATGAGGACATGAGTAATTTTTGAGGCCAATCTTTGGTTTGTTCTGATCTTAGGAGGTGAAAGAATTGAGAAGGAGAGTAAAAGTAAATAATCTCTCTCAATGATTGATTTGCCCAGGGTTTTGGCTATAATCTGTGAAAGGTTGACAATTACACTAGAGAAATAAAGTTAAAAATTTCCATTTATAATAGCATAAAAATTTCCATTTATAATTGCATTAAATAAAATAATTAAAAAATAAATTTAACAAAAGAATTGCAATGTATGTACACCAAAAACATTATTCACAGATATTAAGAAAGATTTAAATGGACAAACATTCCATGTTTATGGACTGAAATATTTCATATTGTTAAATAGCAATACTCCCTAAAGGGATCTAGAGATTAAATGCAATGCCTATCAAAACACCAGCTGTCTTTTTTGGGCAGAAATTTACAAGCTAATCTTGAAATTTATATGGAAATTCAAGGGATCCAAATAACCAGGACAATATAGAAAGGCAGGATGATTCAAACTGTCCTATTTCAAAAGTTACTAAAAAAATGCCACAATCACAACAGTGTGGTACTAGCATAAGACTAGAGATTTAGATCAGTTCAAAATTGAGAGTTCAAAATTAAACCTTTATATTTATGTTCAATTGATCACTTACAACAATGCCAAAACAGTTACTTATGAAAAAGATAGTCCTTTCAATAAATAATGCTGGAATAATTGGATTTCTACATGAAGAAGTTAAGCCTTTACTTCATCCCCTATACAAAATTAAGTCAAAATGAGTCAGCAACCTAACTGTAAAAGATAAAACTCTGAAACTTTTAGAAAAGAAACATGGGTATAAATGCTCATGATTCTGGATTACATGGTTTCTTAGATATGACACCGAAAAACACACAGAGTAAAATAAAAAATAAATAAATGGAATGCTAAAAATAATCAACTTAGTAAGTGGATAAGAAGTATCTATATATATATATATATATATATATATAGAGAGAGAGAGAGAGAGAGAGAGAGAGAGATAATATGTAAATTAGGCCAGGACACCATAAAGGGTCATAAAAGGAGGAGGCTGTGTTTGCAGATGAGGCCCTGAGAGGACACAGAGAAATAGACAGAGACAAGGGGCTAGCCCGCAGCCTCCACAGCTGAGCGCAGGCTGGGAAAGGAAATGGCAAGCCCACTCGCAGCCTCTCATGGGCCCTGAGAGGCTGTGCCCACAGCCTCTCGGGCCGATTGCTGGCCCAGAGTGAAGCCCTGGCAGCAAGTCCTTTCAGTATAATTGGGGCATTAGAGCCCACAGAATGATCATTTCTATGAAACACATAACTCGGACACACTATTTACAATTAAATAAGTTCCATATACTTTTATATTTTACAGCCCTGGAAAGTTATATATAAAGATCAGCAAAATGAGAAGATGAAAAGAATTTTTAGGCTTTTAAAGATATAACTAATTTCTGTCTAGAAGACACATCAATTCAAAAGTGATTGTTTTATTGTCCCATAGGGCATTAGCCAGATTGTATCTAATTTAGCAGTTTTACTTCAGGTTTTCATCTTTGGCAATCCATTTGAACAGCATTAACATCCTGCCTGTCCCTTCACTTAGTTAAATAGAACTTTTGCATCTGATATTATGTATTTGAATAAGAATTATGTATTTAACACATGCCAAATTTTGTTTGGACACAATAAAACAAAATATCATTTGATTTTTCCCTGGAACACAGAAAAGCACGAACTTGAATCATTGGTGTGGCTTAGGTTAATTTTCCAAATTCTATCTAATAAAACAGAAATATGCAAATTGACTGTACCTCCGCTACACCCACAAGCCACACCCAACAGCCCATCAGAGCAACCAAGATGACTACCGCCACAGAGAGAGCAGGAGGGAAGCTTGGGCTGCCTTTGGTGATGGAAGAAGCCAAGCTTTTCACAAACCCAGCCTAGGCCTCCTCTGCTTAAGGTAACAAAGTTTCAATGGCTGTGCAAGCAGAAGGCTTGGTTCCACTCATTCCAGGCTACAAAGTTTCAATTGTAGAAGATAAATCAATCCCAGATACCAGGGACTCCGCTTGGGTTGCCAGGGGGTGTGGCCAGGCTGCAAACACCACAAGCCCCTTGCCCAGGCCACCCCATGCCCCAAGGGAACCCCCACCCTGATCTGGAACACCCTTCAGGAAAAACCAGCTGGCTCCCACCCATGCACCAAGCCTCTATCCGAATAAAAGAGTAATATGCAGATTGACCATCACTCCAACATGCAAAATGATTGCCCCCTTGTGGTCAAAAGATCCTGCCCCTAGGTGGACAAAAGATGGCTACTACAAGATAGCCAGCAGGGGAGGGCAGTTGGGTTAACCAGGTCAGCAGAGGAGGGAAGTTGGGGGTGATCAATCCTGCAGGGAAGGGCAGTTGTGGGGGACCCAGGCCCACAGGGAAGGGCAGTTAGGGGCAAACAGGCTGGCAGGGGAGCAGTTAGGCATCAATCAGGCTGGCAGGGGAGTGGTTAGGGGGTGATTAGGCTAACAGGCAGAATGGTTAGGAGCAATCAGGAAGGCAGGAAGGTGAGCAGTTGGGAGGCAGCAGTCCTGGATTGTGAGAGGGCAGTCAGACATCCCTCAAGGGGTCCCAGAGTGGAGAGGGAGCAGGTGCGCGCGCACACACACACACACACACACACACACACACACACTTGTGCATGAATTTTGTGCACCAGGCCTCTAGTGTTGTTAATAAAATTCATGTAGGGATCTTCAAAGAGCCAAGAATTCTCTGTCAGGCCCACATATTCAGCATCTCCAAGGAGGAGGCCTGTTATTCTGTGTTTTATTTTGTTTTTTAATACTCACCAGAGGATATTTTTTCACTGCTTTTTAGAGAGAGTGAACCAGAGGGAGAGGGAGAGAGAGAGGGAGAGGGACAGGGAGAGGGAGAGGGAGAGGGAGAGGGAGAGGGAGAGGACCTCAAAGGGCCTGCTCACAGCCAAGGGCAGGCCCTTGCTAGCAGTCCTGCCTCTGCACATGAGCTACAGAGGAAATACTTTTTCTGACCAAACCTTTACTCATTAGCTAAACTCCCTGTACACCACTTGCAGTGTTCTTGGCAACTTGCCTAATGAGAATCCAAGAAGGTGATCTAGGGTTTTCCACCTCACTCCTGGAGGAAAAAAAATGAAGGTCTGCTTCTGGTGGGGCAAGAAATGTAATAATCTGCCCTAAGCAGTTTGGCTCAGTGGATAGAGCCTCGGCCGGACACCCACAGGGTCTGGGTTCGATTCTGGTCAAGGGCATGTACCTAGGTTCCAGACTCCTCCCTAGCCAGGGCTCACAGTCAGGGCTCTTGCAGGAGGCAACCAATCAAGGTGTCCCTTTCACATTGATATTTCTCTCTGTCTTTCCTTCTCTCTTATACCCTCTCTAAAAATCAATGGAAAAATATCCCCAGGTGAGGATTAAAAAAAAGAAGAAGAAAGAAAGAAGGAAATGTCATATCCTATGAAAGAGACTTCTTGAAAATCCCAAAATAAAGTTGTCATTTTTTTTTTGTGGTGAAAAGACTGGAGTCCGTGTTGATGAAAACACCTTGGTGGCTGTGGCGGACAGCAGTGGCAGCAGCAGTAGGGTGATGGGGGCAGACCCTTCCCCTGATCAGCCAGATTGCCTCCTGCAGAGGGAGGATCTCTGCAGGCCTAAGCTGTCAATAGGACATCCCCTGAGGACTCCTGGAATGTGAGAGGGCGCAGGGTGGGCTGAGAGAGACCCCCACACAAAAGTGCATGAATTTCATGCACTGGGCCTCTGGTATATATAGTATATGACAGGTTATTTCAAAGAGAAAATGATAGTCCTTTCAATAGTTCTGGAATAACTGGATAGTGTTAATACAAGAAAACTGTATTCATTCACCCTTATCTTACAACATATATGAAAATTAACTCCAACTAGGTAATTAATCATGTATCAAAAAATAGAGGCAAATATTATCCCAGGTGTATACTGGTTAATAATGCAGATTTTTTTAATACATGGAGTTACACATATGTTGCTATATGTGTGATTTGGTATGTATGCTATTTTGCTGTATTGACAGCAGATTCAAAACTTCATATGTCAAATTTTCTGAAGGTGTTAACATCATAGATAATTTTACACTTAAAAATGTCGAATTTCGTGCCAAAATAAAAAGAGCATTTGAAGGAAGTTTTAATTCGTTACTTTATTTTGAAGAAAAGTGTTGCTGAAAGTTAGTATATACTTTGGGAAGCTTATGATGAACATGCTCTAGATACTTGTAAATGCTGGTTTAAACTCTTTGGAAGTGACGCTCCCATGTGGACACAAGATGGCCAACAGGGGAAGGCAGTTGGGGGAGATCAAGCTTGCAGGGGAGGGCAGTTAAGGGTAACCAGGCCAGCA
The DNA here is from genome assembly GCA_011751065.1 of Lasiurus cinereus. NCBI lineage: Eukaryota > Metazoa > Chordata > Mammalia > Chiroptera > Vespertilionidae > Lasiurus > Lasiurus cinereus. The sequence goes on along the minus strand of JAAGEH010000018.1, from coordinate 20,923,630 downwards.
GAGGAGGGAAGTTGGGGGTGACCAGGCCTGCAGGTTGGGGCAGGTAGGGGCAAACAGGCTGGCAGGGGAGTAGTTAGGTATCAATCAGGTTGGCAGGGGAGTGGTTAGGAGGTAATCAGACTGGCAGACAGAAGCAGTTAGGGGCAATCAGAAAGACAGGTAGGCAAGCAGTTGGGAGCCAGCAGTTGTGGTAGGATCAGGCCTAAATGGGCAGTTGGACAACCCTCGAGGGGTCCCAGTTTAGAGAGGGTGTAGGCTGGGCTGAGGGACACACCTCCTGTGCATGAATTTCGTGCACCGGGCCTCTAGTAGGCAGATAAGCAGCTATGATGCAACTCAGCCATCAGCCCCCAGTCCTGGAAATAGCAAGACATAGGAGTTGATCAACCCTGGGCAACCTGAAACTCAGAGATGACTGAAGCTAAACCTGTCACAGGTTTAACACTTCCCACACTGCACCTCGATTCATCTGAAAAGTGGGACATTACTATGTTTTCAGAGGGCAGGTCAAAAACCCAGACTGGACATCAGGAGAAGACAGAAAGCATAGTTGCAAATAGTATTTAATACTGTTACTGCTGCTATTATTATTTTTGTTATTTACTAATCTCAGATGTAATTTTACTTTAAAACAAAAATCTTGAAAGTAAATAAATTCAAATAAATAAATAAATAAATAAATAAATAAATAAATAACAGAGGTAAAGTGGTGGGATGACAGGTTTTAATTTCATCTTCCCTTGCAAACCTGTCCTGTCAGCAATAGACATCCCAGAGTAATGATTCTGAAACAACTCATCTTTAATGCTTTAAAGGAAAAAGACTAGGAAGAAGATCCAAAGTCCCTCCTCAAGAAATTCTATTGAAAGCCTGGAATGAGATTCAGAAATCTGCAATTTAAATGCCCCTCCTTGCAGCTTCTGGTGTGCAGCTTGGTTGGCAATTGACTGTCTTAGGAACTATGAAAATGTATTAAGATAAATTCCCTGTTTTCTTGGATCAGTCTCAAACACAAACTGGGGTAAATCGCAATGACCTCCTTTTTATCCAAACTGAGCCAATGCAGAAGGCACCTAAAGTCCTTCTCTTCAGTGTCTCTAATACTCAAAGGCAAGTAGAGATCATGATAGTAAAGCCTCAATTTTCAGATGTCTGTTATTTGAAACATGGAAATATGGATTAGTATGAAGGGTTAATCATCACTAAATTGAATGCAAATTATCTGTTACAGATAATTATAGAATTATATCCCTGAAACCTATATGATTTTTTTATTAACCAATGTCACCTCAATAAATTCAATATAAAAATAATACCAAAAATTACTTAATTTTTAAAATAATTATTATGGAAATCCTGATAATCTCTGGGGCTAAGATCTATGCTCAGAATACCTTTTAATATCCTACAAATAATGTTTATTCTTCAGAGTACCTGAGCTAAATCTCTCTCCATCCCTAAGACACATTTCTTGTTGTCCTTTTCTAAGAGTGTAAGCTTCCATAAAGCTCTCATGAACCCACCTTTGGAGCAGGAATGTTTTAAAGTAGGTATGGGCTGTCAGAAGGTTAGTAAATACTTTTTGCCCTTGGGAATGTAGAGAAAACTAGGTTATGTATCTGTAAGTTCTGAGCATCTCATGTCCTAAAATAATCATCAGCTTTGTCATACTCTTGATTATAATCCACTTTGGGGGATGTCACACTTCACTGAAACTCCATATTTACTTAATCGTATATAACCTTTGCAATTCTGCCTGAAAGCTGCAAATCTTAGATATATTTACCCATTTTTTCATAATGAAAACATTGGATCTGAAATAACTAGTTTTCATTCAAAAAATAAGTGTGTGAAATATAACACCATGGTATATCATCTTATGTTTCAAGAGTAAAGAGGTCACTTTTCCAAATATGTATTCAGGTCCTGGAAGAAAAAGACCCCCAAAAATTACATTGTAAAAGCCAAGTATTTTCTTTGTTTAAAATGAAACTATAACCTTTTTTCCAGATTAAAAAAATTGCCCCATTCCAACCATGTGTTAAATATGTGCTTAATGCTGTTTGTTTCCACTAAAAAATCATGGTGTTAAGATTTTAATGGATCAAGTTTTAGACGCTGGGGTCTATGCAGTGACAGATAATGGAAAGTGTGTCTAATGGCTGAGAAGATAACAGAATTAGGAGAGATCACGGATAAAGCAGCACACACCAATAAGGTTTAGGCATTTGAAATGTAAGGACCATGTACTTATAATTGAATTGGCCAAGATATAGTAGGGAGAAGAAATAGAATAGAAAGGTATCAACTTAATTACCTTTATGGGATGTTTATTTTGTACAGCGGAGACCTTAGAAGATGTAGCAATAATTCAATAAAGGGGCTAAGAAATATATAATTAAATATGGTATAACTATTTGATGGACTTAGTATATCTATATATTCATATCTATATTATATACTTAGTATATCTAATCAAATATTCTTAACATGGTAGAATGTAAATGTACTTACTATAAGGACTTTCCAAGAGGAGGAAACCAGGGAAGAAGCCCAGGATAACACCAACACTAGGCATAGTACTAAAGCCAGAAAACTTTCACTCACCATTAGAGGAAACCGTGTGTTTAGTGGAGCAGAGGGCCCCACAAAGGACCGATCACTGATACTCAGCTATGATTTAAGAGGCAAGTAGGCACTTTGTGATTAGGCAAATACAACTATCTGAGAGGTTGGCAAATATTAATTTCATGTTTACAGATGAATTATATAGGTACAGGCTGATTGAAGAACATCAACCCTTACCACACAACGTAAAACTTTCTGATCCTTGGATATGAAAGCCACCTACTTGAATATGAAGCTACCTGCTCTCTTTCTATGCCTCCTCAATCTTTCCGACATATTTACTGAATAGTTACCATAGCAAAACACTGTGCTAGGCATGATGGAAAAACAAATGATTATGTGATACCTGGAACCTATCATTGAGGTCATAACTTGATATTTACATTATATATATTTAGTTATAGAATAGTACTAAATTTGAATCCTTATCTCCATTACTAAATTTAGGACTTTGAGATAATTGTTTACTTCTTTATCTTTCAACCTTTCAAGGTTTTGTTAGAATGGATATATCATATTTTAATATTCTTGTTCATACCAAAACCTCGATAAATGATAGTTTTTATTATGTGTTTGTACATCTAAACTATGCTCACTTTCACTTTTTTCAAATCCAAGAAGAATATAGGAATTAGAAAAAGTCTATCAGTGAATTACTAGAATTTTAAAAATTAAAATGTAGGACTTCAGAGAAATATTACCAATTTATTACAAATTGGCTTCTATATAAATAGAATTCCATAGATGTAGACTTGTGTGCAAACAGAGAATGGTATCATGGATTCTTATGTTAAAATTTAAAATAAAGATCTTGAAAAGAATGGCCCTTTACTGAGTTATCATATAAAACATTTATTACTAGTAGAGAATAAAAAGGATTCAAAGAAATAGAGAATAATTAGAAATATAAAATAGTTTTCTTGCAGAGATAATTCAGTTGATTTTCCCAAAGACAATAACAATAAAATAAATCTCTAGAAGAAAGGAAAAACTGAAGGAAAAGTAAGGATAATGACATCTCTTAAACTAAACAATAAACTTAGCACACAGTATAACTTAGTGATTAAGCGCATGGATTCTGAAGTCAAATTGCCCAGATTCAAATCCCAGCTCTGGTGCTGCAGTTCTTTATGGCAAGTTCTTTACATCTCTACGCATCAATGTAAGAAAAATATTAGTAACTATCTCATTATATTGATTTGGTAAGCAAACAGTTAACATATAAAAAGTGCTTAGAACAGTGCCTGGCATAAGTTAAGTCCTATCATCATAGTCATCATTGCCATCAATATATATATATATATATATATATATATATATATATATATATAGAGAGAGAGAGAGAGAGAGAGAGAGAGCGCACAATTTTAAGAAGCATCACAAAAGAGGCAATTTCATAGAGCCAAGAAGGAATGTTCTTTTGCATGATTATTAACTTTACTGCAGTTAGTTAGCTTACTTGATGACAATACCATGCCAATTTTTCTAAAATCAAAGGTTTAATTTTCCTGTGAGTCTGTTGGCTATATTCCATGACCTCAAATTAACACACTAGCACTGTATTCAATGAATTTTTCTGATTTTAACAAGGTGACTAGTGAGAAATGTAAATTTATAAATAATATTACCAAAAAAGTCAATCTGTAGTTACATTCCCATCTATCATAGTCTGGTCATATAGTCTTTATATATTATAAATACTAGTACTGGAAAAGTACTTAAAGATAATCTGGATCCATATAATTAATTTTTATAAAAAATAGATAGACTTGCTTGGCCTGTGTGGCTCAGTTGGTTGAGCATTGCCCCATGTACCAAGAGGTTGCTGATCCAATTCCCTGTCAGGGCACATGCCTAGGTTGTAGGTTCAATACCCAGTAGGGGGCATGAAGGAGGCAGCTGATAGACGTTTCTCTCTCTCCTTTTCCCTTATTCTCTCTCTAAAAATCACTAAAAACATATAAAAAAATAGACTTAGAGACAAAATGTGAATTCATAAGATTACTTTGAAGAAAGAGCAAGAACACTTAGCCCATGTTTTGTTGAGTTTTGTTTCATTTTTCAAATATTCTACATTCATTACATATAGAATGCTTTTGTTATCTTTGAGAAATTCCTATTTAAAAATATATTTCTGTAGTTATAGTTTACTATTCTATTATAAAGAACTCAATCCCAATAACAGAATGTGGGACTTTGTTACGATAAAAATGGGAAGCTATGTTACGGTAATGAGTGTGTAAGGTAAAGATTAACATTAACTGACTTAAATTTTTAAAAGATCACTTTGCCTTAAAAATAGATGGTGTGGAGAAACAAGGATCACTTAGGAAATTATTTCAATAACCCACATGAGAGGTAACGGTGCTTGGACCAGAATGAGAGCAACAAGAATGGCAATAAGTTGTTGAAGTCTGGATATGTTTTGATGGTAACATCAACAATATTTCCTTCTATGTTGGATGTGAAATGTGAGAGGAAAGAAGTGTCAAGGAGATAAGAAAATATAAATGAATCTTCATTCAGAAAGACCTAATTTTTTTTTAAAAAATTACATATCTCTTGTAACCTTCACCATGATTTACTTATCTTTACCTCTTTGATAAAAGGTTCATCACCATCTACACAATACACTCTTGTGAATCTGGAAGCAGCCAGAAATATGCATTGTACTTTAAGGCTCCCGGCCTTAAAGGAGTTTATCATTTGGTAAACAAAACCCTCTTTAAATAGGAGGGAGATATATTTGGACAGCATTACAAATGTAGCTCGAAATTGCACCTTGGTGTTAAATCAGAATGCTTTGGATATGTCTGCTGAAATGAGGTAACCACGCCCACCAACTGTCCACTGAAATGAGGGACAGGGGAGCAGTTAGAGTAAAATTCATCTTCACAAGAAGTGGAGAATCAAGCATCTGAAGGGAAGGCTACTTCTAGGTATGGTGTAGTGTTACCACTTGGCTTTGTTCCCTGCTCAGCTCCCTATGGACTCATATCTCTCCCAGGGAAGAAATAGAGCTGTGAACAATGAAGAAAGTTGTTTCCCCTTCTCCCCGCCCCAAATCATCTTGGATATGAGAGTAAAAGCCAATACCACACTGAGAGCCCTCATAGAATGTAGCCCAGAAAGGCACCAAGTGTACCATAACTTTGGTATATCAAAGGCTCCATGCATTGTAGGTCGTAACCATTGATGCAGGAAGCAATGTCCTCAGGAACTCAGACATTCATTGTGCTGGTGCTTCCCCAGGATATGTCAGTACAACCCAGCAGAGGTGGGGCAGAAAACCAAAAGAGGAGTAAAAGAAGTAGATATCACATGTAGTTGACTTATTTGTGAGCAAGCACACGTGAGAATCTCAGAAATACTTGCATGCACTCAGCTGCATTGTTAGCAAGAGAGGTTAACTACATTACCAGTATTGACCAGCTTTTAAAGAATAATGATGAAATGAGCTCTTTATATTCCAATTACTCACTGCAGCATTTTGTATAATTGTATTTCACAATTAAGCAGTCTGCTACATCTGTTCAAAATCTCCAGAACCCAGGTAGATAGCCTCTTCATGGATATTAAAGAGAATGAATACTGCAAAACTATTGTTCTTTTGAAAATGGTAAACATGAGAAATTTTTAAAAAAACAAGCACTCATTATAAAAGCAGTCATTTTATAAAAACAATTTAAAAGGCTGACTATCTGCAGGCCATCTGTCCTGGTGTATATATAAGAACCTTATTTTTCGTAACAATTTAACCATGCTGCTCACATCCCCTTTCCAGCCATTAAGGAAATAATGTTCCTTCTTTCATGCTCCTCAAATGGCTTCACACACTGCATCATGTTGAAGCTGCCAAAATAACTCTTTGTGGTAGTGTAACAATTATGCCCAATTTCAATAATTTTCTTAATCTTGGTTTGTATTTTGACCTTGACTCCACAATTCCTCATGCCAAAAGAGTCCTTTTTGTTACTTTATTCATTTAGTTGGGTTTCTATTCTACCTTCTTCTAAAAAAAAAAAAGTCTTTGAAGTGTCCTGTCCCTCTAGTTCTAGGTGATGGTGAGATTAGTCTCACTATTTTTGTCAGCATTACCGTAAGCGCAGGAATGGAGGTGAAAGGTCCAGTGAGGATGTCCACATCACTACCACCAATTTCCTAGACAAAAGGGTGGGTGGTTGAGTGTTTCAGCAGGGAAGATATGATTGTATGCTAGCCAGTATAAGAGAGGAGAGGAGAAAAGGAGATCTGGAACTTGAGTGTGACTGAGTAGAAAATCAGTAAGGCTTTCATTTAAGTAAACTCAGTAGGCTCCTTGTAAAATTTTACCATTAGAAGATAGAAAATTTAACAAGATATTTGTTAGGTTTAAAACTCTGTGAAAACTACAGTGATATGGAAGTGATTCACACACAAGGTCATATGTTCTAGAAAGAAGAGCAGAGATCTTGGAACATATCACCTGCAATCTCAGAACTTGCATACTGAAAGCATGGCTGTGAGCTATCCCGTAAGTGTAAGAAATGATATCATCAAGTTCCAAAGTTCAGCTACACATTTTCATTCTCACTTAGCCAACCCTTTAAATTTTAAATCATAATATGTATTTCCATAATTATTGCTGACTGCCATCCACCGGTACCTGTTAAGATTTCTGTGCTTATAAAGTTTGAAGAAGTAAGTGTGTGTGTGTGTGTGTGTGTGTGTGTGTGTGTGTGTGTGTATGCACGCGCGCGCGCCTGTGCATGTGTATTGGGGTGAGGTGAAAAGGGTGGGAAGCAAATGGGAAGAATAATTCTCTGGGATAAAACAGTCTGGCAACAACTTTCCACCCTTTTCTGAAATAGTCTTATCATCTTGTCATCTACTGCACTACTCTTACCTATCAGGAAAATGACAATAGCCCTACTCTCAGTGAGGAGGAGGGAGGGGGGAGAGAGAAGAGGAGGAGAGAGAAGAGGAGGAGGGGGGAAAAGGAGGAGGAGGGAAACAGAGAAAGAGAGATGAGATTGAAAGATTTACCTTCCAATGAGTGAGAACTCGCCCACCACGCCCAGGCGCCGCATGGCGCTCAGGAGGCCCCGAACCGTCATGCCTTCGCAGAAGCAGACCACCACTCTAGCCTTGGGGAGTCGTTCTCGGAGTTTGCGCAGGAGTCGGTCGAAGCTCTTCTCCCCAGCATTGCTGTAGATTTTGTCTGAATGGGCGATGCAGAGACCTTCCTGGGCAGCCAGCTCTTTGAAAGCGTCCATTCCGCTCTCACCATAATTCCCTGTCCAAAAACAATCAGCAGATGTTCAAGACAACCTGGCACCAGCCGCACTCACACCTGGAATAAGGATTCCCTGGTCACGGGGAATGGAGAGGACAGACTGACCAAATAACTTGTCAGTGTACCTGGGACTGAAGGAAGATCTGGATGGATCAAGGAGCATAGCGTGATCAAATGATCAACTCTGAAAATAATGAGAAACTACCTAAACTGGGGCATTTGAACAAGTTTTGATAAATGAAGGCCTGCTGTCCTATTTTATAATCATGATTAATAGTGGCTGTCCCAAATTTTAGCACTGTGAGAGAGATCAGCACATTGTGGTAGGAGGTCAAATAGCACAATGAGAAGGCCTGTTCCTTTGAGGGCTTGCTTCCCAGGCAGCCTGGTTAAGAGGTAGACACTTATGGTGACAGCAAGTCCTGCCACATTTCCATGAAGAGGGAGTAAGCAAAGCAAATGGAATACCTGGCCAGGCCACAATAAGCAGACAATAAACAGATACAGGGCTTAGTCAAAATCCAACCCCTCTGATGAAGTGATAGGGCTATGGGAGATTTGGCCTTCTGTTTTGGTTTTTATGTTAATGTCATTCCTATAATAAAATATACTTTATAAAACTAAGAACTCATATAAATCACATAAATAAAACAAGTATAACATTGTGTCAATTCCCCATTTCTCTCACTCACTGAAACCTTTAGCCCTTGCCTTAGTGTCCTCTATTGCTCTACTCCCCCAGTTGATACCCAGGTAGATGACTCAATACAATGTCCTCAGTTTCTTACCTCCCTCCATCCGATGGTATTTCCTATAACTCACTTATTTCTACTTTTGACTTTGTTATCACAAATGTCACTAATATCTCTGAATGTGGCTGTCAAGCTTCCTAGTCTTTGTTTATCCCTTCTTATCTTTCAGGTTCATATATTCTAATATCCATTCTCTAGCATTCATTCTACCTCACAGAAACCTCAAATCCATTTACCTCAATATTTTTCTTTCCATCCTGCCTCTCATTTTCCTCATAGTCCAATTTAGATATTGTAGTCCATCTTCATTAACACTCCCTTGAAAAATTTTTCACTCCTTGTATTTCCCTGCCAAAATTCTAAGAATGGCTAGTTAAACCCAGCCATTCTCCTATTCATGTTTACTAGGTGTACCCATTAATACTGTGGATTTTGTAATCTAAGAAAACACAATAAATTTAAGAGAAATATCAAAAGTGCTTTATTCAAAGTAATACCCATTGCTAGCTACACATTTTCCCCATCTTTCAGGTAATTTGTGGGAACTTTTCTTGTTTTGGGGCAAACCATTCAGAAAACCTATTTTCACTTCTTCATATGTTTTGAAGTGCTGCTCAGAAAGTGTGTGTGCCATCAATCGGAACAAGTAGTAATCTGAAGGAGCAAGGTCTGGTGAATACAGCAGGTGGGTTAATACTTCCCAGCAAGACATTTTAATGTGTTTTTAACTAGTTTTGAAGTGTGTGATGGTGCATTATCATGCAGCAAAATTATTTTGCCATGTCTTCTGGCCCATTCTGGTCATTTCACAATCAAAGCATGGTTCAAGTTGATTATTTGTTGTCGGTAGCGATTAGTATTAATGGTTTCACCTGGTTTTAGAAGCTCATAATACACCACACCTTCCTGATCCCGCCAAACAAAGAGCATTTTTTTCTTCCTAAAGCGATTTGTCCTTGCAGTTGATGTTGATGGTTAACCTGGATCAACCCATGATTTTGTGCAGTTGAGAATCCCAAAATAAATCCACTTCTCATGGCCAGTCACAATTCAATGCAAAATAGACTTTCTTTTGTGCTGTTGAAGCAACATTTTACAGATAACTTTTTGGTTTTCCGTTTGTCTTACATTCAGTTGATGTGGCACCCATTTTCCTTCCTTTAAAATCTTTCCCATTGCTTGTAAATGATCAGAAATTATTCGGTGAGTGATGTTTAATCTTTCTGCAAGTTGTTTTTGGGTTTGACATGCATCTTCATCCAGTAATGCTTGTAATTGTTGGCCTTCAAACTTTTTCGGTTGACCTGGACATTCTTTGTCTTTCAGATCGAAATCATCACTTTTAAAGCATCTAAACCAGCGTTCACAAGTATCTTGACATAGAGCATGTTTATCATAAGCTTCCCAAAGTATATGCTAACTATCAGCAGCACTTTTCTTCAAAATAATTAATGAAAAATTCCTGCAAATTATCTTTTTTGGCACAAAATTCGACATTTTTAAGTGTAAAAATATCTATGATGTTAACACCTTCAGAAAACTTGACATATGAAGTTTTGAAGCTTGCTGTCAATACAACAAAATAGCATACATATCAACTCTCATAGATATCAACATATGTGTAACTCCATCTATTGAAAAAAATCTGCATTATTAACCGTTATACTTGATACACCTAAACATTGTTGAAAAAACTCATAACCTTGATGAATGGTTTTATTTAAAAATTATGAGCATAGTCTGACTGTTGTGGCTCAGTGGTTGAGTGACAACCTATGAATTGGGAGGTCATGGTTCAATTCCAGTCAGGACACATGCCTGGGTTTCAGGCTCAGTCCCTAGTAGAGGGTGTGCTGAAGACAGCTAAGCAATTATTCTCTCTCATCATTGATTCTTTCTCTCTCTTTCCATCTCATTCCTTTCTGAAATTAATAAAAAAAAAGAAACAACTGGAGATATTATTATTTTTTTTAATTATGAGCATACATACCAAAAGGGGCATGCAACAGTGCAAGGAAATAGTACTATATCTCCAATGTCAATAAATGTTTCTAGTCTCTAACATGATTATTTTACCCTTGCTTTTCTCTCTTCAAATCTCTAAACAACTGACATTACCGCTGACCTTCATCTCAGCGGGGATCTTCATTTCATATTTCAATAAGAACATAGAAACAATCAAACTAGAATTAATTCAGCTACACACCACAACATATATAAAACTTTATTCATTGGCACTCATATTCACTAGCATCCCCTCTATTGCAAATTTGAAGTGCTTTAGCTTCAGGATAGAGCTGACTTCTGCTCATAAATGAAGTCTCATCACTTTTGTCTATTAAAGAACTTTCTTTTGATATTGTGCCCTCTCTTTTATAAAATAAATTCCCCCTTCTAATGGTGTCAATCAAAAAAAAAAAAGGAATACTCTTGCCGTGCTGGTGTTGCTTAGTGGTTGAGCATTGACCCATGACTCAAGAGGTCCCCAGTTTGGTTCCTGGTCAGGGCACATGCCAGAGTTTCAGGCTCAATCCCCAAGGTGGGGGGTGAGGGGCAGCAAATTGATGTCTCTCTGTCATCGATATTTCTTCTAACTATCCCTCTCCATCCTGCTCTCTCTAAAATTAATAAAAATGTATTTTAAAAAATACTCTTGGACCTTTGTTCCACTTGACTTACCACCTCATTCACCATTGTTCACAGTAGTAATCATTGCTTAGGTCTATGTATTTGCTTTATCATCTCTCAATCTCTTCTTGACCTTCATTTCCATCACTTCAGAATATTTTTTGTCAAACTCTTCTCCTGTCAAGGTCACCAATATTTTCCCTGTTGCCATATTTTATGATCTGTTGTCTGCTTTCATCTTCATGAACGACTCAGCTGCATTCAACAGTTGGCTGCACCCTCCTTGAAATACTTTTTCCTCTTGGTTTCTCTGATACAGCTTTCTCAAGGTTTCCTCACCACTTACTGACTACTCAAGAATGTATTTGCTAGAGAGTCCTATTCTTCTCAATCTCTAAATAATATCAGACAAAGAACAGCCCTGGGAAACTTTCTCTTCTATAGTCTCATGATGTACCCTCATTCAGTCACATTCCTTCAAAGACCATTTGAATACCATGGTTGCATCTTAAATATAAATCTTCAGACTGGACTGCCATTTGGAGAAAAAGATTTATACATTCTATTGCCTACCTGATATTTGTATTCACTTAAAGACATCTCAAATTTATCTGAAATAGAATTTTTCCCTCTCGACCTTGCAAACCTGCCCCTTTTAGACATATCCTATTAGTAAATGGTGCCATTACCCAGCAATTTGTTCAATAATAAAATTTAGAAACAGTTTGGACTTCTTTTCTATTGCAGATCAATTCCTGTAGACTCTATCTCTAATATGTTCCTAAGTCAGTCTATTTTCTTTGTTTCAATCTTTGCTACCTTAAACCAAGTGTCTTAATTTAGTTTCCCTAAAAACAGAGCTTAGGTGAAAATTCTTGTTCAAGTTATTTATTGAAGAGGAGAGGAGCAAGAGAATAAAAGGAGGGAAATGCAAGCAAAAAAAAATATCTCAGTGAGAGACATCAAGCTTCAGCTTGATTCTACAAGAAAGTGCTAGAGCATAAATTAATAATACTCAGTGTTGGCAAAACACAAATGCATTCAATTTTGGAGAAAGCAGTTCAAATTTTTGGTGGACAACTTAGAAGCAGTTTTCAAGATGTGTCAAAGTAAATATCATATAAATACAGCAATTGTTAAGCCAAAATAATTTTAAAAGAATATCATCCTCCTCCTCCCCCCAAAAAAGGACTTAGGACTTAAATCTCAGTTTCTATAAAAATTTTATGTAATAAAACCTAATTAAGATCCTCTTACACCTTTTTTAAATAAAATGTTCTTGTATCTCTTTTCTTCATAACAGAACTTATCAATTAAACGTATTTGCCTTTTAATTCAAGCATCTTTATATACCCTAATCCATTCCAGTAAAGCCCAAAAGGATTCATTAACACATAAAATCCTCAGCTGTCTGGACTGTGGAAACACATCGAAGTTCAAGCAAGAGGCATTGACAGATTATAAGAGAGAAACTGCAGCTGGCAAGAGGATGCCTCATCTCTCTGCAGAGAGGGCATGGGAAGGAAGTCAGATGTCTCTTTCTCACCATAAATACAGATTCAGGAATCTACAGGGTGCATAGATATTACAGGAATAGGCACTGTCAGTTGGTCATAAGTTGGTGTTATAAGGGGAATAACTTCACAGAAAACTATTTTGTTCCTTTACCAAAATACATGCAGGATAGATGAGCAAGAATATATTATGCATTCAAACTAGAAAATTTTTGTTTTTAAATCTAGTGAAAGCCTTGAACATAAGCAGACAAAAAAAAGATACAGGGCTTACTCAAAATCCAACAACTGAACCCCTCAGGTTACAGACAAGGAAATAGAGCCACAGAGGGGGAAAAGGCTCACTAGTGTTAGAACTGGAATGCTTCTACATACCTTGACTCCTAGCTTGCTATTTGTTTCTCTTTATACCACAAAGCAATCAAGGATGTATATTTTCATAATCCAGAAAACTGTCTGCATAGGTCAATAGATTTTATAAAATATTAATCCCAGTTTCTTTATTAATATATTTTCATTCTGATAGCAATTTTTTTATTACACAAATGATAGAGAGCTGAGTAACATTCATTGGACCATATTTAAACTAGCTATTTCTCTTGCTATTCCCAAAAGACCCCAAACTGATAGATAAATTTCCATGAGAGTAGCTTTAATATAGGAAGAGCAACTGTACTTTTGTGAATCTTTATACTTTAAAACTTACATTCATAAACATTACCTTATTTGATTGTTACAATACCATATTGTACTCATTATATTGATAATAGCATTAGATGTAAAGATCATACAATATGGGAAGAAAACTGACTCCAGGAAGCTTAAAATCATGTTACTTTCATTTAGTAGCAGCAGAACTAATGACATGACAAGGACTTGTTTAAGTGTCTAGGAATCAGAAAAAGCTGCCTAAAAAAGTGCCACTTGTTGGTAAGGATATGAAAAAAAAGGGAATCCCTGTGTACTCTTGGTAGAAATTCAAGTTGGTATAGCCATTACGGAAAATAGTATAAGAGACTTCAAAAACTTAAAAATAGGATCACCATACGATCTAGTAATCCCACTACTTGGTATATATCCTAAGGATATAGAGTCAGTACCTGAAAGAGTTATCTGCACTCTCATGTTCACTGCAGTGTTTTTCACAATAGCTAATATATGAAATCTAAATGTCCATCAATGTATAAATGGATAAAGAAACTATGATATTAATATGAACATGTAAACACACAGAGTGGAGTGTTAGCCATTAAAAAACCTCACTATTTGCAACATGGATGAACCCACAGGACCTTATACTAAGTGAAACAAGCCAGACAGAGAAAGACACATATTAACTTATTTGTGGAATCTAAAAAAGTTAAACTTATAGAGCCAGAGAGCAAAACAGTGACTACCAGGGGTTAAGGAGTGGGAAGATCCCCAGAGGAGTAAGCTCTGGGGATCCAATATACAGTGTAATGAATGTATAGTTAATGATATAATTATATGTAATAATATATCATTACTAATATATAATACTAGAGGCCCAGTGCACAAACTTCATGCACAGGGAGGGTGTCTTCAGCCCAGCCCAACTGCTCACCTGCCTGATTGCCCCTAACTGCTTCTGCCTGACAGCCTGATCACCCCCTAACCACTTCCCTGGCAGCCTGATTGATACCTAACTGCTCCCCTGCCAGTCTGTTTGCCCCTAACAGACCTACCCTATGAGCCTGGTTACTCCTAACTGCCCTCCCCTACAAGCCTGGGTCCCCTCCAACTGCCCTTAACTGCAGGCCTGGTCACCCCCAACTTCCCTCCCTTGCAAGCCTGGTCCCAGCCAACTTCCCTCCCTGCTGTCTTTCTTGCAGTAGCCATCTTGTGTCCACATGGGGGCAGGATCTTTTGACCACATGGGGGCAGCCATCTTGTGTATTGCAGTGATGGTCAATCTGCATATTACTCTTTTATTAGATAGGATAAAGGCCTGTTTGACAGGTGGGGGCCAGCTGGTTTGCCCTGAAGGGTGTCCCAGATTAGGGTGGGGGTTATCTTGGGACATGGGGTGGCCTGGGCCAGGGGTCTGTGGTGGTTTGCAGGCTGGCCATGGCCTCCAGTGACCCAAGTGGAGGCCCTTGGTATCTGAAATTTATTTATCTTCTACAATTGAAACTTTGTAGCCTGGAGCAGAACCAAGCCTTCTGCTCACTCCAGGGCAGCAGTCATTGAAACTGAAACGTTGTCTTAAGCAGAGGCCTCTGCTAGCCAGGCTCTGTGGGAAGCTTGGCTTCCTCCATTTCCAGGGACAACCCAAGTCTCTCTCCTGCTCTCCCTGTGGCCGTAGCCATCTTGGTTGGATTAATTTGCATACTCACTCTGATTGACTGGTGGGTGTGACTGGTGGATGTGGCTGGTGGGCATGGTTGTTGGTGTAGCAGAGATATGGTCAGTTTACATATTACTCTTTTATTAGATAGGATACTTAAAATTTACTAGGATAGCAGATCTTAAATGTCCTTACCACACAAAGAAAGCTAGCAATGAGAGGTAATGGGTATGGGCATTAGCTTGATTGTGGTAATAATTTCACAATATATATGCATATCCAAAAATGATATTATATCCCTTAAATATATAAAATGTTTCAAATATAACTCAGTAAATCTGGGGGAACAAAAGAAAAAGTCTTTATTCTGGGTTTTCAATTATGAACAGATTTTCCTTAGATAGAAAGAATGTTGGGTACATGTATTCTTTGTCTGTCTACTAGGTCATGAGCAAATCATGCCAGGCTCAAAATAAAACATTCATCACAGAGCACACTCCCTTGTCCTCCTGTCCCACTTCCATTCTGCCACTCAGGCTTCCTCCTGCCTTTCCTGGTGTTAAGAAAATTATTTAGGTACTTCTCTGTGCAGCCTTGGAAGATATACAAAGAACTGGCTTTTAATAAAACTCTTAAAAAATAAAAGAGCCATGGAATTGTAAACACCCAGACCTGATAGAGAGCTGCATATTAACATTCAATTAGCAAATAATTTATTGAGTTCTTCCATCTTGAAAAACAATCCTTGGGTTCTGCTCTTCAAGAGTTGCCAAGAAACATTGGACACTGACTCTGCCTTCAGTTTGATGAATATTTACTATGTGTCTAGCACTGTACTAAAATAGCTAGCTTTCATTTATTCACCATAACAACTCCATATAAAAGTTACAAGTCCTCTTTTACAGGCAAAGATATGGAAGCTCTAAGAGGTTAAGTAACTTGCTCAAGATCATACAGGGGTAGAACTGGGATTTCACATCTGAATTCTATACTGCCCTCTATATGGACTTACAACTGTGAAGGCATGACACAGCAACAATAGAAAGCCACATAAGCTACATGTAAAATGGTAAATGGCATAATACTAAGAGAGCAAGGAGGATTAAAGAATACCTTTGAGAAAAGTAGGAATGAAACTTGGCCTTAAAGAGTGTATGCAAGGAACTGATATTCAGGGTGAATGGGACTGAATGAGAATCCACAAAGGTATTTTTAGAGCCAATGAGAAGAGAATCCCACTGCAGCAGAAGGTCCGTGTTTTATAGAATGACACTCTATATAATGAACTTCAAGGGAAGCATCTGGCATACCACTAGCAGAATGCAACATGGAAATATACTATATGTTGCTGTGTCGTAACAGATTTTATGACAGACTTTATCACTGTTATAATGTTGCCTAAACTCTAGAGTAAGAAAGAGAAGAGTAGAAAGACTATAAAATATAAAATTAAAATGTGTTGAAAAGTATTAATTTCAACCTCATGTAACAAAGAGATTTACAGAGAGCAAATCAAGATATTCAACAAATTAAGCTTCTAAACCTACCTTGTGGGAAGATTTATAAGAGAGAACATGAGGGTTGCAAAGAATTCCCATTGTTTGTAATAATAAAAGTGTTTAAATATAATAGAAATGTATATTATTGCCCATACATAGACTGCCTTAATTTTTTACTTATTTCATGCTTGCATTTCTTCTTTGGTATTCTTTGTAGTCTCAGCTGAAATCATTAGAGCGATGGCCAGGTCTTTGTCCAAAGTCCTGAAGACTGACTACTCTGCCTCCTGGGACATCTTAGACAAATAAGATAATATCCAATTTTTAAAAGAATCATGATGAATAAATTGGCTCTCACAGTGCATTTTGGAAACTACTGGAAATATTCAACAACAAACAATATAAGAAATTTCTTCATTTTTTACCCTAATCCCTTGCGATGAAATATAAATACATTTCCTCTTCATTTCAGTAAAGACTGCACTGGTTTGAGTTCTTTTGGGGAGGGTGACGGGGTTCATGGAGAGTGTTTCTGGAAACCACAACTTAGCTTTCTCTTCAAGAGAAACAAATTTATACTTTAACATTTTGGGGCAATCTTTTAATTTGTTTGTTACTCCCACTTAACCCATGGAAAATGTGATGACTCCCCTGACTTCAAGCACACACCTGCAGTCAGCATTATGGGTCTGTCTGGTCAGTCAGAGGTGAGTGAGTCATCACTGGCCTTAGAGACATGCAGGAGAATTCATATGCAAGGTCAGTGAAGGAACTACCTCACACAGGGCAATCAGAGAATAAAAGGGGAATCATTTTACCAGCAGTTTCCCATCCTACCTATAATCATCCCCGTTTGAACAGTTTTAACATCTAAGAGGAAGAAGGAAAATTACCAAAAAGTGATTGACATCTTTGTGCAATATAACTGAAGCCAAGTAACCTTTGTCTCATCACATTTTCAGGGATGCCTTACAGCTGAGTGAATAAGAGGATGACCCTTGGGGCAATCAACCTGGTTTGTGTTCTGGATCTTAGATAAGAAGATAGATAAGATAGCCTTTAAGTGTTTTATTTAAGCTTTGATTTTCTTTTGTGTAAAATGTAGATTATAATATGCATCTCAAAGGTTTATGATTACTAAATCATATGTGTTGAGGATTGCAAAGTTCCAGAACATAGGGAAAAAATCAGGAAATGAGGCCTATTTTTACTCTCCATGTCCCTCTAAAGCAGTGGTTCTCAACCTTTCTAATGCCGCGACCCTTTAATATAGTTCCTCATGTTGTGGTGACCCCCAACCATAAAATTATTTTCATTGCTACTTCATAACAGTAATTTTGCTAATGTTATGAATCATAAAGTAAATATCTGTGTTTTCCAATGGTCTTAGGCTCTACAGCAGCGGTTCTCAACCTGTGGGTCACAGCATTAGAAAGGTTGAAAATCACTGCTCTAAAGTTGTAGAATATAAAAATGGACATAAGACTTTAGCAGGACTTAAGAGCTTTATTTTTTATTTTTTATAATATGCTTTATCTTTAAAACAGTTTTAGGTTCATGGCAATATTGAACTGAAGATACAGAGATTTCCTATGTACACCCTATCCCCACATGCATAGTCTCCTCCAATATCACCATCCTCTACCAGGGTGGTACATTTGTTACAGTAATGGATAAACTTACATTGACACACCATTATTGCCCAGAGTTCATAATTTACATGAGGGCTTACTTTTCATGTTACATATTCTATGGGTTTGAATAAATCTATAATGTCATGTATCCATCATTATAGTATCATACAGTATACCTCATTACTCTAAAAATCTTCTGTGTTTTTCCTATTCATCCTTCCATCCCTGCTAACCCATGGCAACCACTTAACTTAAGTCAGGTAGGATGCCTTAAAGCTTTAGATTCTATTTTCTCTATGTTTCTATTTATAAAATTCAAACTTGTGATTATTTCTTTACCTGCAGTGCTTCGCTCTCCCCTCAAGTTTCACCTTATTCCCAGGCTGTTTCTAGATTTTTTCCCACAGTTGCACAAAGCAATTGCTTTCCTATTTTATTTATGGACTGTTGGTGCTTACACAATGTATTCAAGAGTCTATGCTTGCCTATATTGAGTCTCTGTCACTGAGTCTTCCTAAAGTGTCAGCCATAAATGACACATATCAACTTCAGAGCTTTATACATTAACCAGGTTTCTGGTTTCTCTAATTCAAATATCTTTGTGATATGGAGAAAAAAGTTAAGAGAAAGCAAAATGTGACTGGTATAAACATGAAAAAGGAAATCATTTTTTCAGAAAGCAGCATTTTTCAATTTCTATTTTCACATGGAGGAAACAGGCTCATAGAGACTGCCCCAGCACTCCTGTCCACTATCTCTGCCTATGTGACACTGAATATCAATCAAAAATGGGAAGTTAGCCCTGGCCAGTCTAGCTTAGTGGACAGAGTGTCAGCCTGCAGACTGAAGGATCCTGGGTTCTCTTCCAGTCAAGGGCACATAACTAGGTTGCAGCTCTATCCCCGGCCCTGGTTCAGGTGAGTGCAGGAGGCAACCAATAGATGTGTCTCTCTCACATCAATGTTTCTTTCTCTGTCTCTCCCCTTCCCTTCCACTCTTCTAAAAATCAATGGAAAAATATCGTCAGTGTAGATTAACAAAAAATAAATAAATAATGAGCAGGTAATATCTACCAAAAAATTTAGAAAATGTACTCCAACACACACACACACACACACACACACACACACACAATGATAATACCCAGTATTGGCAAGAGTGTATTGAAATGAGCATTCTCATATACTACTAATCAATAATAATAAAAGTATAATATGCTAATTAAACCAGACAGCCAAATGACCTTCCAGATGTTCTTCTGGACGACCTTCCAGACAAAGCCACAGATGCAAGGACCAAGGCCCTTGCATGAATTTCATGCATTGAGCCTATAGTGGTAGTATAAAATGTTCTCATCATTTCCATGGAAAAATTTTAGTAATAATGTTTTATTTTCCATTCATATTTTTTCTTAGAAATTTAGTTTCAAAAAATAATTTCATTGTCCATCAAGTTCCAGTTACAAGGATCTTCATCATAGCACATTATTAGAAAATATAACAGAAACAAACAAACAAAAATAACAAAGATTGGGTAAATAGTTTTTATGTATTCATATAAAGAATACATGCAAACATTTTTATGAATGATGCTAAATTTATTCAATACCATAGAAAATACCCTATCTAATAAAAGAGTAATATGCAAATTGACCATTACTCCAACACATAAGATGGCTGCCCCCATGTGAACACATGGTGGCCACCACAAGATGGCCAGCAGGGGAAGGCAGTTGGGAGGGACCAGACCTGTAGGGGAGGGCAGTTAGGGGTGACCAGGCCTGCAGGGGAGGGCAGTTAGGGGCAAACAGGCTTGCAGGGGAGCAGTTAGGCATCAATCAGGCTGTCAGGGGAGTGGTTAGGGGGTGATCAGGCTGGCAGGCAGAAGGGTTTAGGGGCAATCAGGCAGGCAGGCAAGTGAGAAGTTGGGAGCCAGTAGTCCTGGATTGTGAGAGGGATGTCCCAGATTGGAGAGGGTGCAGGCTGGGCTGAGGGACGCATACCCCCATGCACAAATTTTGTGCACCAGACCTCTGGTTTATAACATATTGTTAAATATGAAATGGTTACAAACAGTATGTAAAATATAAAGCTAATTTTAATATATATTTATATATTTACATATATATAAGCACTTTAAGTTGAGGTCAAGATAGTTGGCCCATTCAAGTCTCTCCTTTGAGCAAAAGGCTCGAAGTAGTGAGAAATACCTAAATATCATTCAGCTATTTTTCTAATAGGGAATAAAGAAGAATTTAACCCAATTTTGTGTCTTGGTATCCTGAACATTGTCTCACTGAAGTTCCAAAAACATCAAAGAATAATGTGACCCAGGAAGGGTAAGTAACATATGTGTTGCTAGATTCTAAAGCAATATTGAAATGTGAAATTTTATGGAGATCTTATGTTTGAATTATCTTCTTTTAACCTCACTACAACCTTGTTGCATCATTTTGTCATAATTATCTGCATTTACAAAGGAAATTGAGGATCTTGCCCAAAAATTGTCAGAGCTAGAATTTGAACTCAGATATGTCTGACCCTAAAACCCATGCCCCTTAATTACTTACCTCTAACATATATACATTGTTTCAGATTCAAGTAGTTTCCTATGCATCATCCATTTCCCATGTTCCCTTACTAAAAAATACCCAATGTTGATTGGGCTGACTGTGCAAAGCCAAAACCCCTACCTTCCCAGACACCCTTGTAAGTAGAGATGCAGAATTAACCCAAATCCAGATGATAAGAGTTAAATAGAAGTTGTCAGGTGAGGCTTCCAGGGAAATTTTGTAAAGGTCAGATGACAGGAATGTTTTGGACATTTTTCCCCTTTTTTCTTTACACCAGTATATGAACCTGAGCCTGGAGGGTCAACAACCATGTTGTTACACAATGAGGGTCAAATATGAGAATGAAGACACATGAAGGCTGAAGGAGCAGAAGACAGAACAGCTCAGATACCTAGTAGCATCACCATTCTGCATTCTGAAACTGCACTGTCCTCCCCTGAATGTCTCACTGTATGAGAAAGATGAATCCCTACCTACTAAGCCACCATTATTAGGATGGTTTTCCACTATTTTCAGATGAACACATCTTTTATCCTAAGACATTTTACCATGAAAATTCCATGTTGAGATCCAGAAGTCCTGACTGTCTAACTAGCTGTGACCTTGAGCTGTTTATCATTCTTTCTTCTTTGCCCTTGCTCAATATATAGGGTTTATATATTTAGTCTTTAAGTCTCTCTATAGCATGAGCATTTGGTGATTCTAGAACAATATGAATCAGCACTCTTTCACAATCTAGAGCTTCATGTCAAAACATATTTTATATTCTCAGCACTCAGAGTAAGCATCTGCTTAGCAATATTCTTTTCAACAGCTTTTTCCTTCCCCAATCTGATTCTTTTACAAGTGTATTGCCATAGTGGAGGATAAAGCATTTGTTGTATAATCATTTAAAATGTACCTTGCCTGCAGTTATTTTTACCAATACTAACTTTTAGGGATACAGTCACTGAAACAAGGGAACAGACACTGTCCTGCAGAAATAGGCAACATAAAACAAGGCCATTTACAGAGCAAGCTCATTAGGTGAACCTGGAGCAATGGAAAGACATACTGTCCAGCATCATTGGATTAACATTCAGCAGGAGCCAGCTATTCCCTGCCCACTCCAGAAGCTGCTTTTAGAATCTTTTTGCTCAGTGGAATTAACCCAACACTGATACTAACCTTTTGGTCTCCTCCATTTGAACCCCGCTTTTTACATTTTTTATATCATCAGTAAAACAGTCCATTTAACCAAGTCAAACTAGATTTTATCCTGGGTCAAAAGGAAATTAGTCTATGGAGAAAACATTTTGTCTTTAATTCAAAGGACACAAGACCGTCTGGCAGTAAATGCAGTGAATTAAAAACCCTGGGGTTTGGACCTGCCTCAGTCTATGACCATGTTCAAGTTATTGGACTACTCTGGGTTCCAGTTTCCTTATGTGTAAAGTAAAGGTGTTTGCACTGCATAATACATGAAGTCTCTTACCATGGGGCTGGAAGGCTAGCCCTGGTTTACTGCATCAGGGTGGAAAAGACTGATTCCATAGTGTTTTGCATCACAAAGCCTTAGTGTGACCTGTATTTCACCTTAATTCAGGCTATGCTGAGTTTTCTAATGGCTTTGCCAATACGCTTGAAATAACACCATTTGTTTACAGTAGAGGCAGCATTGCAAAATGGTGAGAAGTAGCTCTGCTGGAACCAGAGAGCTTAGACTGGCTCAAATTCTACCTTACTAGTTAGTTGTGGGGCTTTGGTAAGTCAGTTAACCTCACTGTATTTTGATTTATCTGTGAAATGGAAATGATAACAGCAACCACCTCAGTGAGTTGTTGTAAGAATTAAATGATTTCATATATGTAAATATTAGCATACTGTCAATACTATATGAGAGTTTATTACTATTTATTCAACTAATATTTCTTGAGCTCTGTATGCCTGGAACCAGATGAGGCTCTTCACATCCATGTTGCCTTCTGGTACTAAAAAATCTATACATGCCCTTTCTCATATGATCGAAAGGAAAGGTTGCATATATTCCCACATAACCAATTCGAGATAAGAAAATTTAGCCCTTATAGTCAAAGTCCAGAGCCCACACTCCTATTGACATATAGTGGGGATCCAGGCAGGTGGATATGATGCTATTAACAATGCTGGCAAAGGTCTCTCTAGTCCAAGATGCCTACTTTATCAATGCCTAAAATTCTGACACTAGCAAGACATGACTTTTCTCTTTCTACTGCAAATAAAAATGCTCTTGCGGAGGTAACCCATTAAAGCCCTGACATCCAAATATTTTTTTGTTTAGTAGATCTTTCTGAAAGCAGTGAGCAGCTGTGGAGTTGAGAATCTGCAAAGCCAAGCAGCACACAGAAGGCAGAGTTTGTGAATTCCACAATGTACTGGGCTCTGGGTACTTTCCCATGCTCATCTTTGGATCTTTACAACATCTAATAATGAATAATTCCTCGCATCTATTGTTTAAAATCTCACAGTATATTTTGACAACTGGACAACTGAGAGAATTGGATGAGCATTTAATGAGACTATAAATGAAGATGGTACAATTAATGATAATGTTAGGATTAAAATATATGTATCTGAAATATAAAGAGAGAGTTCCCATAGAACCTGAGTGGATATCATCCACCGTAAATTTCCCTCATCTCTATGTGGTATCTGTTTCCTCACCACTATTATTAATACAATTTAATTAATTGCTAAAAAATAAGAATTTATCATGGGCCAGTTTTCCATTTTGGTATTAAGTCATAATTTGTTTTCACAATAAAAACATTATTTCTGAGAAACCCAATATTGGGAATCAAACATTTCAGATACACTTGGGCTATAACATTAGAGTTCCTCTGCACTTCCTTTCTATTCCAAGAGCTTTAAATTAATAACCACATAGGCACTGTTGATTAAGCTCTTCCAATGACACCTTGCCAAGCTCTATGACTGCCAAATCACAGCCCTCAAATATCTCTGACTCATTACAGAGAAAAGAGAGCAGAAATCTAAAAATTCAAATAAGCAGCTCTCTAGATGCCAGTTTCCCCACTATCACAAGGAAATGCACACACGCGAGCGCGCACGTGTGTGTGTATAAAAGCATAAGTGGCCATTATGGCCAGTCGACCAAACAACCAGTCAACCTGTCGCTATGATGTGCATTGACCACCAGTTGGAAGACATCAATGCAGAAGCTGCCCCCTCATGGTCAATGCATTCCCACAGCTAACCTCCAGCAATCCCTCCCCAGGCCAGTCGTCTAAATCGTGAATTTGTGCACTAGACCTCTAGTAGAAAGGTAAGTATTACACCTATGCATGAATGTGATATCTTTGTCAGTCAATACCTTCCAGCAGACATGTGCCAGGGAACTGATAGGCACAGCTAAGCCCTTGGGGGCAAACATATGAGTAGAAGAGAATCCATGCATTAGATAAACTCAAGTTCTTGGAAAAGTCTAACATGCAAAAGAATTATCATAAAGGGTACTGGCATTAAGGACAGAGAAAGCAGTATTTTTTTTATTGATTTCAGAGAGGAAGGGAGAGGGAGAGAGAGATAGAAACACCAATGATGAGAGAGAATCACTGATTGGCTACCTCCTGAATGCCCCACATTGGGGATTGAGCCCACAACCCGGGCATGTGCCCTTGACCAGAACCAAACCCAGGAACCTTCAGTCTGCAGGCTAACTCTTTATCTATAGAGCCAAACCAGCTAGGGCAGCTAGATGTTTTTTTAATTATGAATTGATCAGAAAGTAAGGACATTCAAGCTATATCTGCTACATATATCAGTTCCCTGAACCCATGCTAATTTAGGAACAACTATAGGCATTTGCCATTAAAAGAAAAATAAACAAAAAAGAGAAGAGTAATAAAAAAATAAAATGTGTGACAATTTAAAATACACACATATTGGTATACATGTAGAGACATACATGCATGTACTTGTGGGTGATGTGTGAAAAAATAAATCTGTCTGTAGTGGAAGTTAATTTAGATGTCATATGCCTATTAAAAATGAAACCATTTTATTTCCTTACTCTTTCTCACCTACAGCCTATCTGTTCCTTAATGTGTGTTGAATTTATCCATCGCCATTATTTTAATCCAAGCCTTCATTGTCTGTCTCTCCTTGACCATTGCAACAGTCTCCTGTGTGTTCTCCCCACATCCACTCTTATTTCTCTCTGAGTCTTTCTCAATCCATCGTCTATTATGGTTATCTCGCACATAACTGACCAATTTATTTACAGACTCAGATCTCCTCAGTGGTTTTCCCTGACACTTTGGGGTAGAATCCAAAAGGCACACGATCTCATGTGACCTCCTGCCTTCCTGTGTGCCACCCTCACTTCCTGCCATTTCATCAGTTCACCTCTGCAGCCAAATGGACTCCTTTCCATTTTCAAATGAGGAAGGCTCTCTCCCTGCTCAGAGCCTTTACTCATTTGTTTCCCTCTGTTTTTTCCAGATATTTCCATTCATCTTTTGGGTTTTACCATCTCAGTTCTATCTCTTATTGATAGGTGTCTTCCCTAACCACTATATATAAAGTGGCCCCACCTTGGTTCCATCACTACACCCCATTTAATCACCTCATGGCACTTATGGTGAGATGTGGATCAACAAGTAATTGTGTATTTATTAGTGTAGTTATTTGCTTAATATCTGTATACCCCATCAGTGAAGGTAAAGGCCATACCTGTATATCCTTAATCTAGTACAGTGCCTGCTCAATCTTTCAACTTAATCATTCTGTTGATCCAAGAGTGATTCCTAATCAATTCAGGCAGCAAATATATGATTAGTCTGCCTGATAATATCTTCGTTTCATTGGAAAGTGATTATATTGAATTTCAAGCACTGGAGAAATTCAAGAGGTATACACCACTGCCCTTTTACAGTGTAAGTGGTAATGTGTATTTTCTGCATTTGATTTTTAAACTTTGATTATATGTGATGTTATCTGTATAATAGTTTATGTAATATTATAATTTGGCAGATCTTAAAAACTGTCTTGTCTATGACTCTCATTTATAAATATGTCCAAAAAAGTAAAGAAGCCTGGCTAAGGTCACAAAAGGAGTTAGTGGCAATACCATGTGAAAACCCAGATATCCTAATTTTGGGGATTGAACCCTCTCTACCATATAACCACATAAAATAGAATGCTAGGTTACTCTTCAGAGTTCTATACACACAAAAGAGAGAGAGAGAGAGAAATATGGCAGGAGAAAACCAGTGTTGATGCTTACTTAGAGATTATAACATTTGGGACAATGGGGGCAAATTTATTCTCAACCATTGGTCAATAAAGTGATCAATAAAATATGTTCTGTTCTTTTAGTTCCCAAGTCCTAATTGAGTAAATAGGCATTTAGTAGAGTAGACAATCTTTAACTTTTCTAACTCTGGAAACATTATGTAATATCTTACTGTATTGAGTTATTATGGAGCTAACTTTCTTCCAGGGAGAAACAGTAAACCTTGGGGGAAACAGAGCTCACTAAGATCTTCCCATTTATTTGTGTTAGTTTGGCAGGGAAAGTAGAAAGAACTCCCATCTGAGGTGCCTTAGTAATACTAGAAATAAGAACCTCGTTGTATAAGGAGAGTTACTTAGCAAAAAAAAGTTGAAGATTAATGATGCTAGATAAATTTTTGTTTGTTTATTTATTTATTTATTTATTTATTTATTTATTGTAATTAAAAGAAAGTTCAGAGAGGACCTAGCACAACAAATGCATCACTCCACACACAAAAAAAGCACAGCCTGAGCTTGGGTACAATTCCTTTGTTTCTTAATATTGAATTTCTAAGAAATTAGTTGCCTATTTTTTAAGGGTTTCTTTGGTGGAGTTAAAAATGATTTAATAAAGAAAATGAGATTCCCTGAAGTTTACCTTCTGGAAACACCAAAAACTTTATTATGATTAAAATCTATTAAAAGATGAGTTCACTGAGAGAAGAAATAGCTTATCATAAAGTTCTCTTTAAGTCTTAACACAGTATTGGGTTTTAACTTCTATAAAAACTTATAGAATAAAATTAAAACCAAACTAATCAATTTTCAGTTATTCATCACTTACTTTCTCTTGACTTTCTGACATCATTTACCTATTATTCTTAAAAAATTTTATTATTACCATAGCCAGTTTGGTTGTGTCTAGAGCAGTGGTTCTCAACTTTCCTAAGGCTGTGACACTTACATACAGTTCCTCATGTGGTAGTGACCCCCAACCATGAAATTTTGCTACTGTTATTTATCGTGATGTAAATATTTGCATTTTCCAATGGTCTTAGGCGACCCCTGTGAAAGGCCTTCGACCCCGAAGGGGTCACGACCCACAGGTTGAGAACCGCTGGTCTAGAGCATCAACCTAGTAACTGAAAGGTCCCAAATTCAATTCCAGTCAAGAGCACATGCCAGGGTTGCAAGCTTGATCCCTAGTAGGGGGCATGCAGGAGACAACCAATCAATGATTCTCTCTCATCATTGATGTTTCTATCTCTCCCTCTCCATTCCCCTCTGAAATCAATAAAAATATATATATTTCTTAGAAATTTATTATTTACTTTCATTATTACTACATTTAACACATAAATGTTATAACTCATGAGCACAAGGACTGATATGAGCCTCATAAAGTTATTCGTATTTTTCTTAAAAATAAACAAAGGAAGGAAGGAAGGAGGGTGGGAAGGAGGGATGAGAGCAGGATGAGGAAGGGAGGAAAAAATCAATTCTAGACCCTCAGGAAACAACTGTGTGAACAAAATTAATACTTTTGAAAACCAATTCTCAAAATCTTGAGCCACAGCAGTGGAATTTTAAACTATGTTGTGATAGTTCCCCAGGACTTCTACTAATACTAATCATCCTAGTTACTCACTGAAGCAGCTTCAGGGTTGAGTACTGATGACTGACATTTCTCTTCCGATAATTGCCTTTAGTTTAACCACTAGAAATGTCTAACTTGAAAATAAATGCCTATGCTCTGAGTGATCTCTTTGTTCTGGATAGGGAAAAGAAAAAAAAAGTTTCTGGCATGTGTGACTTTAGCTTTAGGGTTCTGGTTCTGGCCAAACTATGATTCTGAGCTGATAACCCAAGTTCCCCAGAAAGGTAGAAAACTTCACCCACTCAGAAAAATCAAGCTGGGTCCTTTCCATTATAGAAGACCCTGCAGTATGAAGACCCTTACTCTGACGACACAGGACAGTCCTGGGCTAAGTGGAGTTTAAGACTTTTAACAACACACAGCTGTCATCAAGCATGACCTTCTGTCTCAAACAGGCATGGAATGGCCTAACTTAACTAAGAACGGGTTTTGAAGTTCAGTTCAAGGTGAAGCAGAGGCCATGTGCTTGTCACCTCAACCAAGTTACTCTGTGCAGCCTCTCAATGAACTACGGAAATGCCTCTAGGGAAGGTTCTGGCTTTGTCCTGCCCACGATCTGTTCTCAGTAGGTTTCACATGGAACAGATGCTGAGTGACGTTTCATAGAATAATCGAAGCTGATTTCCCTGCCACAAACCCACACATGCACATAAGGGCTTTCTTTGTCATGTTTAATGACACACCTACACTTCAAGAAACCATACATCCTGGATATAATTCTGTTAATTTGAAACCAGTCAATGTTTCTGGAGGCTGCTTCTCATGCAATGCAAACTCTAGGAACACAGGGAATGTTATCATCTGGTTTTCTTCCTGTACTACATACATACTGTCATTTGGTTAAGTATTAATAGATGACAAAAGGAAAATTCCAATAAAAATACCCAAATATTTAACCTGCAAAAAGAAAATAAAAAGTCTTTTACTTCAAGTCTGTCATTCTGAGGGTGGTACAAATGGCTTAATATTTTACATTTGCTTGGAAACATCAGGGAATAAATACTCCACATCAAAATTAATTCTCAAAATTCACTAAGTTTTTGGGGCCACAATAAAAGATTATCAATATGCAAGGGAGTTGGGCTACTTAATATCTAAGGTTTCTCATAGCTTTAACATTCTCTTGATTCTGCAATGGAAATACAGAGCATGGGCAAAGATTGTGGTATAGCTGATGGAATGAACAGAGAGTATAGATGAAGACTCTAAGAAAGGTACCTCTGGAAACACCAAATAATTCCATTATTAATGTCACATAATAAATTAATTTTTCAGACTAACCAGACATTGTGCTAAATATGAAGTGCTAATATTCATAAAATTTTTCCCAAAGTTTTTCTTCAAAAAGGCTTAAATTTGTATAGGGAATTTATAATGCACAAAGCAATTTCATGTACATGATCCTGTTTAATCCTGAAAACAATTCAGCTATTAGGGATTAAGAGTATGTATGGGCCCTCTTGCCCACCATAGCACAGTACAAATACCAGTCATGGACTGCACAACACCTGTATTCACCAGATCTCCTGAGATGGGATTTTTGGTTCTCATGCTGACCTCCCCCTCATTTAGCTACCAGTTTTGACTCTCTTTTGTGACTTATAAACCAGGACTAATTATGTACCACAATTATGCCACTCATTAGGCCAGCGGTCGGCAAACTCATTAGTCAACAGAGCCAAATATCAACAGTACACAATTGAAATTTCTTTTGAGAGACAAGTTTTTTAAACTTAAACTTCTTCTAATGCCACTTCTTCAAAATAGACTCACCCAGGCCGTGGTATTTTGTGGAAGAGCCACACTCAAAAGGCCAAAGAGCCGCATGTGGCTTGTGAGCCGTGGTTTGCCAACACAGCATTAGGTCATCCCTGGAAGTTTCAGGTATGTTAGAGCCACTCCGGCCAGGCCAGTGAGGCTCAGTGGTTGAGTGCCAACCTATGAACAGGGACGTCACAGCTCCTTTCGTGGTCAGGGTACATGCCTAGATTTCAGACTTGATTCCCTGTGTGGGGCATGTAGGAGGCGGCCTATCAATGATTTTTCTCTCATCATTGATGTTTCTATCTCTCTCTCCCTCTCCCTTCCTCTCTATAATCAATAAAAAAAAAAAAACATTTTTAAAAAGAGCCCCTCTGTTAGTCTTGGCCTTCAGTATAGCCTTTCGCTCTCCTACCATTTCTTTCCATGGAAATAAGAAACAACAAATTCCATTTCAGTAACATAATGTGAAATATCACTATGCTTCTGAAATGAAAACTAATTTCACTCTTGTGCCAATGAAAATTTCACACGAAGCTAATGAAGCTTTTAGCTTCAGGGCAGCTCATTTACATGGCTCCTTCAAAGGCTCTGGGAGAAACCATAGTAATATACTTATATGCATAACTTTTTCTTAAATTCCCAAGTGCATTATAATTATTTTTTTCTTTTTCTTAAATAAGGCCCTCCAAATCAGACCCAACAACTTTTAAATCTCCCCCTACTCTTGAGAGTGGCTTAGGCAATTGGATTACATACTGCAGCTATTAATTCTACTTCTAGTGGTTATGGCATTAGCGTGATATCTAAAAACAGGTTGATAAGAGCAAATTTAAAAGCAGTTTCTTCAGAGAGAGAGCAAAGCATTTTTCAATAATAAAGTTTAGCGGAGCTTCTCAAATTAAGGAGTAAAATTAGGAGTTTTAATAACCAAACACATAGGGGACGCTTATCTCCACTCCACTAATGATTAAAAATTAAAGTGATATTATACAACTAATGGGAGATTTAGAGGATTATTCAGGGATTTTAATACTCTTCTATAATAGATAAGTATGAGATAAGGTAATTTCTGAGAATATTGTAATATCATTTAAGTCATTTTAAAAAATAAGCTCAGCTTCAATTTGAACCAATAAAACGGATTTAAAAATTTTCAAGGTTAAACTACATGCACAATATGGTAGATAATATATTTATATTGTGTACAAACACTTATGTACCAAAAAGATATAGAAAAGCAAATATAGATCCAAAAAGTTAGTGTATAATGCTCTTAGTGATGACAATTCTTACCTTTATATTTCCCTTTTTTTAGACATTTTTATGGTGAATGTAAACCATGCTCATAATAAAAAATAAACATTCATTGTCAAGAATGTCTTTTATGTCAAGTGGTGCTTCAAATACAATTATATCTGCATTCAGGTTAGGCTCCATTAAATTGAATTTGGTTTCCCCAATTTGCATCACCTTTGAATCCCTGTGTTATGAGAAGCCTTTCTACGGATCTACACAAAAATATAAAGTAGCAACTTTTTGAAAATTAACAATTTTTTCTCATTTCTGGCTATGAAGTAACTAGAAGTGGATAGGAATTTATCCCTTATTCAAAATTAAAAAAATATAAAAATTAAAAATAAAGCTGATGAGAAAACAATCTGAACTTTGAGAGGCTGTGATAAGTACTCTCAGCAGCTGAGTTAAATCATGAGTTAACTTTCACATAATGTTTTGATTTCTGTTATAACTTTTAAAAATTTTCGGAATAGCCTGCTTCCTTCAAGAACCAGGTGGTTAAATGAAAGTAATTTACTGCTAATCAAGAGTCTGAATAAGTGAATCAGAAAAAAAACTGGAAACATAAGCAAGTATGATAAGCAATCACATAAATAGAAATTCAAAATGAAGGAAAAGGGCGGGGAAGGGGGAAGGGACTAAAACAGCCTAGTTGTTTATAGAAACTACTAAAGGTGATAAAAATAAACGTATTACCTTCACCTCAGATATATTTAAAATATACACTGAAACTATTAATTTTTAATTCAATCTAATAATAAAATGGTGACAGCAAGAAAGAAAATAAAATAGTGAAAAGAGAGAAGAGGAGGATAGATGAGAAGAGAGAAAAAGAAAGGAAGAAGGAGGAGTTGGAGGAAGAACGAAAGAAAGGGAAGGAGGGAAGGAGGATAGCAAGGAGGAAAAGAGGAAGACAGGAAGGTGAGAGGGAGGAAGGGAGGGAGGGAGGGAAGGAAGGAGGGAAGAAGAAAAAATTATCCCCATGGCCTAATACCAGCTATACCACAATACTTTTTTTGTAAATGGCCAGTAAGGAGAGAAAATAAAGTCACATATAATAACTGAATTAAGATACAGACAACATTCTCTGTACATATTTAATTGCTTCAAGTGACATAATATCAGTTAAAATAAAGTTAACTGTTTCAGGGATAAGAGTGGTAAAGTTGTATTTTTATAACCCTTTCTTTCTTACAGAAGATGATAACAATATCTAGTCTAATTTTGGGATTTGTTAAGTGAAAATTACCCAAGGTAAGTTCCAGAAGAAATATAAAAACTAGTGTGGAGCATTCTTAAAGCTCAAATGCCAATGTTAAAGCACTTTAAAGCACTATTTTGTCACTTAAATGATGTCATTACATTACATTTTTAATATAACTTTGCTCATATCAATAATAGAAAATTTTACCTTTTTGTTTAAATAATGAACTGGGTTTTAAAATTTTTTCTTATTTCAAGAAACCTAAGCAATTTTTCTCTCCCCAGAGTTCTGTGGTCATTAATGCAAACTGAAGAAGTGCATTTGACTAGACTCTCTAAATTATAAATGACCATGATGATTTGTTTAAAAGATAAGCAGGTATTTAAAGTTATGAGGACCAAAATGCTCTCAATTTCATCACAATTCATGAATATTTTCATTTAACTGTTGTTAGGGTGTGGTATGATATGTTTTTTTCAGAAATTTTTATTATACTGTGTCCAATCCTTATGCCACAAAAATAGACAGAAATGAATATAGCTGATATTTAGATCATGGAAATAATTGTAGCCAACAAGTGATATATTGATACATATATATGCATTTACTAATGTATTATAGTGAAGAGTGTCTCTAAGTAGATGAAAAAATTAAAAATATTATCTGGAAAAATTAAATATTTATTGTATTTAGAGTCTATCTCTCCCAAAATTGATGCAAATATTTAATGTATTCTTTAAAATCTACAATGAGGAAAATATTACATATATAAGTAGTCTTGACCTAAATTACAAAACAATGAAACTCAGAATTTTAAATTTGCTATAAAGTGTCCAGTGTACAATTAAAACAGTGTGTGTTTGTTTGTTTTAAATATAGTTTTGGGAGCATAGTCTTTATTAAAATCACTTACTAGCTCAAATTCCTAGGACATTTGTTTTTTAAATCTGTAAAATAGGAAAATGATATTGAGTTTCTATGGTTATAAAGATAAATAAAAATGCTTGCAAAGCATGTTACCTGGTACTTAATATTTTGAAACAGTTATTTAAAACTTAAGCTAGAAAAAAAAAAATGGCAGTGAAATAGATGTACATGTCCCAAGCCTTGTCCGGGAACAGACAGAAAGAACAGCTGAGGGTCACACGGGGAGTGTTTGTTGGCGAGTTAAGGGACAGCTATACTCCAGGAGAAGGTGGGGGACTGCTGGATGGGGCTCCCCTGACCAGGCAGCCCCCACTGCTGCCAAATTCCCTCCTGGAGCCACCAGCTCACACGTAGAAACCGTGCCATCTTGAAGGGGAAAGTGGATGTTAACAGAAGCCCAAAAATCTACAACTACAGTACCCATCGAACAGCTGTGAACCCCAGAACACTGGATCCCAATTGGTGCAAACATGCAGATTCAGAAGAGCTCTACACTCCACCACAGAAAGGTCAGATTTTGCCTGGGATAAGTGAAGTCTCTGGTCCCAGCAGGAGAGAGAAACAGACGCACTGTAGTAGCTGGATGACCAGGGGAAGTCTGCACCTAAGGAAATCCGTGGCTGTGGGGCTGGCGTGATCCATGAATGTGGAAGGGGTCCTCAGAGCTGCTAACAGAGGGGATATTTAAAATGCAACCCATTTTGATCTGACCCAAACGGACAGTCTGAGAGTTTTAAAAGTATGCCGGCTGCTTGGACATGACGGGGAAGGGAAACCACGCAACTTGCACACAGTTCCAGAGTTGGCGCACTTGAGCTTTTTCCTCTTCAGATCCTTGCTTCTGATTGCTAAGCCAAATACATAGGAACACCCAATTGGGGTCACCCTAAAAGACTGCAGGGTAAAGTTGTTTTTCTGGAACCTGGGGATCAGAGCAGGGAGTGACCATTGGAGAACCAGCTCTGGGGTAGCCCAATCCCACAAACTGGTATTGAGTACCACAGGGAAAGCAGGATCTAAGCACATAGGTTAGAGAGGACCTATACTATTGGAGGTCAATCCAGAAACACTGCCACCCAGGGGCTGAATCACAAATTGACTCTTGTGTAATCACAAATAAAGGAATAAAGAAATTAAGACACACTGACTGCTTAAAAATCAGGACTGGCTTACAACACTGAGGAGCAGTGGAAAGCAGGGAACTACAATATTGTCCTGACTGGGAAATAGGCGTGCCAAACAGAATAGAGGAAGTGAATGAGCTTCACTACTGCACATTCAATTTTTATATTTTATATTTTTTATAGTTTTTTTCCATATTTTACTTAAGAAACTATTTTTTTTCTTTTTTCCTCACTTGATTTTATTTTTATTATTACATTTTTATTTTCAATCAATATTATTACTACTACTATTTTATCTTTTTGTTTAAAAAAAGTATCATTTTTTCTCTTTATTTTACTTTGAGATTAGTGTTCTACATTCTATTTTCATCTTTCCTTTAGCATCATTTTACTCTATCTCAACTCTATCTTTATGTCATCACTCTCTTCCTAACTTTTCCTCTTTTGTTGTCCTGTTTCTCTTACCCTTTTCCTACTTTAGATTTTTCCTATTCTTTCTTTTGACTCCCTGTTAAAATTTCACCCTACTTATATATTTAATTTCCAATCCCCTGCTCTAAGTCCATATACACCTCTCTCTTCTCTGTCTTCACTATGCAAAAAATTGTTTTTTCTCTATCCTTTTGTTGTGGTTTGCTTGAATGTTGATTATATCGATTTTTTATGCTTTTTTGTGAAATGGTTTTGCTTAATCTTTTTTGTTTTGTTTTCGTTTTTGTTTGCTTTATTTTTGTTTGTTTTTTTTGCTTTTATTTTCCTTCATCTCATTTGATATTAGTTGTTGCTTATAGTTTGTATTAATTTTCAGGTACTTATTGCTGGCATTTGTTGGGATTAGTGGTTGTTCTATTGGAGTTTTCTCCCCATATATATAGTTTGTTTCCCTTCTCTTTCTTATTCTCTTGATTTTCACTCTTACTATTTTTTTTCTTCTCCCAATTTCATTTTGGCACTCCTGTCTTTTTTTTCCCTCGCTTCTTCTTTCTCTCCTATCCCCTAATTTTCCTCTCTCTGGTGATCACCTTTATTTGTGGTTATTAATATCATGAATATATTTCTATTCAGGGCCTTGTGCGCTGTACCTGGTTGTGTTGTATTTTGTGCCTTTAAATTTACGCAGGAAAGAGAGAACTACATAACCAGACACCAGGGAAGAGAGACAATGGGGAGACAAATAAATAGCCTACATATGAAAGAAAAGAAGGCATCACTAGAAAAGGAAGTAAACGAAATGGAGGCAAGCAACCTGACAGAGAAAGAATTCAGAGAAATGGTCTGAAGGTGGCTCAAAAGAAAGGAAGACAAATTCGACAATATGAGTAAGAAGCAAGAAGAAATGAAGAAGAACCAAGAAGAAATGAAAAATGACATTGCTGCTGTAAATAACTCAATAGAAAGCATCAAAAATAGACTAGAGGAAGCAGAGGACCATATCAGTGAGCTAGAAGACAAGGTAGGAAAAAATACCCAAGTAGAGCAGCTTCTGGAAAAAAAATTAAAAAGCAGGAGAACCAGCCTAAGGGAACTTTGGGACAACATGAAACAAAATGTCTGCATAATAAGGATTCCAGAAGGAGAGGAAACTAAGCAAGGAATAGAAAAGCTGTTTGAAGAAATAATGACAGAAAACTTCCCTAATATAGGGAAGAAAAACCCCACACAAATCCAAGAAGCTCACAGAGTCCCAAATAAAATGAACCCAAAAAAAGCCAATGCCAAGGCACATTATAATTAAATTGGCAAACATCAAAGTAAGAATCTTAAAAGTGGCCAGAGAGAGACAAAGGAACCCCCATCAGACTAGTGACTGATTTCTCAACAGAAACTCATCAGGCCAGAAAGGAATGGAATGATATATACAAAGTTTTTCAAATGAAGGATCTGAATCCAAGAATACTGTACCCAGCAAGGCTACCAATCAAAATTCAAGGTGAAATCAGGAGCTTCACAAACAAACAAACAAAAAAAAAAAGACTAAGGGAATTTATTACCATCAAACTAGCAAAGCAAGAAATGCTAAAAGGTCTGCTGTAAAAAAAAAAAAAGAAACAGGAATCAAAGAAGGAACACAGGGGTATAGAATAAAAATGGCAACAAAGAAGTACCTATAAATAATAACTTTAAATGTAAATGGATTAAATGCCCCAATCAAAAGACATAGGGCAATGGACTGGATTAGAAAACATGACCCATATATCTGTTATCTACAAGAAACCCACCTCAGAAAAAAAGACACACACAGACTGAAGGTGAAGGGATGGAAAAAGGTTTTTCAGGTGAATGAAAATGAAAAAGAAGCTGGGATAGCAATACTTATATTACACAAATTGGATCTCAAGTGAAGGATGTAAGAAAAAATAAGGAAGGCCACTTCATAATACTAAAGGGAACAATTCAACAGGAAAAAATAACTCTGGTAAACATATATGCACCCAATATAGGAGCACCCAAATACATAAAAAAACTCCTGGAAGATATCAAGGGAGAGATTGACAGCAATACAATCATAGTAGGAGACTTTAATACCCCACTATCATCATTGGACAAATCCTCTAAACAAAAAATCAGTAAAGAAACATCACTCCTAAATTACTCACTAGACCAGATGGAATTAATTGACATCTTCAGAATATTTCACCCCAAAGCCACAGAATATACATTCTTCTCAAGTACACATGGGTCATTTTCAAAGATAGACCATATGTTGGGTCATAGGCAAAGTCTTTTCAAATTCAAGAAGATAGAAATCATATCAAGCATCTTCTCAGATCACAGTGGCATAAAACTGCAAATCAACTACAATAAAAAGAATCCAATAAATCAAACACATGGAGCTTAAACAGCATGCTGTTAAACAATGACTGGGTTACCAGAGAGATCAAGGAAGAAATAAAAAACATAATGGCAACAAATAATGAAAACATAAGAATCCAAATCTATGGGACCCAGTGAAAGCAGCCTTGAGAGGGAAGTTCATAGCTCTACAAGCCTACTGCAAAAACCAAACAACAATGGTAATAAATTACCTAAGTCTACAACTCAGAGTTAGAAAGAGAGTGACAAGAAAGGCCCAGTGTAAACAGAATAAAGGAAATAATAAATATCAGAGCGGAGATAAATGACATAGAGGCCAAAGAAACAATACAAAAGATCAACGAAACCAAGAGCTGATTCTTTAAAAGGATAAACAAGATTGATGAACCTCTAGCCAGGCTCACCAAGAAGCAAAGAGAGAGGGTTCAAATAAACAAAATCAGAAATGAAATAGATGAAATAACAACAGACCCCACCGAAATACAAAGAATTGTTACAAAAATACTATGAACAACTCTATTTCAACAAACTGAACAACCTGGAGGAAACGGACATATTCCTAGAAAAATACAACCTTCCAAAACTCAATCAAAAAGAATCTAAACATCTCAATAGGCCAATAAGTATGGAAGAAATTGAAGCAGTCATCAAAAACTTCCAGCAAACAAAAGTCCAGGGCCAGACAGATTCACAGGGGAGTTTTGCCAAACATTCAAGGAAAAATTAAAACCTATCCTCCTCAGACTATTCCAAAAAATGTAAGTGGAAGGAACACTTCCAAGCTCCTTCTATGAAGCCAGCATCACCCTAATACTAAAACCAACACAATGAAAGAGAATTACAGGCCAATATCTGTCATGAACATAGATGCCAAAAACCTCAACAAATTCTAACAAATCGGATCCAAGAGTACATCAGAAATATCATACACCATGACCAAGTAGGATTTATCATCTCAGGTTGCAAGGATGGTACAATATCTTCAAATCAATAAACGAGATACATCACATAAACAAATTGAGAGATAAAACCACATAGTCATATCAATAGATGCAGAAAAAGCATTTGAAAACATCCAACACCCTTTCTTGATAAAAACTCTCAACAAGGTGAGAATAGAGACCAAAGAAACAACACCTCAATCTAAAAAAAGCTATACATGATAAACCCACAGCTAACATCATACTCAATGGGCAAAAACTAAAACCATTTCCCCTAAGAACAGGAACAAGACAGGGATGCCCACTCTCACCACTCTTATTCAACATTGCAATTAGACAAGAAGAAGAAATGAAAGGCATCCAAATTGGAAAAGAAGAAGTAAAGCTGTCCTTATTTGCAGATCACATGATATTGTACATAAAAAAAAAACCCAAAACACTCCATCAAAAAAACAAATAGACTTAATAAGTGAATTTGGCAATGTAGCAGGATACAAAATTAATGCAAAGAAGCCTATTGCATTTCTATACACTAATAGTAAATTTACAGAAAGTGAGACTAAAGAAGCAATCCTATATGCCCTCACACCAATAAAATTAAGATACCTAGGAATAAAATTAAGGAATAAACTTAACTAAGGAGGTTAAAGACCTATATGCAGAAAAATATAGGATACTGAAAAAAGAGATAGAGGAAAACATAAACAGATAAAAGAACATACCATGCTCATGGATTGGGAGAATCAACATCATTAAAATGTCCATACTACCCAAATCAATCTATAGATTCAATGCAACCCCATTAAAATACCAATGGCATATTTCACAGACCTAGATAAAAGTCTCCAAAAATTCATTAAAAAAGACCCCAAATAGCCATAGCAATCCTGAGAAAGAAGAACAAAGTAGGTGGGATCTTAATACCAGATTTCAAGCTGTATTACAAAGCCATTATTCTCAAAACAGCCTGGTACTGGCACAAAAACAGACATATAGATCAATGGAATAGAATAGAGAATCTAGATACTGACCCAAACCACTATGCTCAATTAATATTTGAAAAAAAGGCATGAATATACAATGTAGTCAAGACAGTCTCTTCAATAAATGGTGTTGGGAAAACTGGACAGATACATGCAAAAAAAAATGAAACTAGACCACCAACTTACACCATAAACAAAACTAAACTCAAAGTGGATACAAGACTTAAACATAAGATGGGAAACTAGAGGAATCTACAGCCAGCAAAATCTCAGACACATGCCAAAAGAACTTCTTCACTGATACCACTCCTAGGGCAATGGAAGCTAAAGAGAAAATAAACAAATGGGACTACATCAAAATAAAAAGCTTTTGCACAGCAAAAGAAACCATCAACAAAACAACAAGAAAGCCCACTGTATGGGAGCACATATTTGTAAATGTTATCACTGATAAAGGTTTAATCTCCAGCATCTTCAGCCAACTTATACAACTTAATAAAAGGAAGATAAATGATCCAATAAAAAATGGGCAACGGACCTAAATAGAATCTTTTTGAAAGACAAAAAGAAGGCCAAGAGACACATGAAAACATGCTCAAAGTCACTAATTATCTGAGAGATGCAAATCAAAACAACAATGCAATACCACCTCACATCTGTCAGAACGGCTATCATCAACAAATCAACAAATGACAAGTGTTGGTGAGGATGCAGAGAAAAAGGAACCCTCTTGCACTGCTGGTGGGAATGCAGTCTGGAGCAGCCACTGGGGAAAACAGTATGGAGTTTCCTCAAAAAACTAATAATGGAACTCCCATTTGACCCAGTAATCCCACTCCTAGAAATATATCCTAAGAAACTAGAAACACCAATCAGAAAGGATATATGCACCCCTATGTTCATAACAGCGCAATTTACAATAGGTAAGATTTGGAAACAGCCTAGGTATCTGTCAGCAGATGACTGGATCAGAAAACCATGTTACATCTACACAATGGAAGACTATGTTGCCATAAAAAAAGAAGGAATTCTTACCATTTGCAGCAACCTGGATGGAACTGGAGAGCATTATGCTAAGTGAAATAAGCCAGTCAATGAAAAAAAAAATACCACATGATCTCACTCATTTATGGATAATAAAGAACATTATAAACTGGTGAACAAAAAGATAGATACAGAAGCAGTAAAGCATCAAACAGACTGTCAAATTATAGCAGGAAGGTTAGAAGAGGTGGGGTAGATAAGACTTGTATGCATGCAGATAAGCATAACCAATGGATACAAGACACTGGGGGTGAGGGCATGTATTGTATGAGGGGGGCAATGGGAAGATATGTACACATGTAATACATTAATTTAAAAATGGGGAAAAAATAAAGCTTAAGCTAAAAAAAATAGTTTTATAAAATAAACAATGCTGATTCCTTAGGAGAAAATTTTTGCTAATCCTAAAAACTGAGTTTTTCTGCTTTCTGATGGATATCTGGATACATCACTATTTCCTATATCCAATGATGCCACTAAAATAAAACTAGAAATTTTAAAAATCAGAATAATTCCACTAGAAACCTGGGAAGGGTGCCAGCCGCAGACCAGAACATTTGGGGGAATTTCTAGAAGATACAGGCAGATGGGATCAGATTGATGGTACAACCAAAGAAAGGTGAACCTGTAGCACTGAACAGGCAGAAGAGGCTGCTAAAGAAGTAAATGTTCCTCTTGGAATTCAAGAAGAACATCAACATCAAAGACAGCAGGGACTGGAAGCACATTTGTGTAGTGGAATGGCGAGCTGCAAAATTGCTACCCTGTTGATTGTACATGAAAACCTCAGGAAGAGCTCCCCAAATAAAATAGAAGATCTGATGGGAAACATACAAAAGTTATTGGGGCAAAAGAAGGAGAACCACTGTGGTGTTCCAGGCAACTTGTGAACAAGGACCCCTACAACTATTAAGAAAACTCTCTTGGTAAATTAGAAGAAATATCCTCCTAGTCACAACCATATACCCTCTCTCTACACAAATCTCCTCCATAAATAAAATCTAAATTTATTCACCAAGGGAATTATTTTATTCACTTTTTCTGGGAAACCATCTCTAGCTATCATTTCTTACCAATCTCAGTTCTCAATTATAAATACAAATATTTCAGAACAGCCAACTATGTAGAAACAGTTCTTAGACCAAACCAAGGAACTAATACACCATGGGTGCTTATCTCTTTCTCCATCAATTTAAGGATGAATAAATATAAGGATGAATCCATCAATATAAGGATGAATAAAATATAGAAGGATATTCAAAGAATATATTATTTAATTACATGGGATGACAGTATTACAAGATTATATCTTAATTTTCAATGCTTTGTTTTACTGAAATTTGAATAATATATTCAAATTGGCTTATTCTAGAAGTTAAAGCATTTTTCAATATAAAAAATTTGTAATGAGTCAATATGTTAACTGCTTAATTACATGATCATCCTAACATGAGGAAAACATATTTGATTCAGGTTTAAAAATTATACTGAATTAAAGATAGATGAAATCTCTCAAGTTGTTGAATGATATCTATCAAATACAAGTAAAAAATGCATTGAGACGTAAACAATGAAAAGATTTTAATATCCACTATCAGTGTAATTATGTAGCACAGTTCATAGCTATTGTAAAGGACAAGAAAATAAATTATGCATATCTAAGGCAATAAAACAAGGGAAAAGATAAATCATCAAATATGAGCTGAAAAGCAACGAAATTCATTTTGTAGTAGCCTACATGTTTATCTATTAGTTAATAGTGAAGATAAACTAGAAAACAGAATGAAAATGTAAGCACACAATGTTGACCAGATACAGATCATCCAATCAAAATCAATAACTTTTATAATAACC
Source organism: Lasiurus cinereus (assembly GCA_011751065.1). Classification (NCBI taxonomy): domain Eukaryota; kingdom Metazoa; phylum Chordata; class Mammalia; order Chiroptera; family Vespertilionidae; genus Lasiurus; species Lasiurus cinereus. Next base: position 20,881,956 of record JAAGEH010000018.1, on the reverse strand, counting down.
AACCAAGAAATATTGTGAAAAACTCCAATTCACAATTACAGTAACAAATCTAAAAAGAGTAGGAACAAGCTGAACAAGAAATGTGCCAGACCTATATGAATGAGAAGACAGTATTACAAGATTATATCTTAATTTTCAATGCTTTGCTTCACTGAAATTTGACAATCAGTGCTGAAATTAATTTGAAGAATAAGCAGATAATATAATTTAAAAATATGGATAATAAGTAATAAAATGGGATGGTATATTATATTGCATAGAAAGCTATAGCTAGATCAACAGAACTGCAGGACTGGCAGCCATTGAGAACTCACTGTGTGCCAAGCACTGCTCTAAGTGTGAGATATATAGACAGATATATCTCTATCTACGTTCCTACACAGACGTATAATCATTAATCCTCAAAACAACCCTATCATTGTTATCACCATTTTAAGATGTTGAAATTGAACCACAGAGAAGTTAAGTAACATACCTAATGTTACACAGGTAGTGTTTTTAAAATCTATCAGATTGAGGGAAGTTGCTCAGTTTCCTCTGTCAAATACCCATTTTCTCAATCAGATGTCCAACCAGAACTATAACTTTAGCATCTAAAGTGCAGATTTGCTGGGTTGTTTAAAGAATCTTTATGGGCTGAGACCAGTTTGGCTCAGTGGATAGAGTCGGCTTGCGGACTGAAGGCACATCTCTACTGTGGGGCGTGCAGGAGGCGGCTGATCGATGTCTCTCTCTCATCAATGTTTCTGACTTTCTATCTCTCTCCCTTCCTCTCTGTAAAAAATCAATAAAATATATTTAAAAAAAAAAGAATCTTCATGGGCTTTATTCCTTAATCATGCAATTGATAAAAATGATACATTTTAAAGATACCCCTAGCATATCTTCAGTACCCAAAGTATTGGAATGATGAATGAATAATAAACTTGAATACTGAGTTTCTGGTCTAAAGCATCTTGTCATTAATGTATTTTCTAATCTTTGAAATGAGGACAGCAATACAAAATTTTCAATTACTGCAAGGATTACATAAGAATATGTATGATTTATATAGTCTACCTGTTGGATAAATAATCTCATCACCCAAACATAACTGATATTATAATTTTAATACATTCATTTCTAATCAGTTTGATGTTATAATAGTATAATGATTTAGAAGTTGGCTTGCTTGAACTTACTTTTGTGTAATAAAGATGTTTACATTTCTATTTAATCATGATTTGGAAGGCCTAATGTTCTACTGAGCCAAGGTATACTAACTCACATAAGCATTCCACAACTACTGTTCATTTATTTGGAGTTTGCTTTGTTTGGCCTTTGTAATTATACATAACACCTCAATGAGTTTGTACATATAGTTTTGTCTATTTTGTCATAAAAAATAGATTTCCTGGGGAAAGATTATAAATAATTTTATTTTAATATATATGCCAGATTGTTTTTCAATTTCTGGTAGAAAAACAATTTACCACCAACATACAAGGATACCAGTTTCAAACTTCATTATTTAGAATCACTTTTGCCCTTAGCAATCATTATAGTTAAAATAATGTTCCTAACAGCCTAACTGTTCTTATTTTACTGTCTCAAAATTCTGAGACAGTAAAATTAATCAGCAGAGTCTGCACCAGTCCACAGTGTAAATACACATCCTCTACCACTTTCCTTTCAGTTTCAACATGTTGACAACATGTAATAATTCATCTAGAGGAGTTCATACATATAGTTCCAAAATTTTACTAAAGGTAGCTTGTGGGAACCTCTTTCACATCCTGCGTGGTTCAGGGTTCTCGTTCAGGGTTCAGGTTCTGGAGGAGGCCGCACGCAAATGAAAAGAGAGACTAGAAGAGCATTAATTTGGCAATATTGGGGGGCCAGCCGGGAGCCTTCCTCTAGTGGAAAGACTACTACCTTCCTTTGGCCTTGCTATCCCTTTTATTTAGGTTTGGGATACATCCTTTGCCCTGAAGCAGGCAATTCCAGTAACAAGTAGATTCTCTTATCAGTAAGGATTTACATGATTATTTGATGGGAAGTTGCTTCAGCTACCATTGTCTCAATTAGATAGGGGCTGGCTGGCTCTGACCTTTCAGAGCTTCAAGGTTGACCAGTCTTCTGGGTTCCTTGTTTTACCCTTTCTATTAGTGAGACAATTATTGGTTGGGTGTTGTACATAGCTTACGTTTTGAGACTTATGGCAAGAAACCATGCTCAGTAGAAAGCATTTCTCAGTGCAGACAGAGGATTCAGAACCGACAGTTCCAACACCTGTCCCAGACCAGCTCTTTCCTATTTTTATGAGAAACTTGAGGCTTGTTGCACAAGATTCATGCATGGGGGAGAAGGGATCCTTCAGCCCAGCCTGTGCCTTCTCACAGTCTGGGGCTCTCACAGTCCAGGACCCCTTGCTCCTTACCACCCACCTGCAGCAGAGGTGCGAGAGGCTCCCGCCACCACTGTTGGGCTTACCAGCCATGAGCCCAGCTTCTGGCTGAGCAGCACTCCCCCTGTGGGAGCACATTCATCACCAGGGGGCAGCTCCTACATTGAACATCTACCCCCTGGTGGTCAGTGCGTGTCATAGCAAATGGTCATCCCACCTTTGGGTCAATTTGCATATTATACTTTTATTATATAGGACTAGAGTCCCAGTGCACAAAAATTTGTGCATTTGAGGGGGAGGAGAAGGGGATCAGCCTGACCTGCACCCTCTTGCAGCCCAGGACCCCTCAGGGGATGTCCACATACTGGCTAAGGCCTGCTCCCCAGGAGATCAGACCTAAGCTGGCAGTCAGATATCCCTCTGGCAGCCCAGAAGCCCTCAGGAGATGTCCAACTGATGGCTTAGGCCAATAGCCTTAGCACTGCCCAGGAGATAGGAGAGGCTCCCACCACCGCCATTGCACTAGCAGCCGTCAGCCCGGCTTGTGGCTGAGTGGAGCTCCCCCTGTGGGAGCACACTGACTACCAGTGGGCAGCTCCTGCATTAAGGGTCTGCCCTGGTGGTCAGTGCATGTCATAGCAACAGGTCCTTCCTGGTCATTCCACCATTAAGGTCAATTTGCATACCGTTTATTATATAGGATGGCTACAAGTTAATGGTTTGCTGTCATATTTTTCACAATAAACCTGAAAGAAATGAATCATATATTTTTATTTGCATAAGACCTTATTCTGAAAAGTATCATTTGTTTTAGAAGGTTCGTTGCAAAAACGTGGAGATAAAAAGTATCTATGTTCTAGACATCAAAATAAGGTTACCACTTCCTCCTTAAGTGTCACTAAAAATAAACTTCAAAGGATGATTTTCTGTGTTTCACAGAGTTAAGAGAGAGAAAGAAATTAAGTTATCTTCATTTGAGTTCTTCCCTTCCATGTCTTCTTTTTTTTTAAAGAGTGCATATGCTTTCCTCTGAAGGGTTTGAATGAGCAACAGTGTAGTTAGCATAAGATAAGGCACAAATTCAAGGGCTCAGAAGTTAAATATGTATAGTTTAGTTACTGTCACAAATGTGATACCACAAGGTTTTAAGCTCCACGGGAAAATCATGAAACAATAATCGAAGTCTCGCCACTCAAAATATTCTATTTAGTATAATATGTACGTGATGAATATCTGACAAGGTTTGGGCACTTACAGAAGTCTGTGCCCTCAAGAAGTTTCACAAAAGTTAAGTCTCACTTAAAACAAAAACCAAGCAAATCAAAGGAATAAAAGTTTTAGACTTCATGGCTTTGCCCCAATCTTGCAATTGGATTTTATTTGATGTTTCTGTCAAAAAGAAATATGGATCTCAAAGACTTATGGAGATGAAAAGAGAATATCATCAAATAATAGTTTGCCTTTACCTTATTAAAGTTTTATCCTCTCTGTTATTTCTAAAGCCAGCTAGATGGATGAAAATCAAACTAGCATGTTTAAATGTCTGAGGCTGAAGCCAGTGAACCTATTAATCATCTGAAGGTGACCTTCTATGAAGAAAATGAGAAGAAGCAACAAAAAGGGCCACCAATTCAGGAGAGAACGAAATTGGCTCAGTTTTGCTGTTGCATAAAACCCAAGAGGGTGCCTCTAATTCCAAACAGCAGACAGTTTAAGAACCAGTGCATGTCCCTGAGTGAGTGATCTGAATGCAAACATACAAAAGAAAAACGCAAGACTCTTCCCACTTCTGATGCATAGAAAAGTGACAAATGACTCCTGGGAAGCTGTCCTTCAGAAAGAAACCTTTACCAGGTGGAGGGGTTTCTATTTTGACCTTTCTTCTGTCCAAAAGAAAAAGAATTCATGTTCTGAAATGAAAAAAATTTCAAAAGCTTTGGCATTTCCAAAAAAGAAATTTTCAAAGTCTAAATAACAGTACATACCTCAATAAAGAACTCACTAGCTCTGCTTATCTGAAAAGCAGATGGGGTGGCAACTAAAAAGCCTTTCCTGAAGGTATCCCTTTCTAAAATGCTAACTGGATTCTTCATCCCTTATACGCATGTTGTTTTCCCTCTCTTTTGTTTTAGATGATTGCATAAAAGTCAGTGTTTTTCCAGAATGGCAATTAAATATAGATTGAGGTGAGAACGGTACATATTTGCATTCCCCCTATATAGGAGTCATTATTGCAAAACTCAACAGATCGCCTTCTGTGAATGAGATAATGTTGCACAGGCAGAATCAGGCAGTTTGGATGGATTACTCAGAACAGCCTACATGGAAGGCTGTTACCAAGTGGTTCGTTAGGCTGACACTCACATCTTACAACCCTTATCAAGTTTTCCGTGTCATATTGTGCAGGGCGCATAATAGTATGGCAGATAACCCCTGCATCTGAGGAGCTTGTAATGTAGTTATAGTCAGAAAATGTATATATGAAAGTAGAATAAAAGTGTGCTGGACACTTAACTACCAGGCATTGTGTTAAGTGCTTCTCTGCGTCAACCCATTCAGCACTCCCAACTGTAAGGGACCCTTGTGGTTCTCTCCATTGCTTTCCTTTTTTTCCTCACCTGGGCATAAAGATATTTTTCCCATTAATTTTTTAGAGAAAGTGGAAGGAAGGGGAAGAAAGAGAGAAATATCGATGAGAAAGAGAAACATCGATTGGTTGTCTCCCAATTTCATCCTGACAAAAGAGGGGGCAAAGGGCGGTATTGAACCTGCAAGGGAGGTATGTGCCCTTGACCAGGAACTGAACCCATGACCCTTCAGTCCGAGAGCCGATGCTCTAACCACTGAGAAAAACCGGCCAGGCCTCCATTGCCTTCTTATAGCAGGTAGAATAAAACCCAAACTCCTTATCACCGCTAAAGGTCCTACATGATTTGATCCCTCCCTCCTTAGCAATATCACCCCTACAAGTATGATCGCAGCCCTGCTTACTACTATGCCCCAGCCATACTGGCCTTCCTTCTGTTCTAGTAAACCAACCTGTCTTGAACCACAGAACCACCCACTTTCAAGCCTGCCTGGACAGCTCCTCATTAGGTCTTTACAAGGTTGATTCTACACACCAATCAGGTCCCAGGTAAAGTACCAACTTCTTCAGAGCGACCTTCCATCACAAGCCTATCTCATGTGAATCCTTCCCACAATCATTACTTCATCATCTGTTTTAATTTTTAACATCATTTAACATTTGCTTACATGTTTAGAACTCGAGTCGAAGTGGCTCTAAATCCCATGTTTTATTCTTTACTTCTAAATATCTAATTTGGCATAGTCAAATATTGAAAGGAAGCAGCATGTGTAAACAAAAACAAATGGCATAATTAACAAGTATTTATTTAAAAAATAACTACAGACTGGCTTTGTCGAGGATAGCTTTCCAAAAGGAGGTGGACTTGAACTGAGCCTTGAACAATGGGCCATCTCCTGATTGGCAGAGAGAAGTAACTAGGTAACACAAAGGGGAAGTACTTGTCATCTTTGGGACTGAGGGGAGGACATTCTCGTAGAAGATGATGGACATACACTAAATTTTGAATCATAACACCCATATATCAGTATGAACATTGCCATTTATCAGCTAGGTGGCTTAGCAACCATATAACTTCACTGACTCTCAATTCCCACATTTGTAAAGTTTGCCTTACCTATTTCACAGTATTAATGCAATTAACAAAAGAATTCATTACATGAAGAATAGCCATAATATAATATTAATAGTCATAGGATGATGTAATATAATACATAAGATAATTATAACACATACTAATATATATTCACATACATAACTATATGTATAAATGTATTTGAAAGCACTTGAAAAATGTAAAGCTTTCTGAAATTCAGGGAGCTGTAGCATAAAATGAAGAAAGTAAATTAAATAGCAGAAAACGTAACTAATGCCAGTCAATATAAGTAAACAATTACATAAGACATTTTATGATGGGGAACCAGTAATTATAAAATCAAGGAGAAAACTTATAAGAAGACATATATGTGTAAAATAGTCACTCAGATAACCAAGTCCTGATTTCCTGATTTGAAATGAGGTTCTCAGGTAAGAGGGTTGGGAAACAGGCCTCCCTGATTGCACGGATGTATTTTATTCATTTTCCCAAAACCTACCTGTCAAATGTGCAAACATCTATTGTTTTGTAAGACAAATGAAATTGAGAGGTGATTAAAAGAACAAAATCAACAGTCCCTGAAGAGGGTTCGGTGAGTTCCCAGAGGTGCTCAGAATTTCGGAGAAAATTTCAATTCCATTTCAGAGTTGAAGTGTGAAGGCTCCAACAAGAAGGTCCACCCCATGTAGCATGCTGTCAGTCATTTCGTCACCCCACACTAACCCCCTGCTGGCCTGGTCGCCTGCAAAGATGCAGCTGCCTGCTAAAAGCCTGTGAGTGGTCTCAGCCTAGTTGAGTCCTGGGGTTCTTTTTCAGTACCCAGAAGCACTGTAGGTAAGTGAATAGTAAAGCAAGATAAAAACTATGTACAAACTAACAACAAGAAATGTGTTTAAGCTAGCATATTACTAAATTTTGCTTGAATGTTTCTATTCATTTTACATTCCATTACTATAGTTCTGTTATTTTTGTCTCAGAAGAGTAGCACTATTTAAAATGAACTAGAGGCCTGATGCATGAAATTCGTACATGGGGGCATCCTCTCAGCCCAGCGTGGACCCTCTCCAATCCAGGACCCCTTGGAGGATGTCCAACTGCCAATTTAGGCTCACAGGATCAGGCCTAAACTGGCAGTCGGACATCCCTCTCACAATCTGGGACCACTGGCTCCTAACTGCTCACCTGCTTTTCTGCCTGCCTGATTGCACCTAACTGCCCCCTCTGCTGGCCTGGTCTCCCCCAACTTCCCGCTCCCCTGCAGGCCTGGTCACCCCTCACTACCCCCCCTGCTGGTCTGATTATCCCCAAGGCCCTCCCCCCTGCAGGCCTGGTAACCCTTGCAGGCCTGCTGCTCAGTCATTTGGTTACCCCTCACTAACCCCCCTGCCAGCCTGATCACCCCATCTAACATGCTGCTCAGTCATTTTGCTATCCCTCACTAAACTCCCTGCCAGCCTGGTTGCCCCAGACAGCCTGTTCAGTAATCTGTCCAGCTGTTTCAGATGCAATGGTCACTTAGCCTTTTATATATAGAGATTAGAGGCCTGGTGCACAAAATTTGTGCACAGGGGAGGGGGATGTCCTTCAGCCCAGCTTGCTCCCTCTCCAATATGGAACCCCTTGAGGGCAGTTGGACATCCCTCTCATAATCCAGGACTGCTGGCTCCTAACTGCTCGCCTGCCTGCCTTCTTGATTGCCCCTAACTGCTTCTGCCTGCCAGCCTGATCACCCCCTAACCACTCCCCTGCCAGCCTGATTGATGTCTAACTGCTCCCCTGCCAGCCTGTTGGCCCCTAAATGCCCTCCCCTGTGAGCCTGGTCACCCCTAACTGCCCTCCCCTGCAGGCCTGCCCCCCCCCCAACTGCTCTTTTCTGCAGGCCCAGTCACCCTCAACTTTCCTCTTCTGCTGGCCTGGTCACCCCTAACTGCCCTCTCCTACAGGCTTGATCAACTCCAAATATGCTGAGGCTTTTTAATCCTAAAAGAGGAGGAATAGAAGGAGCTATAGAAAGTCATCCTTCTGGACAGAGACAAAACATTGCAGGAAAGGTGTCAAGGAAAATATTACAAATTCAATGAACCTAAGTAAAGACATAGCAAGCACTAGCAGGCAAAGAACCTAGTTGAGGAGTTAGCTTTTATATGTTAAGTAATAATCCCATAAGGATTGTTAGATTTTTTAAAAATATATGTTTTTGTTGATTTTTAGAGAGAGGGAAAGGGAAAGGAGTAAAGAGATGGAAACATCAATGAGAGAGAAACATCGAACAGCTGCCTCCTGAATGACCCCTACTGGGGATAGAGCCTATAACCTGGGCATGTGCCCTAACAGGGAATCAAACCCATGACTTCTTGGTTCATGGGTAAATGCTCAATCCCTGAGCCTTACCGGCTGGCCAAGGATGGATAGATTTAAGTGAACTGAAAGTTATAGATGATAAAAGTGACTTAGTGAGGTAATAAACTAGAAGAGTTTATTGAGTGTCAGTAAGAAAGTCAATGACTAAAGATCTGCAGGCTCTGTCTGGATATAAAATTCTTCTCATTTTGAGGGACACAGCCCTATGACAGCTCAATGGTTAAAAAAAATCCAGATGAGAACTAAATTGAAAAATCTGTTCCTTTATCCTATGGTATGTCACAAGGGATACTACTGTTCAAGAAGGGTAATTTTTATGTAACTGAAATAAGGGCAGACTAAGAATAAGCTCCCTGAAGGCCATGGCTTGTGTGAGAATACAGCCCTGGACCCACAACTTAATCAGCCAGGGATTTTTTTTCCTCCCTCTACCATGAGGGCAGGAACACTGGCCATCCATAAAAATATCTGAGGTTCTATAATGAGGCAACATAACTGTGCTCATATTGTAATGGAAGCTGACAAGATTATGCAGCTGACCTTCAGTCTCAAAATCTAGGTTTGCATGAGGAGTTGCATTCTCCATGAGTTTCCATTAATCAAGTCATTTTCCAATCACATTCTACAAAGGAAACAAGTTCTCCCTAAATAAATGATACCACCCCAGGACCCAATACAAATAACACTAACCAAGTATTAAATCTTATAAAACTAGGACTTGAAAGAAAACAATTTTCACAGAACATTTTGTTATTTGGTACAGGCCAAATTCCATTCTAACAAAACCCTGCAGCCTGTTCAGAATCCTTTGTTGCACAGAGATTTGATGTATGAGCTATTGCTCAGGGGTGCTGTGGGGAAATTACCATTGCACTGAGAGATGAGAGACCTGGGTTCTTTGCTGGACGTTCCAGTCACTGTGCACCCTGGGCGCTGACATTCAGCCTCGCAGGCCTCAGAGTCTCAATCCCTCAAACAAGCAAACTGAGCAAGATATTGCTCAAGTCCCCTCTTATTCTGAACATATCAGACTCTGCTAGTAAAAGGAATCACATTTGTGCAGACTTCAAAAAATTCTGGTTCTCATGAATTAAATAATATTGCAATCTGTTGTATCAGAAATATTACAATAGATAAATATCATGATGATGCTAAAAAATAATAATATACCAATGATTCCAATCTCTGAAAGTCTAGTTATTAATGATGTACATTTGTAAGTTGCTTGCCCTTTTAAATAGTTTACTCACTTTTTTTTATCAAGTAGTCCTTTTTATAACATCAAGATTCTATAAATCATTCTTTAGATTTACATTAAATAACAACTACGTACAAGACCCTTCAAACACCAGGTTTGGGGGGAAGAGGGAGAGAGTTTACCATGAGGTGGTGGTCCTTGTTGTTGTTTGTTTATCACCATGAGTTTTAAACTATTGATTACAAGGTTTTGTTCAGTTCTTGTCTACTTGTGTATGTTATACATTTTAACTAAAGGTGTTAGGCTTAGGAGTATTACTAATTTAAAGGTTACTTACTTCAAAATGCCTGACTATCAAATTCTCTCTCCCACCAATATGTGAAAGAGAGCATCCACATCTCCAGGGTCTGTTCCTTTAGTTCCTCAAACCAGCAAGTCAGACCTTCAACACCCACCACTTTACTGAACTACTCACCTAAAGCCACCATGACTCTGGAAAGAATCATTCCAGTTGCTTATTGTTTAACCCTACCTCTTGTGAAATATAAACTGCTTTACAGAAAAGCCCACAAAACAGAAATGCACAGCCCAAAGGTTTCTCCCAAGGGAAATACTCATTAAAAACATCACTGGGGTCAAGAAATAGAACAGTACCACACCTCAGCATCTCCCCTCAAGCTCGCCCCAGGTCATTGCCCCTCTGCCCTTTCAACATAACCACTATCCTAATGTATTCTTCTAGCTTTCTTTTATACGTTTATCACCAAAGCAAGTATTCCATAGCACTATAGGTTTAATTAAATGCCTTTGTAGTTTATCTGCCTTTTATCATTCAACATTGTATTTTGCAAGATTTGTCCTTTTTTCTTGCATGAATTCTATCAATGAATATACCACCATGTTTTCTCATTCTGCCAGGGGCAATGTTGATGGTTCTGCAGTGTTTTTCACTAACTTCTCTACCTCAGTGCTCCCCATAGAAAATATCAGTCTTTAGGTATCTTTCCTTACTCCTCATTGCACATATTATTACTAGGCAACCACTCCTTCCTTAGCTCTGGCTCAAACTACTTTGCCAGGATGATTTTTCATGAGTTCCTGCCTTCCTTTAACCCCCCCCATCCCAGCCTGGCTCCTACCCCCGCCCCCTTAGACATCTTATACAGCTGCCAACTGAAGCTACTTCTTACACATGCCATTTCCTGCTTACCTTAGACAAGAGGTTCTCAACCTGTGTGTCGCGATCCCTTTGGGGGTCGAACAAGCCTTTTACAGGGGTCGCCTAAGACTATTGGAAAACACTTATTTCCCATGGTCTTAGGAACCAACACACCGCTCCTCGGTGTAGCAAAATGTAGCAATGTAGTTTACTGTTATCATATTAAGACTGTTACCCATGCTATACCACGATTCAAGACAAAATTTCATTTATTTGTAATTAGAAATATTTCACAATATATAATTACATATTGTTTTTGTGATTAATCACTATGCTTTAATTATGTTCAATTTGTAACAATGAAAATACATCCTGCATGTCAGATATTTACATTACAGTTCATAACTAGCAAAATTACAGTTATGAAGTAGCAACGGAAATCATTTTATGGTTGGGGGTCACCACCATATGAGGAACTGTCTTAAAGGGTCGCAGCATTAGGAAGGTTGAGAACCACTGCCTTAGAGCCTTTTCACATGCCACTCCTCCTGCCTGGAATTCTCTTTCCCTCTTTATCCTTTAATTTTCCAGATCACATGTTTTCTCCTGTGAAGTCTTCAGGAGCACTCTGGCAGAACTCTCGCTACAGCATGCATCAGGTTGTACTGTGAACATCTATGGGTGCCCATCTCCCTCACTAGACGTGAGGAATCAAGTCTTATTCACCCTTGTGTATGCCCCTGATGTAGAACTGTTGCCAGAATGGAGGAATGCATTTACTTGGTAACCTGGATGAATTTCCTATGCTCGGGAAAGCCCCACAGCATTCACATTTGTGCTATGTTACTCTGCCAAAGCCGCATCAAACTTTTATGTAGGGTATTGCCGGTTGGGTTTCCTTGGAAGCAGACTCTGAGATGGAGATTAACATGCCGGATGTTTATCACAAAATGCTTTCTAGATCTACACCTGTGAAATTAAAAGGAAAAAAAAGAAGCAAGACAGAGGAGAGAGGGATATCAAGCTGGGATACGGTCTTGGTGGGAGCCTTAGTTGACACTACAAGGAATTCTGAGGCTGGGATGTCCCGAGGTGAAGTAGGAGACAGAGTTGTTTTCTCATCTACATTAGAAGGGGGCATGACCTCCTGCCTGGCCAACGCATGGGCTCCGACAATTAAAAGTGACAATGCCAACTACAAGCATCATTAAAGTTCTGAATACTGTCTATTAAAGTATGCTTCCCAATGACTCTAGATATATCCATATCATTGTGGAGGAAAATGCTAACTGCCAATGTCACCACATTTGGTACAACATTGATTTTGTTCCCTCTAGCCTGTGCCAGCACTCCAAAAGACAGTCACCCCGGAAGGACATCACAGAAGCTGGACCTTTGTAGTGAGAACTGAATGTGACTTCATTTGGGAAGACTAAAATGACAGAAAACTAGATGTTTAACATGCCAGTTAAACCTTTAATGAAATTTACAGTTTATTATTCTCAGCCACAGTTCTATAAACATTGGAAATGAAAATTTCAAGTCTCAACTAAGTGCCAAAGTACCTGACTAACTTTCAGCTGAATATTTTAGTCTCTTCCAAGTTTTTCTTTCATTATTTTATAAACCTAAAAGTGTTTTAAAAAAAAGGGAGGGAGGGAAGCAAAGAGTAGATACTTCTATTACTCTTTTTTGCTATCTAAAAACATAAGCTGCCAAACTAGATTTATTTTTCTTCACATGGAAATATAGTAACTCCATTTTCCCCAGAAAAGGTAACATTTATAAGTTATTCTACTCCTTCTAGAAGAGTCAATCAAATCACCAACATAGGTGCACCAGAAAGGAGAACACCAGGGCACAGGGCAACAGAGATCTGAATGCAAGGAATCTGCACTGGTAGATTTTGATTACTGGTTTCTGAGGCTGGCATGAGAGAGTTCTGCGACTGCAGGTTTCTGTAATGAGCAAATAAATGAAGGATGGTGCTTTGAACCCGGATGAGCTAGATAGGAGGAGGAGAAGGTTTAGGATGAAAAGTTCATTTTTGTAATATTGAGCTGAGATGCCTGGACACCAACCAGTAAAGATATGACTGTTTAAATCTCTCATGGGCTGCACTAGGAATATGAATTTGCTAAACACAAGTTTTTGGCTCACCCATTCATTCATCCATTCATTTATCATTCAACTAGCTAGGAGTCAGGTATCATGGTAAGTCCTGAATATAAAGAAGTCAGTATGGTGCATGACAGCTAATGCTATGGGAGTGGATGAAATTATACAAGGAAGAAGAGAACCAATGACAGGACCCTGGGAGGGAGCCAGATTGAGGATATGTGTGGTGGAAGAGAAACCTGCAAATGTTAAGAAAAAGAGGCTAGATAGGGGGAAAGATGTATCAGAGGCGACTCAGAGCCCAGAATTTAAGGGAGAGACAAGAGTTTGAACTGTCACATTAAGTGAAATTCCCTGTAGGACTTATACACCATGATCTTGAGCAAGGAAATGTGCCATCTCATTTATGAAAATAATATTTGGTTGGAAAAATATAATAGATATAGAATGGCACTACACAAAAAAATCCCAGTGGCAAATGTTATCACTTCTATTTTCTTACTACATTATAATTATTGTGGCTATTATGTATTACTAATGGCCTGGTGCACAAAATTAGTGCACATTAAAGGGGGATTATTTAGAGGAAATATTTTCATATTGCTATTTACCCTATCTCTATAATACAAGTATTAGAGATAAAAGAAAATTAGTAAAATTTATATGAAAATCTTCCTCCTGTCAGAGTCTGGGGCATACTGCAGGACCCAGAGTCAAGTCTCCGCCTACCGGTGGTGCCTCAAAATTGCACAAGACTCAGACCCAGCCGGCCCCACCCCCATTGGGCAAGATCCAGCCCAACCCATTGGAGGGCACAGCCTCAGGGCCCCCATCAAACCCCACAGGGTGGGGGGGCACAGCCTCAGGTCCCCTGTCCTTGGCCCAGTCCCACGCAGCCTCAGGTCCCTGCTGATTGCTCGTCAAGGCTCATTAGAGGAACTCAGCCTCCACTGTGGGTATGGCCATCTTGTGTTACAGAAACCCTGACTCTGCTGTGGTACTTCCAGCTTTGTGACGGTGTGATGGTCACTTTGAATAGTCTTTCTTTATTAGATAGGATCATTATCAACAATGTTCTATAATCCAAAAGCATCAACAGAGGACTTTGAAAAATGAGCTCTGGCTTTAATTCAGTGGTGATGACAGTGAACCTTGTCACAGCAGGTTGGAAAGTGACTGACTGAGAAGGAAGGGGGAAGAGACAGAAGTGCAGATAATATGTCCAAATAGTCTGCCATAAATGAAAAGAAACAGGAGATGAGACAGGGAGTTACTAGAGGATTTTGTTTTAATGGGCAGAAAGCATTTATTATGTTCAGTGGAGGAAGAAATAATGAGGATACAAGTTAGAGAGAAGAAATAATGAACTAGGTCTTGGAAGATTCAGAGGTACTATGGTCAAGAGCAAAGTTGAATTTATAACAGTATCCAAAAATATTAAGTGCATCAAAAAAAATCCAACAAAGATGTATAAAATAGTATTAAATTATGTGAAAGAAAACCTAAAACCAAAAATAATTATTTCACAATGTATAGGTATGTTCACATCACTTTGTACATCTTTTAAAATACCAGATTCTGCAACCAAAATATACAGGGTAGTACAAAAGTAGGTTTACAGTTGTTCATATGGAAGATAATGCAACAATTAATAAATAGTAATACAAAATAAAATCTGTGTTTTCTAGTACTCACAACTATAAACCTAATTTTGTCCCACCCTGTATATAATCCTATATAATAAAGAGCTAATATGCTAATTAGACCAAACAGCAAAACAACCCTCTGGACATCCTTCTGGATGAACATCTGGATGGCCATCTGGATGAAGCCAAGGCTGTGAGGGCTGGCCAAGGCAGCCAGGGCTGCAAGGGCCGAGCCCCTTGCACGAATTTCACGCATCGGGCTTCTAGTATATATGTAAAAAAAAGAAAGAATAGTACATAGTTAATTGAGAAGTCACAAAAATTAAGTTCAACAGACCAGTATAAAATGATGTTGTTATAAATGCTAAATGGAACACTCAGTAATATGCTGTAGGATTTTTGCATTCAGACGAGGTAAATCAGGACAGATTATCATTTGATAGGAACTGACACATAATCAGGTTTGACCTTTACCAATTCATGAATTCAAATCAGTTCTTTTGGCATTCCATAATGAGGAAACTATAGAAGCAGAAGAGAAAAGTTCTTGATAGCTCAGGTATCAAAAAGGGGATTGACAAAGCTGAACCATTCATTTTATGAAGTAATGTAGAGGAAGGAGATAGTGGACAGGCATGTTGGAGCTCACTTTTGAGAATACAGAAGTAGCTTTAACTTTTATAGAGTAATTGGATTAAATTGGCTCTAATACAAGACAGTAAAATGTGACCCATCACACAGTTTTACAAATATATCCTAGGATTACAAATCTTTATGAAATTCTATTTTAGAAGTTTTCCTTACCTGTAGTTACTTGTTACTTGAGACACTTCCTATACTAGCAAACACCTTTTCTACATCTTCATACTACTTACACACAGAATTAAAACTGTTTTCTACTAAAATTTTTGGCATTATTAAAAATCAACTAATTTAGTCCCAACATGTATATATGATATAACAAACTTTTAAAACTCAGATAGAAAGAGTTTTTCTGAAATGGCATGTCAGTAAGATAAAGAAAATAATAAAATTAGAACTTACTTTGGAAAACTTGTGCTAGGCAAAAGTCTCCCTATAACTTAACAGATTATTCTACAGATTGTCTTTATTTTAGTTTTTAGAACAAAGTCAAAACATGTACAATATCAAGTTTTTGGAGCATATTTTCCATAAACAGAACCACCTTTCAACTCAAACCACTTATTTCCACAATTTACTATTGTTAGTTATATAATTTAATATAACTGTCATTCTCTGGCATAGCAGAACATGAAATTTTTAAAAGTAAGCAACAATCTGTACAAAAAAAAGTAAATTTACAGAGTGTTTTCAGACCAAATATCATCTGTTTCCTGTGCTAAACCCAAATGCATTTCAGTGGGTAACATTAAATGCTACTTAGCATTATAACAAATTATCCCTTTTGAGAAGCAAACTGTCTCATAACTAAAAATTATGTCATCAAATTTATTGCTCAAGCATGTTCTCTTTCTAAATCTCTGCTCTTCATAACAATTAATACCCACTCAACATCACTCCTCTATCAGTTGACAGAAGACCACTGCCTGGTCATGGGTGATATGCCAGCAAGTGAGCATGTAAGGGGTTGAGAGGAGGAAAACAGCATTTTATGCTTGTGATTAGTTCATGCCATTAATATTGCATTGCAAAAGTATGTACTTCTGGTGTGGCATATGGATTACTGCCTATGTGAAATATGTGGGAATAACTAGCTACTGGCTCCTTTAAGCAGGCCATAAGCCGAGAACGCACCTCCCTCCCTGTGGTGCTACTAAAGCCCCCTTTTCTCTTGAGGCTCAGTTTGATCCTCTGAAAGTTAAGTAGTGTGAACTAGTTAGTCTATAGATCTTTTCCAGCCCTCTGGATGCATGAAAGAAATAACAATTTAAAAGACAGTAGCTGCAAATAATTCCAGCCAAGTCAGGCAGAATGTGGACAGCTCCAGGCTTCAGACTGATTAAAACAAGAGAATATTTTTAGCATAAAGTTAAAGTAGCCTTAGCTGGGCTGATAATAAATCTGAGTCTTGGGATCTGAATACCGTCAGGAGAGAAGGGAAGAGTCATACCTGGAGCTGTCTGAAATGAAATGGAATGGACACCCTCTGGAAGAAATGAGTTCACCAACTGCAGGAATTCAAGGAGAGTCTGGAAGATCACTTTGCAGGGACATTAAGAAGCTAGCCAGTCAAGATTTTCTCCAACCTTAGAATATAAAACGTCAACATAAACTGCTCTGCCAGATCCAGTGTTCTTTGTTCCCATGGATTTGACAGTAGAATTGCATCTCATCACTGATCCAATACATTTATTGAGCCCTACCCTGGACCAGGCACTGCACAAGCCCTATCGGGCATGCAGAGATAATTCTGGTAATATACTGCACTGCTGAGGGGTAAGACAGGAATGTGATAGCTACCAGATAGCTAGTGATAAGTGACATAGAGGAATCACAGGAAAAATGCCAAGAAAGGTTAGAGGAGAGAGAGATGACATCCAAGTTTGCAGAGCAAAGACAAGCACTAATAAGGGTTTTCTGTAAGAGATGAAGAAAGGCAAGGGTGCAAAGAGGGAAAGTTAATCACTTCAAAGACCCTTCCATTCCTGAGATTCCAGGTGCTTCCCTAAATAGCTGAGGACACCACGACAATGGGCACAGATAGGTTAATTCCCTTGCCTTAAAGTGTGGGTCAATTTACTTGACCCATTAAGCAACTCAGGCAAGGGCCAAAGGGATGCAGCCTGCCATCAGAATTTAGAGCAAACAGGTCTAACAGGGGTTCGCACTGCATGTGGAATCAGGATCACATTCTGGTTTCTTTAGGTGTCAGGCCCAATGAAGGCATCACATGCGATTTCAATGGCAAAACCAAGATCTAAAAAGTCATCAGGTTACATAAGGCTTTTTTGCTGTGTGAACACTGGTTGAAATTTTGGTTCCAATGACAAATAGTCATGTAACATAGTGTCAAGCGTGTGTGCAAGTCTATCCACTTGATCAGGCAGATTATCTGGTTGAACAATGCACTACTACCTGAACAGCAGAATTCAGTTGCAGCTATTAATTTTGATTACCAGTGAAACTTTACCTTTGGCTCTTTGGAGGAACTGTCCAGTGGCAACTCAGATGAGATGTCAGCCTTTTTACATTACCACTGCCTGGGCTCCCTTTTTAACTAGGACAGGACTCTGAGTACCTCTTCTAAGATTTCAGAGTTCAGTCATGAGTCTTATAGATCCTCAATGATATATCTCAATGAGCCTTATTATTACCCTATTTCAGTGCAAGTCATTATTTTTTAAAATGAATCTCCAAGTCTTTGCTATGCTTGCGTACCTGACATTTAAAATAACTTTTTTTTTCAGTATTTGGCATTATGCCATTAACAATGAAATGATTAATGATGCTTACATAGAGTAATCTAAGTATCTTGTTTAAAATGCAGACCTCCTGGTATTACCAAACTTATGAAATGATTAATATAGTATAGAAAATGCAGTAATATGTCTTGTAGCTGTCATGCAAAAATAGTACTATCATTGGTTCCAGGAATTTACGGCATAGAAATACTAATAATATGTAAGTTTGAAAAAAATAGAATTGTAAGGTCTCGAGATTATTTTAATGAAATAACTACCAAAAGAGTCTATGCTCCTGACAGGGCCCCATATCAGCAAAAGGGACAGTGACCACAGAGTTACTATTCCCAGCATTCACATGCTTCAATAATTTTGACACTTCTGTTTATAGAGAGCTGGCAGTCATTATATTTAATACTAACTTAATAAGCTTTATAGCTGATATAGTCTGTGAAAGAATTTTTGTCTCTGGTTGTAGCCTTATGTATCTATATGCAAAAAAGGCATGTAACCAATCAATATCAAAAAAAGTTTGGGGTTCTTTGGGTTTGTTTTTTATAAAACACTGTTATCTGAGATATACATTTAAAATCCAGAACCCTAAATAAAATTCTGCAAAATTTTATTTGTTCTCAGACTCACCCTTTTCTTATTCTCTATTTTGGGAGGGTGCTATGTTGTGAACACTGACATCTCTTAGATCTCATATTCATTCCTCTATTATTCAAGTAAGAAAAAATCAACACAGAAATGAATGGATATTATCCTAAGGCTAACATAGGGGTGGAAACTGATAATTTATATCGTAATTGCTCCCAAGGAGTATGGAGCATCTTCCCTGGCAGTCATTTACTGAGTACCTTAGTGTATTTGTTTGTGTGTGTATGGTAAAGTAGCTGGGGAATGCTGAACCTTTTAGCAAAATGAGATTGAATTATTTAAAATTTCTAGGGAAATATGGGAAGGCAGATAAGGGAAACAAAAGAAGAAAAAAAGAAGGGGGCTTAGGAGAATGTAAAACCATCCATGGACCTTGGACTAATACAGAAAACCTCAATGACAGGTAACTACAAAGAATTTGAGAGGAGAGGGGAGAAACTAAGATGGTGGCATAGGTGAATACCTAAACTGCTGCCTTGCACAACAATTTCAAAACTACAGCTAAAAGACAGAACAAACATCACCCAGAACCACAGGAAAGCTGGCTGAGTGAAAAATCTACAACTAGAAGGAAAGAGAGTATCTCACGGAGACTCAGATGAGCTGCAAAAAGCTGAGATACAGAGACATGCGTGTGGACAGGACAGGCTGCTGAGTGCCTGGCTGGCTTCCACTAGCGGGAGGGAAACGGAAACCCCAGCTGCACTGAACCCCAGTTTCAACTGCACTGAACCCCATTTCAGGGTGAGACTCATACGGGGAAAGTATGAACTGTTGGGAAAAGGTAAGAGTGCATGGAAACTCAGAGGATCTGCAAAAGGCAAAGGTCTGGAGATGCACGCACAAGTGCATGCAGAAGGGACTGACTGCAAAGTGTGCCACTGGCTTTCTCTAGCTGTATGAAGATGGAACTTCCCGACTGCACTGAACTTCAGTTCTAAGTGTACTGAACCCCAGTTTGGGTCAAGACCCTAGGAACCCAAACTCATACAGGTCCCTAGAGCACATAGAAACTCAGGGAAGCTGTGAAAGGCAGAGATCAGGAGGTGCGTGTGTGAGTGCACACAGAAAGGACTATAGCAATTACCAAGGGACACTGAGACCCAGGGGCCTCATAGGGCAGGGCTGACAGGAAGCCAAGGCTCTCTGCTCAGCCCTGAGACTCTGCCCCATCCAAGCTAAGTACAGAGGCTTTTGCAATTTTGCAAGTCTTGTTTCATAAGGCTGTCTCCAGCACAGAAGTTCTCCCAGTGTAGACAGAGCTGAACCTCACAGCCAGTTGGCCTGGATGTCAATTCCCCACAGTGATACCAACAACAATCAAGACTTAACTACACACAGTCCACAAAGGAGTGCACCAAGAGTGTCCACTTCAGGTAATTGAGGAGGCAGTTAGGATACCTTGCACACAAAGCTACTCTATCAACTCAGAGAAGCAGCAAAAATGTGGAGACAAAGAACAGATCACAAACAAAAAAAATGGAGGAAAACAAACAAATGGCTATAAAGTTCAAGACCACGGCTATAAGGTTTTTCAATAATTTCCTAGAAAAGGTCAATAAATTTAGTGAGACCCTCCAGGATATGAAAAAGGACCAACTAGAAATTAAACATACACTAACTGAAATAAAAATTATTATACAGAGACCTAACAGCAGACTAGAGGAACACAAGAATCAAGTCAAAGATTTGAAATACAAAGATGCAGAAAACACTCCACTGGAAAAGAAAAAAAAATCCAAAAATGTGAAGATAATGTAAGATGCCTCTGGGACAACTTCAAACATATCAACATCAGAATTATGGGAGTGCCAGAAAAGAGAGAGAGCTAGATACCGAAAACCTACTTGAAGAAATAATGACTGAAAACTTCCCCCACCTGGTGAAAGAAATAGACTTACAAGTCCAGGAAGTGCACAGAACCCCAAATAAAAGGAATCCAAAGAGAACCACATCATAATTAAAATGCCAAGAGCAAAAGACAAAGAGAGAATCTTGAAGGCAGCAAGAGAAAAACAGTTAATTATCTACAAGGAAGCACTCATATGATTGTCAGCTGATTTCTCAACAGAAACTATGCAGGCCAGATGGGAGTGGCAAGAAATATTCAAAGTGATGAATAGCAAGAACCTACAACCAAGATTACTCTACCCAGCAAAGCTATCATTCAGAATTGAAAGTCAGATAAAGAGCTTCACAGTTAAGAAAAAGCTACACCAAACCAATATTATATGAAATGCTAAAAGGTACTCTT
>JAAGEH010000018.1:20778845-20861098 GCA_011751065.1 Lasiurus cinereus | reverse complement strand
GAAGAAGAAGAAGAAGAAGAAGAAGAAGAAGAAGAAGAAGAAGAAGAAGAAGGAGAAGAAAAGATAAAAATTATGAACAACAAATACATATCTATCAACAAGTGAATCTAAAAAGCAAGTGAATAAAAAATCTGATGAAGAGAATAAACTGGTGAATATAATAGAATCAGGGGCACAGAAAGGGAGTGAACTGACAATTCTCAGGGGGAAAAGTGTGATAGGGGTGTGGGAAGAGACTGGACAAAAATTGTACACCTATGGATGAGGACAATGAGGGGAGGTAAGGGCAGAGGAAGGGGTGGGAACTGGGTGGAGGGGACCTATGGGGGGGAAATGAGGAACAATTGTAATAATTTAAACAATAAAGATTTATTAAATAAGTAAACAGCTGTCTCAGGAAAAAAAATTTTAGAGGAGTGTGTAATATGAATATGTACACTTTTAAATGGGTTATGCACCCTTTTAGCTGTCAGCTCACCCATCAAACCTAATAAATGCACAAATGCTATGAATGTGTGAAATCCAATAAATATTGAGGGCGCACTCTGAATTAATTGCATGAACAACCAAGACAGCATATGTGGAAGCAGGAGACCAGCAATCAGATAAGACCATGAAAACATAAAACCCTGAAAACTGACAATAATCATGCAAAGACATAGAATTATTGTGCAGCAGGGAGCCTTTCCCACATGACATACATTTTGCATATTTCCAACTAAATCTAAATATTCTTATTCAGAATATTCATTGATGTGAGAAGAAAGGAAGCCATATATATGGGCTCTGGTTTCAGAGAGATTGCAAACTAAAAATAAAAGCTGTGTATCCTCAAACATTCAAAAATAATACATAAAAGAATAATGTGGTGGAATATTCTATTCCCGCTTACCCACATTATTTCCCCAACCAAAAGTTAAGAAAATCTTATTCCAATCTGTGGAAAGAAGGAAGATGGTGTTACTAGAAATGTTTCAGACTCTGCTCCATAAGTTGTCCCTCTCCTTGGAGAGAGAGAAATAAATCAATTTGGTGAAATTGGTAAGAGCCTAACTTTCATTGGACAATGTTGTCAGTGGGAGTCATTTTGGGCCAAAAGTTAGGAGGGTCTATGCTCTTCCTTTGCTGCCTCTGGATTCTGCTCCTTCAGGTGCATTGGGCCCTGGGCTTCCAGTTTCCATGCAGTAAGCCTCTCAGATGTTTGACACAGCATTTCACTGTGACAAAATGGATAAATTCAATCTGCAGGACAGTCAGAAGGCCTGCCTGTATCCTCCATCCATGCACACACTCAAATAAAACCAACAGCCCATGCCCATGTGGCTTTGTTTGTGTAAACTCTCAACCAGATCCAGGGGAAATTGTACCAGAATCTAATCCCTGAAATTAATACAGAATCAAACCTACTTGACGTTGAGATTTTCAAATGATTAGTGCAGACAATAATCACCAAAGTATGAGGTAAGAAGGGTCTGGGAAAGGTGAAGAGAGTCAGGAAGTAAAAAAGTGAATTATTCAAGTTATTGCAAAGAAAAAAATCCATAGCCTGGGCAACTGATTAGATAGGGGGTAAATGGAGGGTGGCAGCATGGAAACTCAACAGGTCAAAGATGCCACCCAGTGAATCTCTGTAGTCTGATTTCTGAGTTTGCAAAGTTCCTCCAATCACATATGACGCATTAATTAAAGTATTTGAACTCCTTAACTCCTTGTTTTTATTTAATTCTGCTACAGTTTCAGGCAGAAATTTGTTCACAGTTCTTGACTACACTGTCAGTTTGTCTACTGAGCTCGATATCTATATTCCAAAGCTATCTCTTCACCACTTTAGCTACTGAGTGCACTAGTGTTCAAAAATGTAAGTATCAAAATTATTTCCCTACTTAAACCTTAAATGAGTTGCAATAGGATAGACTCTAAAGTTATGAGTATGAAATAATGTACTTTAAAACCTAGTCCACCATGACTTCCCACCCTCATCTCTAGCCACTTTCCCCAGTGTCCTATCCACACTGGACTCCTCGTTGCTCATTGAACACACCCTGCAATTGTATAGCTCTCCTGACTAATGCTGTTCCTCTCTCTAAAATCTGCAAATCTACCAAAGTTCAGCATTACATCACACTCTTGTTTCTCAACTTAAATCCTAATCAGAGCCAAGTACCTCACCAGTTATGAGGAGCTTTTTATATGTACACTATCATAAAAATAGGAGGGACACTTACCTGACCCCACTCTTCACATTAACATAGTGCAGAGGGAGCTCTAATCTCAGGATGGTATCTCTGTCCCCTTACCTATATGTTCCCAAAAAAGAAAAAATTGCTTTGATCCTGACCATGAAAAGAAGGACAAGAAACAAACAGACTAGTTCATTCCTCTGTTTCAGAATACAAAATCTTCAGGACACACATCTTTTCTTCTCATCTGTTAGTAAGTTTACAAGGAAGGTTCTATCTTTACAAGGCCTGGTGTTATGAGTAGATGCTTCCAATTCACAGGTTAGAGGGTGGGACATATGAGAGAGGTACAGTGTGGCTATAGGTCAAGCCACATTCTCTGATTCAACACTCTCAATAAAAAGCAGGTATTTTCCCCATCATCTATTTGAAATCCTGTATGCACTTTTCTTTTTCTAAACTCAAGGAAAGGAAGAGAAATGTTATTGATTGGCCCTCCCTAGCCCTAATTTAGCAGTCATGGGCTAGAAATGCAGAGTGACAACCCCCGGGGCCACAATGTGCACTGCATAGAAACACAGGAAAGGAAAACGGTTTAAAAGCCCTGCTGCCTGAGGAACTCTAAGCCACCTGGGTTTTGATCTCAGTGGTTTTCTGTGACTTTTATTGTCACCCTGTGGCTGGATTTAAATTGTTGAGGGAATGTGGGGCTTAGTAATCATAGTCTGTGTGGTTCTCTCTTGGCGACATTTGACATTATACTGGCACAGCTAAGGTTTAAAGCAGGCCAGTGGGCCAGGCATTACATCACAAATAAGAGAGTCTCTTTCGTTCCAATAACAGCTATCCTTAAAGTAGGCAGAGTTCTAGTGTACAGGCAGGCCTTTTAGGCACTGGTGAGTAGTTCAAACTCAGCTTGTTTTATTATGTTTGTCAGTCAGATCGGCTGGCCAGGTCCCTGAAGTACAAAGCAAGAACCGGTCTCTCACCAGTAATAGTACTCAGTGTGATACCCCAGACTGCATTTCTATACGCTGTTTTGAAGTGCAAGATTTAAAAAGAAAATTATGGAAAAATGAGCCTGTTGGCTTCATGCAGCCTTTTCACGTGTTTTTAAGAGTCATCCTCCAAACCCATGACTTCAAGGAGGCTGTAATCACCCATTAAAATGACTGCGAAACTGGCTTTGTATTTCAGAGATTGACTATGGCCTCACACACAGAAGAGACTCGGATGCTATTTAAAAAATCTAAAAGGAACCAGGATTTCATGAGTGAGGAAAACTAAACCATAAATGAAATGGCTGGAAACTCAGAGACTAAGAGGCAATTTAAAGTGCTGGGCCTGGAAAAATATTAAAATCCTGTTCACTGAGGAAGCCAAGGAGCATTACCTTGGCTTCCTGTGCTTCAGCTCAGTGTCAGGACAGAAGCAATGGACTGTGAACAAAAATAATGCTGAATACAGGGAGGAAATGTGTTTTCTGTAGATGGAATGTTGTGATCTTAGAGTACATGCTAGACAGTTTCCAAAGAAAAAATAAAATCTTGAAGGCCAGCTAAAAAATATGAAATAAAAAAATAAACCTGGTTGAACTGCTCATAAAGGGGGTGCTTGAAAAGCAAGAGGTATTTTAGAGTTTACAAGATCCAAGAACATAAAATCTAGTGAAATCTACAGAACAAGAAAGGCAAGATCTCAGAGAGCCATTGCAGAGGTTTCCCTAGAAGCAGCTATGATTCAGGAAACTATTGAGCTGTACTCCCTAAAAGTTGCCTATAGAGTCTAGAGAAAAAGCTAGTTGGGAATCACTCTGGAAGATCTGAACCCTCTCAAGTAGATTACAAGAAATCAGACAGATGTTTTAAAGAGATACAGCTTTTATAATAAGAATGCAGCTATTGCCTATGACCTGAAGGCACATGCCCAGAAATGTATGAAACTTGGACAATTGACAGTAACCAAGGGAAGATGTATTATAGCAAAGGAAAGATGGACAGGACAATGAGAACTTGAATTCAGACATGGTTCTGATGGGTGAATACATCCTCATCTTATATGGAGAAATTCAAGCATGGGGCAGAGACGCAGTATGTTATAAGTACAAATATCTGGACCAGAAAACAGAGAGCATTCACATCTAAAAAGCATCCTAACTAATAAAAGAGTAATAGGCAATTTGACCATCATTCCAACAAACAAGATGGCTGCCCCATGTGGTCAAAGATGGCTGCCCCCATGTGGACACAAGATGGCTGCCACAAAATGGCCAGCAGGGACAGGCTGTTGAGAGGGACCAGGTCTGCAAGGGAGGGCAGTTGGGGGCAATTAAGCCTGCAGGGGAGGGCAGTTAGGGGTGACCAGGCCAGCAGAGGAGGGAAGTTGGGAGTTACTGGGCCTACAGGGAAGAGCAGTTGGGAGGAAGCCAGGCCTGCAGGGGAGGAAAGTTGGTGGGAACCAGGCCTGCAGGGGAGGGCAGTTAGGGGCAATCAAGCTGACAGGGGAGCAGTTAGTCATTAATCAGGCTGTCAGGGGAGTGGTTAGGGGGTGATCAGGCTGGCAGGAAGAAGTAGTTATGGGCAATCAGGAAGGCAAGCAGGCAAGCAGTTGGGAGCCAGCAGTCCTGGATTGTGAGAGGGATGTCCAACTGCCCATTTAGGCCCGATCCTATCTGAATTGGGCCTAAAAGGGGAGTTGTACATCCCTTGAGGGGTCCCAGAATGGAGAGGGTGCAGGCTAGGCTGAGGGACACATACCCCCGTGTACAAATTCCATGCACCGAGCCTTTAGTTTCATAAATAAAAAGGAATGCAGAGCCTTTTCTAATAAGTGCACTATCTATATAAAAAAAAGAAAGAAATTAAAAAACAAACAAGAGAGAGATCTCAGGATAGATCAACATGAAAAAAGAGTAATCAACACTCTTTAACCTATATCTATATCTATAACCAGAGTACTAACTAAGGACCTCTTTCCATACAGTTCTGAGACAAAAATAAAATTAAGAAGTAGAAACTCAGAGGAAGTGACAGTCATCAATTCAACAGAAATAGAGAATATAGAATTTTTGTATGCCCAGGCAACATTTATAAAGTTCAAATACATAACTGGGTACAAATAAAATCTTAAACATGTTTAATTTACAAGTAAAATTTTTAATTTTAAGATAATAATAAAACAACCATATTAGATAAAATATTTTATTTACTTAGAAATTAAAAATCATAAATCTAGATTATATTTAGATAAAAAGGGAAAAAATTTAAATGAAAAAGAAAAATTTAGCCAACTTAAGAGCACAACAAAAGCTGTACTCAATGAAAAGTATAACATTATATGCTTTCATGTAAAACAAACAAACAAACAAACAATATTTATTTCTAAATTAGACAAAAATTGAACCAAAAGCCACTAGAATAACTAATTAAGTTAAGCTTAAATTAATGACAGCACACAGTAGCAAAATTGTTTAAGTTTGTTTTTAAAAAGATCAGTAAAATAGATAAGTCTACCATAAGTACAATTTAGAGAAAATTATAATAAATAAAAATAATCAAGGTGCGAAAAGAAAAAGGAAACACACCAGGGATGCAGGAGCAATTAAGACCATATAGGGAACACTGCTTGAAACTTTACAGCAACAACTTTGAGACTTAGAGGAAGCTTTCAGTTGGTTTAAATCAATATTTCTCAAATGCTAATGCACATATATATCACCTGGGATCTTGTTAAAATGCAGGCTGTGTTTCATTAGGTCAGAAGGTAGCTGAGACTTTGTATTAATTACTAATAAACTCCTAGGTGATACTGATACTGCTGATCCTAGAAAACATTTTAGTAGCAAAGGTTTAAGGCAGATGGGAATTATCTGTTATTTAATTTTACTTTTAAAATTAAACAGGGTTTTTTGAATGCAGTTATAGCCCAGCCGGTATGAGTCAATGGTTAAGCATTGACTTCCTATGAATCAGAAGTCACAGTTTGATTCCTGGTCCAGGTACATGCCTAGCTTGTAGGCTAGACCCCCAGATGATCAGAATCTCCCTTTCTTGCCAAAATCGATAAAAATGTATTTTAAAATAATAATAATGATGGTGATAATAATAAATGCAGCTATAAATCCACTGACACTGATAATGCTTTTCAAAGGTAATTTTTTTAATATTGTCAATATATTTTATAGTAATTAGTTTACTTAAGTTTATTAGCTTTTCTTGGGTTAACTTAGCAATTTATATTTTACCAATACAACTGACTACACACCATGAAGAAAATAAATTTCAACCTTATTACTCCAAGAGAAGAAATTCCAGATAGAATTAGGACCTAAAAATATAAACATCTTGGGAAGTTGGGAGGAGAAAAAAAAGACCTCTTTAAGCAAAATTGAAACTTTGGAAACTCAGCAATTATTAATGAAAATAAAAATAATCTGTTTCAGCAAAACTTTTAATTTTTAGCATAAAAATTCACTAAGAAAGTCAAAAAATAGATTAGGGTAAAATTATCTGCAACATATTGGAGGGAGGTTAATATCTATTAATATACAAAGGGCTATCATAAAATTAAAGGGAGGCTATTATAAAATTAAAGGGAGACCAAAAACAAAACAAAAGCCTAGACGGAAAAATTGGCAAAGAATATGAGAAATTCACAGAAAAAGATAACCCCTGTGATGAAGAAACATGAAATTATGTTCAAACTCACTGATAAGCAATGAAATGCAAATTAAAGTAAAAATAAGAGATCTCCTTATACCTAAGAGACTGGAGAGAATTACAAACCTTGATTAATGTCCATTACTAGTAAAGATTATAGGAAAAGATATATTCCCACACCTTACTGGAATAATGTGACTTGTTAGAGCTTCTTGAGAAAACAACCTGACATCATTTACTAAAATTAAAAAGAACGGAAACAGTAATCACACTCCTGAAAAATTTATGCTATAAAATAAAGGCACCAACAGATAAGGATATATGAACAAACATTTATTTGAACATGTTTCCAGTGGCAAAATAAGTAAAGAAAATCTATGGGTAAAAAGTTGTATTCATTTTGTATGCTACCTAACAAACTACCACAAATTGAGTGACTTGAAACACATTTATTATTTCACTACAGGCTCGATGCACAAAATTTGTGCAGCTGCCTTAGCCAGCCCTTATAACCCCTTGCAGCCCCTCACAGCCCTGGCCGACCCTTGCAGCCCCTCACAGCCTCAGCTTCTTCTGAAACGTCATCCAGAAGGACATCTGGAAGGTTGTTCAGCTGTCTGGTCTAATTAGCACATTATGCTTTTATTATTATAGATAGTTTCTGTGGATCAGAACTTGAGGCACAGCTTAAGTGGGTCCTCTGCCTAGGGTTATATACAGTTGCAAGTGAGGCTGCATTCTTCTCTGATAGTTTGGGAACAAACTGCTTCCAGTCTCACTCAGTTTTCTGGCTGAGGTCTCTGGCTTATTGCTGGTTCTTGGCTAGACACTGCCCTCAACACGCAAAGGTCACCTATAGTAGACCCACAGTTCCTTGCTAGATGGGCTTTTTCTAGCCAGAAAAAATAATCTCTAAAGTGGCTAGTTGAGCAAGAAGATAGTCTTATAAATGTAACAGAATCATGGGAATGACATTCCATCACCTTAGCTGTATTCTGTTGATTAGACACAGGTCACAAGGTCATCCATATTCACACACTCAAGTACTATCTCAGTAGTGGCACAGTCTTCTATTTCTTAATGTAAACTGTGCCAGCACAAAGTAATAACTGTTCATTTCTGTTGAATAAGCTCACCAATTCCATGATGAACTTTTTTTAGCAGTTACGTCCAAAGTATTATTCTCAATTTTAAAAAATACATGACAACAGAAATTATCCAAGAAATTCAGATTCTGAATCTTCAGAGCAACTAAATGTGTAATTCTTGAATCAATGACAAAAACAAGAAAATGTAACATTTTAGGATATTGAAATCAGCATACAACTGAAAAGAACACTGGTTTCCAACATGTCTATAGTCCATCAAATACCAAAATCTCTTTCCTTTCTTTATAAAATATAGCAAATGCACTTTCCTTTATGTCTTTTTACCTGGGTATCTAAGTTGAAAAACAATAAGAATATACTGAAATAAAAATGTTAAGTCTTGTAACCTATATTTAACAAAGGATCTAGTGACTTTAAATACTTGGTAGGTATCAGTCAACTAAAGAGCCTTTCATGTGATCTAAAAATAGCTGAGGCAAACAGTGATCTGTCAAAATCAGATTTAACTTAAAAAGAATAGGCTATGCCATTTTAAATTCCTTTTTTGAGAACTGTTCAAGTTCTTTGCCCACTTTTCTTTGGAAATGTAGTGTTTTTCTTATCAATTTGTGTCATTTTTTATCTGGTAATGAGAGAAGCCATTTGGCTTCTCTGTTTCAATTTTTCTTCCAGTTTCTCACTCATCTTTTAATGTTATTTATAATGTGCTTAAATATATGCCATTATTTTCATTGTTATATAGTTATATCAAGCAACCCTTTCCATTGTTAGCTCTTCTATTATTTAATGTTTAAAAAAATCATTTTCTGTCCAGAAATTAAGTAAACATGCACTTATATTTTCTTCCAGGTTTTCCATATTTATAAGACATTACAAACATTTCTTGTGACTTAAAGAACAACATGACTAAATGAAAAAACATCACACACTTCTGAAGGAGGAAAGTATAAAGTACTGACACTATTATAAAGGTGTCAGTTCTTTCCAAAGTAGTTTTACATATTCTTACTTAAAACTCTAAGGATTTGTGGATAAAATAGAAAAATAAACAGAAAAGAATAGGTAAAATATTTTTTTTCTTTTTTATTGAATTTATCGGGGGTGACATTAGTTAATCAAATTATATAGATTTCAGGTGTACAATTCTACAATATATCATCTGTATATTGTATTGTGTTCACCACTCCAAATCAAGTCTCCTTTTATCATCATTTATCCCCCTATACCTTCTCTCCTCCCCCACCAAATAATTATTGTGTTTTTTGTGTTTGTTTGTTTTAATAAATCTTTATTGTTCAGTTTATTACAAATGTTCCTCTTTTTTTTTCCCCATAGCTCTCCTCCACCTGATTTCCCACCCCCTAACCCCCTGCCACTGTTCTCATCCATAGGTGTAAGATTTTTGTCCAATCTCTTCCTGTACCCCTCACACCCCCTTCCCCCTGAGAATTGTCAGTCCATTCCCTTTCTACATCCCTGATTCTATTATATTCACCAGTTTATTCTGTTCACCAGATTTTTAGATTCACTTGTTGATAGGTATGTATTTGCTATCACTTTGTTGTTCATAATTTTTATCTTTACCTTTTTCTTCTTCCTCTTCTTAAAGAATAACCTTCAGCATTTCATATAACCCTGGTTTGGTGTTAATGAACTCCTTTAGCTTTTTCTTGTCTGTGAAGCTCTTTATCTGACCTTCAATTCTGAATGATAGCTTTGCTGGGTAGAGTAATCTTGATTGTAGGTTCTTGCTATTCATCACTTTGAATATCTTCTGCCATTCCCTTCTGGCCTGCATAGTTTCTGTTGAGAAATCAGCTGACAGTCATATGGGTACTCCCTTGTAAGTAACTAACTGTTTTTCTCTTGCTGCCTTCAAGATTCTCTCTTTGTCTTTTGCTCTTGGCATTTTAATTATGATGTGTCTTGGTGTGGTTTTCTTTGGATTCCTTTTGTTTGGGGTTCTCTGTGCTTCCTGGACTTATAAGTCCATTTCTTTCACCAGGTAGGGAAAGTTTTCAGTCATTATTTCTTCAAATAAAATCAGTATCTTGCTCTCTCTCTTCTTCTGGCACTTCCATAATTCTGATGTTGGTCCAACTGAAGTTGTCCCAGAGGCTCCTTACACTATCTTCACATTTTTGGACTCTTTTTTCTTTTTGTTTTTCTGGTTGGGTATTTTTTGCTTCTTCATTTCATATCTTTGGTTTGATTCTTGGGTCCTCTAGTCTGCTGTTGGATTTCTGTATATTATTCTTTATTCAGACCATGTATGCTTAATTTCTGACTGGTCCTTTCCTGTTTTTTTGTTTGTTTGTTTGTTTTGGCATTCTCATTAAGATCCTTAAAGATATCACTAAGTTTCTCAGAGGTCTCACTAAGTTTCTCGGCAGTTTGTAGAGGATAATCCTGAATAACCTTATAAATGTGGTTTTGAACTCTATGTCCAGTAGTTTGCTTTCCTCCATTTCTTTAATGCATGACATGTTTCTTGGTCTCTGCATTTTGGCTGCTTCCCTGTGTTGATGGAGTGGCTTTGTGTGCTAGTTGTCCTTTATGGCCCAGTAGCTCTGTCTCCTCAATCAGCTGAGGTGGACACTCTTGGTGCCAGTCAGCCCTCTCTGCATCCTGGTTTCCATGTCCCGTGTCCTATGTCCAGTGTCCCAGTGCAGTTAAACATTGATTCCTGTGCGCACCTCTGTGGGAGATCCACCCTCCCTTTCCAACTGATCGCAGACAGTCCAGTTTCTCCCTGTATGAGTCTGGGTCCCCAGATCTCATAGGAAACTGGAGTTCATGGACTCTGGAACTTGTAACTCCCTCCCAATTGAAAAAAAAACAAAAACAAAAAACAGTGCACACCAGCCTGATTTGCATGCGTCTCTGTACCTCTCTGCCTTTCTGGTCCTCTGCAGGTTCTACCAGGTCTCAATGCACTTTTTCTTTCCTTCTAATTATAGAACTTCCACTCCACCAGCTTTCCCGTGGTTCTGGGGGATAGTCATTTTGTCTTTTAGTTATAGTTTTGGTGTGGCAGCACATATAGGTGTATATCATATGCCACCATTTTGGTTCTCTAATTTTTGTTTTTTAATAAGGCATCAAAACATAATTTAAAAATTGCAATATTAGATCATGATGAACAGAAATAAGTTCCCTGTGTCTGGAACATAGAGAATGAAAATGTGGCAGGAAGTGCATCTGTAGAAGTAAGTAGGAGTCAGATCACACAAGACTCTGATATATTTGAGATTTTGAGTTTTATCTAAGAGCAGTGGGAAGCTACTGAAGAATTTTAAGCAGGCAAATTACTTGATAGATTTGCTTTTTTTGAAGTGGATGCCAGAGACTCTTTGGAAGACTATTGAAGTAATTCAAGTAAGAGATGATTGAAGTACTGCAAATGAGAATGGAAAGTGAAAATATTTAAGGAATATTTAGAGGTTGGTTTGATAGAACTTGGTGATTTAGTGGATGTGTAAGAGGGTGGAGAAAGGAAAGAGTCAAAGATAATTATAGAATAAGTGATGTTCAGGACAACAGACCAGGTATGGGAGGGAGGAAATATAGTAGTACATTGGATCCTTGCTTAAAAAAATATATCAAAATAACCACTAGATGGAAAAAGAAGTTAAATATTTAAAAGGTGAAGCCACAGAAATAACTTAAGGAATCAAGGACCTCTGGATTATGCTCCAATCTGCCTATGAACCTACCTGTTCCATCATACCTGTTTTCCATTCCCAATGTAGCATGTGTACAGTGCCCATTCACCCAGTACTTAACCCCCTACATGTGTATACACTTTAATTCACACTCATCTTTGCAGAAGGGTCACCTTTAACATTATATCTCTAGCCACTAAACTCTTACTGATCCTTCAAAATACAGCTGAAATGCCACCTCCTCCACAAAATCTTTTCTAGCTCCCCCCAAAAACTAAGTTTTACTTGCTGCCATAGCATTTTACTTAAATACTTTGCATAGTAATTCTTACATTCTATTGTTCTATGGATATACATATAGAATTATATACATAATTCCTAAAGACTCATAATCACTTTAAAGGCACTCACCTTCATAGCTATGACCCAATCATGTTCCCTATAGCCTTCACAGCACTTATCACAGAGTAATACACATTTCATCAATTAATCCACTGCTAAATAAAGATATTAGTTTAATTTTAAATAAGTGTTTCTAGATAAAACCAGGCATTTTTCCATTTAACTAACCAAATTTTCACATTTTCTAAATCTTATCTTTCTGCAAACTATGGACTATCTCAGGCCACATTCAATTTATTAACTTGAACTTGAGAGAAATGGACTTTAAAATTTGGCACTATTTATCCTCAAGCTTCTATAAGTCTGTACTTCCTTTTCTCTTTTCAGGTGTAAAGGGGTAGGCCATCAGTTATTACTAATTTAATAATGTACAGCTACTGTGTTGAGTCAGTGATATACTGCAGATCTTTAACATGACCTAAACCCCTCTACCGACTGTAATTTATATTTACTGCCCCCTCTCTCACATTTTCTCTTCAGTTGTTTAACTTTTTATTTTGAATTTCAGACACTTGACATATACAAGGAAATTCTTAAGCTGATTTCCCTAAGGTTACTATTTTATCACAATGCTTTATCATTTTCCCACCCCACCTCCAGACATTTGTGAGAAATTTTCAGTCTGATGTCCTTTTATCACAGAGTACTTTAGCAACTGGGTGTTTTAGATGATGCTTTGCTGAGATGGACATTGTTCGAGCTGGCCTGGGGTCAACCATTCTCATGGGATGCTACTGCATCATGCTTCACAACCAGCAGCAAGGTCACTCAGATGCTGTTCTCAAGTCATTCCCACATTCTTTGTAGGCATTTGGGAAACATTGAGCTGTTCCTACTCCATTGAGGCTTGTGGAATATTCGGTATGTGTATAGCAGGTCCTTACTACATTTGAGCTCAAACATAATGGTGTGTTATCCTCACACTCATGTGGTACAGAGAATTATGAAATTGTCTCAGCCCCCTAGACCACCACATGGCCATTTCTGTTCTATTGCTTCAAGCCACAGTTGGAAACATGAAAAGATGGTCTTGCTGCCTGCATTTCCCCATTACTTCCACCCCCTGTGCCCTACCCCCATCTTCCAAAGCCTCACCAAGGCCTAGATCCTCTTGTTCTCAGATCTCCTGAAACCTCTGAGGTCCATACATTTGGCCCAGAGAAGAACAGTAGAGCTTTGTTGTTTACCTCATAACATTCTCCCTTCTCTCACAACTTAAAAATCCTTTTCTAGTTTCATGAGTGAAACACTAGCTCTCCCTGAATCATGTCATTCTGTATCCTGTATCCACTCGGGACCTAAGTGTTGGAACCATAAATAGTAAGATCTGATTTCACTTCTTGCTGTATCTTCCCTTCCTTGAAGCAATGAAGCAGTGAAGCTTCTATACTCAGGAGAGGAAAGTAATTGGTTAATATTTCAAAGACTTATCACATCATCCATATCATCCTATCTAATAAAAGAGTAATATGCAAATTAATTACCCTGTTTCCCTGAAAATAAGACAGTCTTATATTAATTTTTGATCCCAAAGATGTGCTAGATCTTATTTTCTGGGTATGTCTTATTTTTCCATGAAGAAGAATATGGTACACATTTATTGTTGAACAAAAAAAAAGGGGAAATTATTACTATGGTACGGTAGTAATTGTAATCACAAACCAGCTCACTGATTGGCCGCAGTGCAGCCAGAGCTGTTCAGGCAGTGTGAGGTCTCTTTATATCAGGAGTCAGATGCCTTTTGGTAGCTTCGGGAGCCTTATATTCTGGGGAGGCCTTATGTTCAGGGGATGCCTTATATTACAGCGAGAGGCAAAACTGGAAGTAGGTCTTATTTTGGGGGGATGTCTTACTTTCAGGGAAACAGGGTATCACTTCATTACAACCACAAGCCATGCCCATAAGTCATGCCACCAGCCAATCAAGAGTGAGTATGCAAATTAATCCAACCAAGATGGCTGTGCCCATGGAGAAAGCAGGAGGGAGGCTTGGGTTTCCCCAGTGATGAAGGAAGCCAAGCTTTTCACACACCCTGGCTAGCCCAGACCTTTACTCCAGGCTACAAAGTTTTAATTATAGAAGATAAATAAATCCCAACAAAAATGGCAGCAGCCACAGAGCTGGAGAGAACAAGAGGCTAGGGTTGCCCTTGGCGATGGAGGAAGCTAAGCTTCTGCAGCCCTGGCCTGCCTTAGCTTCTGCTTAAGGCTACAAATTTTCAATTATAGAAGATAAAATAAATTGCAACAGAAATGGCTGTGGCCATGAAGCAACCAGGAGGCTTGGCTCTGCTCCAGGCTACAAAGTTTCAATTGTAGAAGATAAATAAATCCCAGATACCAGGGCCTCCACTTGGATCACCGGGGGACATGGCCAGCCTGCAAACCACCACAGGCCCTTCACCCAGGCAACCCCATGCCCCAAGAGAACCCCCACCCTGATCCAGGACACCCTTCAGGGCAAACCAGCTGGCCCCCATCCATGCACCAAACCTCTATCCTATCTAATAAAAGAGTAATATACAGATTGACCATCACTCTAACACACAAGATGGCTGCCTCATGTGGTTAAAGATTCTGCCCCCATGTAGACACAAGATGGCCACCACAAAATGGCTAGGAGGGGAAGGAAGTTGGGAGGGACCAAGCCTGCAAGGGAGGACAGTTGTGGGCAATAAGGCCAGCAGGGGAGGGACCAGGCCTGCAAGGGAAGGCAGTTGGGGGTGATCAAGCCTGCAGGGGAGGGCAGTTTGGGGGGACCAGGCCTGCAGGGGAGAGCAGTTAGGGGCAAACAGGCTGGCAGGGGAGTAGTTAGGGGGTGATCAGGCTGGCAGGCATAAGTGGTTAGGGGCAATGAGGAAGGCAGACAGGAGAGCAGTTGGGAGCCAGCAGTCCTGGATTGTGAGAGGGATGTCTGACTGCTCGTTTAGGCCCGATCCCACCAGGACATCCCTCAAGGGTCCCAGATTGGAGAGAGTGCAGGCTGGGTGGAGGGACACCCACTCCCCGCCCCTGTGCATGAATTTTATGCACTGAGCCTCTAGGAGAATATATAAAATACTTATATTAGCAAATGTGTAAAATGGTGAATAACTTGAAGTGCTACATCGGCCTCAACAGCAGCTTCTTACACATACTAACAAAGCACAATCACCATCCCCAGGGAAGCTACAACTCTGTCTCTGACTAGTGTGTTCTTGAAGATACTGTGATTCTTTGAGCCACTACAATCACAAGTTTGCCTAGTTTGGGGGGGACAGTCACCCAGGGCTATGCTTTCTCTGCAATTATGCACTGTCACTGTGACAAAGCTGCAATAAATAATTCTGAAAGTCTCTGAAGCCTTGTTTTCCCTGAAGAGAATGGAAACCAAGTACAAAGTGAAACCAGGTATCTGTTGGAGCACCTTGAACCAGCTCTTAACCTATCCATAGCCTTAAAGAGATGTGATGGATGTGCACCAAAAGTAATGAAAAGGAAAATTCCAGCTGATAGAGCCTGTACAATTCTGGATTTTTAAGACAATGTCAGTCTGGTTTTCATTTTTGAAGATCAATGACTTGTCAATGTTATATCTCTCTACAATTGAGAAGACATGGCTCTTTTATTAATTGCTTAGGGGGTAAAAAAAGACATTCAATGCTTTTTGTAATCAAGAGTACTTGATCTATGTTTCCAGGTAAAATTCAGAAGGATATGGGTGCACTGGACAGACTCCCTCTCTGTGCCTTAGTTTTCTCCCATGGAGATAAAAACCTCTTGGAACAAGATAATACGTTTTTAATAATGGAGCCTTTCTTAAAGTATTTCAACAAATTAAAAACAACAGCAACAAAACATGAAAGCTATTCTCCAACTACCTATTCCAATAAGGAAGATTAATTTTGAGTCTTTTCCTTAAGAAGGCTACCCTTCACTCCTCCACCCCTATTTTTCATCTCCTATTTTCTTCACAGATGGTCTCCCCATCCCACTCATCATCTCAAAATTTCACAAAGTTCATATCTAAGACATTGAATGGGTGTTTCCTTTAAACTAAAAATTGCCTCTGAGACTGCTTACTTCATAAGCTCTGCAACCAGTGCTTTTCTGCAACATCTATGATAATTGCTATGGTACCAGAGTCATGCAAAAGGCTCTATGAAACAGAATGTAAGATTAGAATTACTAAAGTGCTCCAGCCACATTGGTTTACTAAGTTCTGGCTGAAAATTTTAGTTTTAAATACTATAAAACATTCTATAAATAATAATAAATAAGAATTTTGCCACATGGTTCATCCAAGTATAATAAATCTGGTGATAACATAAATCTTCCTTTACCTCCATGTTCATAATTTATGCCAATGGAATGGTGATCAATACATTTCCTTTAATATCTCTGTCCCAGCATTTTAGGGCTATCAATGACTCCCTGGCTGAGCCAACACATATCCAAATGACAATCATCAGCACTTGTGCTGAACAGCCAGAATCTTTGTGGGTTTGTTTTTTTTTTTTTGCATTTTAATTTCTTTATTGGTTCAGATATTATATATTTGTACTCATCCCCCCACTATCTTCCCAAACCGCCCCCCCCACACACACACACACTCATGCCCTCACCCCCCTGTTGTCTGTGTCCACTGGTTAGGCTTATATGCATGCATACAAGTCCTTTGGTTAATCTCTCCTCCTTACCTTCTCCTTTTCTACCTTCCCTCTCAGGTTAGACAGTATGATTGATACTTCCCTTTCTCTGGATCTGTTTTTGATCATTAGTTTATGTTGTTCATTATTCCCAATAGATGAGTAAGATCATGTGATATTTATCTTTCTCTGACTGGCTAATTTCACTTAGCATAATGCTCTCCAGGTCCATCCATGCTGTTATGAATGGTAGGAATTCCTTCTTTTTAGCTCAGTGTAGTATTCCATTGTGTAGATGTACTACAGTTTTTTAATCCACTCATCTGCTGATGGGCACGTAGGCTGTTTCCAACTCTTAGCTTTGGTAAATTGTGCTGCTATGAATATATGGGTGCATGTATCCTTTCTGATTGACGTTTCTAGCTTCTTGGGATATATTCTAGAAGTGGTATTACTGGGTCAAATGGGAGTTTCATTTTTAGTTTTTTGAGGAAACTCCAAGCTGTTCTCCACAGTGGCTGCACCAATCTGCATTCCCACCAGCAGTGCACAAGGGTTCCTTTTTCTCTGCATCCTCTCCAACATTTGTCATTTATTGATTTGTTGATGATAGCCATTCTGACAAGTGTGAGATGGTACTGCATTGTCATTTTGATTTGCATCTCTTGGATAATTAGTGACTTTGAGTATGTTTTCATATATCTCGTGGCTTTCCTTCTGTCTTCTTTCAAAAAGTTTCTATTTATGTCCCTTGCCCATTTCTTGATTGAATTGTTTATCTTCCTTTTGTTGAGTTGTATGAGTTCCCTGTAGATATTGGAGATTAAACCCTTATTAGTGATAACATTGGCAAGGATGTTCTATCATGTAATAGTCTTTCTTATTGTTTTCTTGATGGTTTATTTTGCTGTGCAAAAGCTTTTTATTTTGATGTAGTCCCATTTGTTTATTTTCTCTTTATTTTCCGTTGCCTTAGGAGCAGTATGAGTGAAGAAGTTCCTTCGCATATGTCTGAGATTTTGTTGCCTGTAGATTCCTCTAGTATTTTTATGGTTTCCCATCTTATGTTTAAATTATGTATCCATTTTGAGTTTACTTTTGTGTATGGTGTAAATTGGTAGTCTAGTTTCTTTTTTCTTTTTTTTTCATGTGTCTGTCCAATTTTCCTAACACCATTTGTTAAAGAGACTGTCATGATTCTATTGTATGTTCTTGCCTCCTTTGTCAAATATTAATAGAGCAGAGTGGTTTGGGTTGATTTCTGGGTTCTCTATTCTATTCCATTGATCTATATGTCTATTCTTGTGCCAGTACCAGGTTGTTTTGAGAACAGTGGCTTTGTAATACAGCTTGAAATCTGGTATTGAGATCCCACCTACTTCTGTTCTTCAAGATGGCGTGGTCTCTGTGCCGCCAGTGTCCTCTCTGGAGTGTCTGTGGCGGCAGCGGGGTTTTGCTGTCTAAGACTGCCTGGATTGACAGCCCCCTGGACAAACTGCAGAGTCTACCTGTCCCTATTTCACTCACACCCACACCCACACCCACACGCACACACGTCCACACACACACCTCTATCGCTCCCTCACTCTCTCACACACTCTCCCTCACTATCTTCCTGCCAGTCGCCATCTTTCCTCCCTGCCTCTGGAGGTCTTCCCAGAATCTTTTTTTTTAAATACATTTTATTGATTTTTTTATAGAGAGGAAGGGTGAGGGATAGAAAGTTAGAAGCATCGATGAGAGAGAAACATCGATCAGCTGCCTCCTGCATGCCCCCACTGGGGAATGAGCCTGCAACCAAGATATATGCCCCTGACAGGAATCGAACCCGGGACCTTTCAGTCCGCAGGCCAATGCTCTATCCACAGAGCCAAACCGGTTTTGGCCAGAATCTTTTTTTAACAATGTATTTCCACAGCTGCTATCTCAGTGAGCTATTCATCTGCAGGTATTTCACACTGTCATTAGAAACTCACATATAGAAGCAGTTCAGAGACAGAATAGGGGAAGGATTTAACAAGGACAACCCTGTCTTTCATCTTCCAACACAGAAGCAGATCTCCACCTGCATAACAATGAAGCCCCTTTAGATGTGATGTGACACCGAATGCTAACTCCTGGAAGCATTACCAGCCTGTGTAAAATTTTTGCTGACAATGCCTACTCCTCTCATAATATAGAAAGAGAAAGGAAATCTTTTCCCTAATAATCTTCATTTGCCTGTATTTTGTTGAACATGTCAGCTAAACTAGGAAGTGCTTTGTTAAAGGAATGAAAGCAAAACTCTGTCTATTTTAATAGGGACACCTTTGTCAGGCTCTCTGCAGCATTCTCCCGCTCCCAGCTTAGAGTCTGCTCTTCTTCCTACTGATTCCTCAGCTGCCCTTCCCTCTCTGAGCTGAAGCTCCACAAGCAATGGGTCTCCCTGCCATGTTCTAGCCCCATGGTCAGCAAACTGTGGCTCTTTGGCTCTTTCAGTGTGGCTCTTCCACAAAATACCATGGCCTGGGCGAGTCTATTTTGAAGAAATGGCATTAGAAGAACTTTAAGTTTAAAAAATTTGGCTCTCAAAAGAAATTTCGATCATTTTACTGTTGATAATTGGGCTCTGTTGACTAATGAGTTTGCCAATCATTGCCCTAGCCGTTTACTCTACGTTCTGCCAAAGTGAAGTAGAAAACTAGCTCTGTGTCCACACCAGTGCCACGTACATGAAGGCATTCAGTAAATACTTGAGGATATTAAAACATGAGCCAGTTTTTGAAGGGGAGGAGGATCCTTCTGAATTTCCTGGTAAAAATTTAAGTGAAGTAAGATTTGGATCCTTCACTACTTAGAGATGAAATTAATTTTCTAATTTTTGTAAGTGGTGGATGATTGGCAATTATATCTATTCCTCTGAAATGCAACAGATATCTATTGATATCTCTGCTGTTCAACCCAGACAGATCCCACTCTACTGCACCACTTTCCTTTGTGTTGAGGAAAATGTCTGTCTCCTCAGGGCTGAACTGGAGCAATAGTGAGGGAAGAGATGAGAAAGGAGAGGCA
Source organism: Lasiurus cinereus (assembly GCA_011751065.1). NCBI lineage: Eukaryota > Metazoa > Chordata > Mammalia > Chiroptera > Vespertilionidae > Lasiurus > Lasiurus cinereus. The sequence continues at coordinate 20,841,406 of JAAGEH010000018.1, read as the reverse complement.
GGAAGGAAGAGAAGGATGAGTACAAATCAGCAACTGACTGAAACCCACATGGGTAGAAGCAAAATGTCCTGCTGCCTTTCTCTATCTCCTGTACCCATGAAGTGCCACCATCCAAATAAAATAACCAAAATAGGGAAGGAATAGACTTATTGCATGCCTATCTTTGCATGCTGTAGCAACGGTGGTACGGAAAATTCATATTTCTATTTCAACCACAATGTTCTGTGGTTTTCCAGTCTAGTTATTGGAAAGTTGGGCTCCAAATTTTTTTCTTTTAAAATATGGATCACTCATTCCAAATTGTAGTTTCAATCTCAAAACCCATAACAAATTTAACTGAAAATGAGAATAGTACATTAGTTATTTCTTTTATATTACAATGCCAAAAGAACAATTGACAAGCACAAACAACTGAGGACAATACTAATAATGTACTCATAGTATAGATTCCTTTTTTAAATTTGCAACCCATGTGAGGACTGTCATAAAAAAAAAAGGTTTCTCAAGCACACCAAGTATTGAGCATCCACAACACTTCTTAGCATACTAGGTTACAGTTCTCAGTAAGCGTATAAATGCACTTGTTTTAATTTTATCACCAAAACTTAGTAAGCTTAACAGTTTCTAAGTAACTAGTATCTTTCCTTCATAATTTTTAATATGAGAGTGGGGGTTAGGGGGGATCAAAATGGTGGTGTATGTAAAAACCTGTACTTGTTGCCTCCACAACTACATCAAAATTACAACTAAAATGTAAAACAACTATCATCCAGACTTGCCAGAAAACTGGATGAATGGAAGTCCTACAACTATGGAAGTAAAGAAGAAAGCACACTGATACTGGTGGGAGATACAGAGGCATGGAACGAGCTGGTCCGGCACCCACGTGGGCCGCTTTTTAATCAGCAGGGAGATAGTCTCTGCGGAGGCTGCCCAGAGGAGCAAAGGGCCTCAATCCCACACCAGACCCCCAGCCCAGGCTCCCAGAACTGGGAAAAGAAGTCCCCATAACCATGGGCTGTAAAAACCAGTGTGGATTAGGGCTTAGTGATACAGAGGCTGCTGGAGACCCAGCTGTTCCTCTTAAAAGGCCAGAACCACAAACTGAAATTACAAGATTCTGCTTCCTCTGAGCTCCAACACCAGGATGAGTTGCTAGGGGACACATTTGTCTGGCATTGAGGCAGGAACTCAGAGGTGACTTTTCCCCAGATGGAGGTACTTGCAGGGATCACTGTTCCTATGCTGGGACCTCCCCAGTCACAGGGCTGACTGGCAGGCATTTCTATTTGGACTGGTGATTCCTTAAGACCAGACCTCATCCTATTTACAATCCCACCAATCTGCTTACAGCAGCTTTTGCACATGAATGGACTGTCCTTGCTGAGGCTAAAATCTGTCAAACAAATTGCAGCTGGGTCAGGGAGCCCCAAACCAATCAATAAAAGGGCCAGGACCTGGCATCAGTACCAGCCTGCCTTGCTTCACAGCTGGGCCTCATCTGGGAACTTCCAAACCCAACACAAAAAGGAGGAATCTGCAAATTTCCCTGTAGTTCTGCTGGGTGGCCTCAGGCAGTGGCTGACTTTGTACTTCCTTGAAGACCCAAGAGCCATTGTACCCAGTGGTCAGTGTCAAATCATGCCAGATTACAACTCTACATGTCCATAAGAGACACACTCAAGGGGCAGACACAGTGAGAACCAAAGTCCCATTAAAGCAAGTCTGCTCCATAGGGGTGTCTTCTGCACAGCAGCTCTCCCACTGTAGTTGCAGCTGATCCTCACAGCCAATTGGCCTGGAGGTCAATTCCTCCCAGTGATACCAATGGCAATCAAGTCTCAACGACAACAAGACTGTGCTCACAATCCACAAAGGGTGTACCTAGAGCTCCCACCTCAGGTGAATGGAGAGGCTGAGCTGCTGGGCCCTATAGGACACCTACTACACAAGGCCACTCTACCAATCCAAGGAGAAACAGAAGATCTACCCAATATATAGAAACAGAGAGAAACAACCAAAATGTGGAAACAAAGAAACATGTCACAAATGGAAGAAAGCAAACTGCTGGATATAACACAGTTATAAGGTTACTCAAGAATCTTCTAGAAATCTCCAAAGGACTTAGTGAGACTTTCAAACAGCTTAGGGAGAATGCCAAAAAAAAATGGAAAAGGACCAGTTAGAAATTAAGCATATTCTGACTGAAATAAATAATATACAGGGATTCAATGTTAGAGTAGAGGATGCTGAGAATAAAATCAACAATTTGAAATATGAGGAAGCAAAAAACACCCATTCAGAAGAGCAAAAAGAAATAAAAATATGAAAATAGTGTAAGGAGCCTCTGGAACAACTTCAAGCATACCAACATTCACATTATGGGGGTGCCAGAAGAGAGAGAACAAGATATTGAAAACCTATTTGAAGAAACAATGACAGAAAACTTTCCCTACCTGGTGAAAGAAATAGACTTACAAGTCCAGGAAGCACAGAATCCCAAACAAGAGGAACCCAACAAGGATCACAACAAGACACATCATAATTAAAAAGATAAGGGCTACAGATAAAGAGAGAATTTTAAAAGCAGTAAGAGAAAAGCAGTTAGTTACCTACAAGGAAATGCATATACGACTATCAACTGATTTTTCAACAGAAACCCTGCAGGCCAGAAGAAAGTGGCAAGAAATAAATGATGAATAGCAAGGACCTACAATCAAGATTACTCTACCCAGCAAAGCTATCATTCAGAATTGAAGGTCCGATAAAGAGCTTCACAGATAAGAAAAAGCTAAAGAGATTCATCACCACCAAACCAGTATTATATGAAATGTTAAAGGATATTCTTTAAGAAGAGGAAGAAGAAAAATAAAAAGATCAAAATATGAACAACAAAATGGCAACAAATACATAACTATCAACAATTAAATCTGAAAATCAAAATAAATTATTAATAAATCTAATGAACAGAATAAACTGGTGAATAAAATAGAAGCAGAGTCATGGAACAGTCTGATGATTCTCAGAGGGAAGGGGATGGGAAGGGAAGGAAGAGATTAAACAAAGATCTCATATGCATATATGCATTACCTATGGACACAGACAATAGGGTGGTGAAGGCCTGGGGCCAGGAAGGATCTGGGTGGAGGGGGTAGTGGGAGAAAAAAGAAGGACATCTGTAATAATCTCAGCAATAAAAATTAAAAATAAAATAAAATAAAATATAAGAGCCCAAAAAAAGAAAAGAAAAAAATAAGAGCACATGGAACTGTGTGTGGCATTGGCATGTGCCAACAAAGAAAAGACTTGCATATCTGGACCAGTCCCTGAGAAATGGGGAAGCTTCTGATTCCCACCAGAAACCTCTCACCACCTTTGCATCCTTAGAAAAAAATTGCTACTACTGGTCTCTTTCTTCCCTTGCTCTTACATTCTTACATTATCCACATCTCATTCAAGGTCATGGTGGCTGAGAGGAACAAAAAACCAGAATCTGTCTCTCCTATGAAGACAAGAAGGAAGGAATGACCTGCTGGACACCATTCTCACAATGGTATATGCAGTTAACACTGCATGAAAACTCCCAGGGAGACAACAAAGTGGAGTCCCAAATACCTGGTCCAGAGCTTTGCTGGTCCAGAAGAGGTGCCTCTTCCTGATTTGCATAGGTACTATCTGGCAGGAGGTAGCTCTTCATTAGATCTCTCCCATGAGCTCCAGACTTTTATGCACAACTACCTACCTATATCTCTACTCCAATGTTGAAAAGTTATCTCAAACATTATACAAACTAGACAGAGTTGCTAATCTGGCCTCCAAACTCCATCCTTCCAGTTGCTTATGCCTATATCCCTGGAGCTACTTTTTTTCTTATACCCACATGCAAGCTATAAGCAAATTCTTGGGCAATTCTTTTTAAATATACCCAAAATTCAGCAACTTTTCATCACTTCTACTGTTATCTCCCTGATCCAAGTTGCCATCCTATTTCACCTGGGATATTGAAATAGGTTGTAATAAGATTTCATACAATCCTTAGTCTTGACAATTTTTACAGATTTTAATTCGTACATTATATTAACCATCAATGCTTCAACACTAAACAGTATCAACATTTGTACTCATTTCATATATGGATGTCTCTAGAGCATTTGATTGTCTTCATGGCATCAATCCAGTTATGTTTATTACTTTCCTCAAAATTTAATTCTAGAATGTCATCATCTCAGGTGCAAATAAGGTTTGTTCAGTTGTAGCTATTTTTCCTCAATGCCTTTATATATGGTATTTAATATTCTTGTGGCCATTTAAAATTACTTTTTATAATACTTGTAAGGATTTTCAGTTGCTTTTTTCCCTATCATTACTAGTTTTGCTGGCAACAAACTACAATGACTCCTAGATTTCCTTTTTAGCTTAGATTTGAGAGTTTATGGCTTATTTTATAATGATTTATTACATTTTTATTGTGCTTACAGTTTTCATAGTATATTCATATATTTGTGCCCTTTTGTCCTCTTATATGAATCAGACAAGTACTAGGCCCTCAAACAAATGAAAAGTGAAGCTTGCCAACTTGCTCATTCACAGAGCGAATACCAGTAAGTGGTGGGGCCTTTTGATCCTTATCCCATTGCCACATTTTACTACACCATGCCTTTACTCAAAAATTGAAACTTCTCCTTTATAAGAAAGCATTCTCTTCTAAACTTTCATACTGTTCTAACCCACACTGAAAATGTTTTAACTACTTTAGCTTTAGTGCTGGGTTCCCCCTTCTAGCCACCAAGGTCAGTGAATTAATAAAGTGCTTGGCATGCTCATTAGTTATTTAATCTCCCTTACAGATCTATCAATTTCTCTGTAGTTCCTCCAATCACTGTAACAAATATCCTCAGTCTTAATAAGCACACCCTGAGATACATAAATATACTTACTACATAATATATAATTGCATTTACTCTGTTAACATTGTGGACAGATCACAAGAATTCTCGCTTTGAATTACACAGTGTTTTACAAAGTATCATACTTTAAAAAGATATTAGCTTGTAAGAACATGTAATAAATAACTTCAAAATGCAATGAGTATTTAATTTTAGAGCATGTCTTTAACATTTATATAAAATGTTTTTTGTACTTGTTCAATAGAAACTTATCTTGCCACTGGGTAAAGCGAGCAATAAAACTACTGATCCACATCCTATCTAATAAAAGAGTAATATGCAAATTGACCATCACTCCAACACACAAGATGGCTGCCCCCATGTGGACACAAGATGGTCACCACAAGATGGCCAGCAGGAGAGGGCAGGTGGGAGGAACCAGGTATGTAAGGGAGAGCAGTTATGGGCAATCAGGCCAGGATGAGAGAGCAGTTGGGGGGGACCAGGCCTGCAAGGGAGAGCAAGCAAGGCTGCAGGTGAGGGAAGTTAGGGGTGACCAGGCTGGCAGGGAAGGGCAATTAGGTGCAAACAGGCTGGCAGGGGAGAAGTTAAGCACCAATCAGGCTGTCAGGGGAGTGGTTAGGGGGTGATCAGGTTGGCAGGCAGAAGCAGTTAGGGGTAATCAGGAAGGCAGGCAGGCGAGCAGTTGGAAGCCAGCAGTCTTGGATTGTGAGAAGGATCCCAGATTGGAGAGGGTGCAGGCTGGGCTGAGGGATACCCTTTACCCCCCCGCGCATGAATTTCATGCACCAGGCCTCTAGTCTATATATTATATTAAAAACCTAAGCAATCCTAACGGCAGAACAACTAGAATGACTGGTCGCTATGATGTGCACTGACCACCAGGGGGCAGATGCTCAATGCAGGAGCTGCCCCCTGGTGGTCAGTGTGCTCCCACAAGATGAGCATCACTCAGCCAGAAGCTGGGCTAAGGACTGGTGAGTACAACGGTGGTGTCGGGAGCCTCTCCCACCTCCACTGCAAGCAAGTGGTAAGGAGTGAGGGGTCCTGAACAGCAAGAGTCCTGGATTGTGAGAGGGATGTCTGACTGCTGGCTTAGGCATGACCCCTGGGAGGATCAGCCCTAAGCCAGCAAGAGGATATTTCCCGCAGGGTCCTAGACTAGAAGAGGGCGCACACTGGGCTGAGGGGTGTGTGTGTGTGTGTGTGTGTGTGTGTGTGTGTGTGTGTGTGTCCCGTCCCACCACAGTGCAAAAATTTCATGTACCGGGCCTCCTGTGTATTAATATTTAACTAACCTAGAAAAGCAATAATCTCAAAGGTAGACAGAGTAGAAGCTGGGGAAGTTAAAGGAGTATTACAGACAGAAGCAAGCATTTGAACATAAATATGCAGGTGGCCACTGAGACCCTCATGCACATATTCACTGTGCATCACCACCAGATAGCAATTCAACTGACAGTAGATATTCTTATTCATCTTCTTAACCTATGCTCCTAGCACATGACCCAGCATATCATAAACAAACTCTTAATGAGTGTTCACTGGAGAATATGTCAAGTATCTTCAGAAATTCATAGGTTCTATTTTTATCATCAATATCTGATTTGATTACTTAACCGTCGTTGTCTTTTGCTTTAGAATTAACATGCTTTCATCCACACAATCTCTTCTTCCTCTTTGGTACAAATAAGTAATTCCCACATTTCAATACAAATTCTTATTGAAACATGATATATACCTGACAGCTATATATGCCATTTGACCTCAGAAATTAGTACCAAATCCATTTTCTTTCAGAGCCAAACAAAAATCCAATTTAGGTTATGTTTATTTATTTACTTTGCTTTTGAAGTGGATGCTTGCTAAAATCATTTGAAAGTAAAAAAAAAAAATACTATCCATCATTTTTTTCCCTTTTTGTATCAATCACTTATATTTTATGACCAAATGGTATAGTTCTGACACCATGCAGGATATTATAGAATAATGCACAAATAAGGGGAAAATATCACAACATCACTGTGCAAATTCTAGCCTCACAGTTTGCACAAAATATCAGAATATGTTATAGTTCAGATTCCTGCATAGGAAAGGCTGTGAAGTAATGTTGGAGCTGAAGAAATAAAAAGAAAAGAAATATCTCTTCAAGGTTCAGGATACACTCTTGTTTAGTGTAAATATGCAAAGTGTATAGATTATCAACCAGGAGCCACACTAGCCCTCCCTCAGGTAAATATATCCGAATCACATTCTATGGTTTATCAAAGGTTGGAATGGTTTTTAAAAGGTTGGGAAAGATTGGTTTAGCTATGTCATTATTTCTTCTCTATGTAAAACTAGTGTCACGGATGCTGCATTGTACTGCCAAGATCCTGTCTTTAGCAATGATGGATTCATTCCTCAGTTACTGAGACAGCGCTCAGCTATCAACCTTTTTCCAGAATTGCCTTCGTTGAAAGTTTCTTCACCCAAGGTCATGGAACCTCAAGGGCAGTCTGCAACCAATAACAATTCAGAGTTATGAAGGTCCAGACCTTTGACCACGGATGGGTACAATATCACAGCTGTAGCACCCCCTGTCTGGTTGACCAAGGCTTTGTTGTGACTGCACCACATCCTGCTACCCAATCCTATTTCCTTCCTTTACCTTCTCTCATAGGATCCCAAAGGCATTTCTTATAGATTATTCTGTAGTTAATCTCAATCTCAGAATCTGCTTCCTGAGAACCCAACAAATGACAACTAAAAAATAAGAGATCTTAATAATACTTCATTACTTTTTTTTTAAAAAATGATGCTATCACCTGGCTAGTGTTGCTCAGTGGTTGAGCATCGACTTATGAACTAGGAAGTCACGGTTCAATTCCCAGTCAGGGAACATGCCAAAGTTGTGGACTTAATCCCTAGTTAGGGATGTGCAGGAGGCAGCCAATCAATATTTTCTCTCATTGTTAATCTTGCTATCTCTCTCTCCCTCCCTCTCCTTTCCTCTCTGAAATCAATAAAAATATATTTTTTAAAAGGTAATGCTATGCCAAAACCAGTTTGGCTCAGTGGATAGAGTGTCAACCTGTGGACTGAAAGGTCCCAGGTTCGATTGCTGTCAAGGGCATATACCTTGGTTGCGGACACATCTCCAGTAGGGAGCGTGCAGGAGGCAGCTGATCGATGTCTCTCTCTCTCATTGAGGTTTCTAACTCTCTATCCTCCTCCCTTCCTCTCTATAAAAATCAATAAAATATATTTTTTTAAAAAGGTAATGCTATATTTTCCCAAAAGTCTTGCTTCTCGAGGCCATATGATTTTAGGATAAATATGATTAAAGAAAAACTCCAGCATTGCCAAAGTAAATGAAGGTATGCAGCAATATGAAGCATGAAGTGATGTGGCAAACATAGTTCTGCTTCCTGAAAAGAAGAACTATGAGGAACGTTTTCTTACAGAAAGTATATTGGAAGAAGTAATCCCATTTAAAGAATTGAGAAATACTCTGTACTTGCAGTGACTTGTGAATAATAATCACATGGACAGAGTCCAAGAATTTCCTGTCAATATAGCAATAACCTTGATGCAAAGAAGCAGACCAGAGTAAGACAAGGGCAGCATAAACAAAAGTAAAAGACTCACAAATTTGGAAGAGAAATCCTAATAGACCAAAAGCAGGTGATTCCCCAGGCCAATAAGACTAAATATTTCAATAGTAATTTAGTGAATCAGAACTAGAAATTTATGTCAAATCCTGCTTTATAGTACTTACAACTGCTGCATATAATGACACTTCAGTTAAGTTATATAATTTTCATTGCATGGTACAGGCTTGGCCATTTTCAACTACTATTTACATTATAAGATCTTAAGCTAATAAATCTTTCCTGATAATCATTTAGAAAGAAATTTGAATCAAGTAGATCTATGAATGACTAGTCAAGTCAGGATTCTGCTGCCAAAAATTGACAAATAGGTTTAGCATCATTTCTTGACAGATGGACATAAGAACCAGGTTTAAAACTGGTTATGCTATCTCTTATTTTTATATCTTAAACTTATTTTAACATAAATTCTATGTATCTATCCAGTATAATGGCAAACTTGCTGCTGCTTTACAAATCTCAGATTCCCTGAGGAACCTTTCCTTTTCCATGGTTGACAGACCAGAAACCAGGCACCAAAACCATGTGGGAGACAGAGATGGCATGATTCCAAAGAAAATGTGAAGGCTCTGGATGCTGTCAGACAAGATTAAAATTCTGGCATTTCTACTTACAAGTTAAGTGACCTTCACTGTATCTGTTAACCTCTATGAATCCTGTTTCCTTTTTATAAATCTTATATAACATATTCACCACAAGATTTTTCTAAGCATTAAATGAAATCATGTATATTGCATGTTCAACATGTGCCTATTCTCTTTCTAATGTATTTTGTCACTTATATCTTATGCTAGAGGCCCAGTACACAAAATTCGTGCACCAGTAGAGACCCTAGCAGCTGGTGGTGGCCGGCCAGGACCTCCCTCTCTTACCCCTGCTGGCCCTGCCCCTGGTTGAACTCCTCGAAGAACTCCTGGTCGAGGGAACAATTTGCCTACTACATTTTATTATACAGGATACTTTAAACTTTTAGATTTTCTTGGATATTTTTAACCGATGTAACAATTGCTCCTGGTGACCATTAAGAAATAAACTCGTTAGAGAAAAAAATGATTTTAAGTGCACTGGGGAAAAGATGGAAAAGTGTGTGAAGGACTTTCTCTGAGATTGAACACTCCTTAAGAGTAGCAACCAGGTCATATTTATCTCATTTTCCCAAGGCCAAACACAGAAACCAGAACATAGCACAAAATACTATGCTTAAGGGGTGTTTATTATGGCAGAACACAGTGGATGAAGATGAGCTTTGGAGATTATTCAAATCCCAGCTCCTCTATTTTATTACCCCATGAACTTGGGCAAACTAAAGTCTCCAATCCTCTATTTCCTCCTCCCTAGTAGAGTTGTTACAAAGATTAAATGAGCAATAGACACCTCACAGCCTTATAATACATTCCATTTAGAATTCTAATATGTTTTCCCCTTTTGAATTTGAACAATCCAATATCTAGCAACTGCTATCCATACATCCTATTCTTTGCCTCTAAAACCACATGGAACAAGACTATTACGTTTTTCACAGAACAGTACATCTGATAATGAAGTACTTACTATTCTATCTTCTTTTTCTTTATTAGTCCAAAAATATTCCCTACAAGGGGGAAAACCTGTTGCTTCTATTGGCCCAACATTCCTTCTACCTTCTCCTAATTGGATAACTCCTTTCTTGGGTGTGGGAATCTCATTCCATGTGGATCAGAAGTGGTAGACCCTTTTCTTGCTCACAGGACTATAGGGGCCCAGCCTGGCAGCATGATTCAATAAATGTTCTTCTTCCCTTTTTTTTCCTATGTAATTTACATTCAGTATCTCACTGAATGTAATAATGGAACAAATTCTATAACAATGTCTGTGTGCCAGGCAGTATCTCAGTTATCTGTTAAATCCTTAAAGGTATATAGATAAGGAAATAGAAGCACAAAGATGCTGTCCAATGAAAGGCAGTGTCAGGAGTAAACCAAAGGCAGCCTTGTTAGCATTGTTCAGTGCCGCCCTCATTCCACGTGGGACACAGTAGAGCTAGATCTCAATATGGTTTGTACACAGCCTGAGTCCATACCAACACAGAAACATTACATTTTCCTCCAAAATCAACTCTGAAAATTAGTTTTAAAAGACAATAAAGAAAAATGTGAACATATTTTATAAGGCTCACATTAAGAATGCTTTCTCCTGCATTAAAGTAGTTATTTCAAGATCAAGGAAGACTTTAGAATTGAAACATTCCCCCCCTGCCCCCACAGTTGACATGAACTTACAGAGTAATTTGGAATATTTCTGTATTAAAGCAATTTTAAAATAAGAATTTTTGAACTATTTAAAATAAAAATTTCAGATCGTAATAACTATCTACTAACTATGGCACCCATCTTTATTAAGGTAAAACAGTGTGTTAATTGTCATCTAATACTTGGATATTGATTGTCTATTATGTCTTGGACTAATGCCAAGAAAAAAATTTGTAAATATCTAAATAATTAAGTAGTCATGGCAGGGGGTAGGCAGCCTCAAAAATAGGGTTGGTATCTTTTTGTTGTTCTTGTTTTAGTATCTTTTTTTGAGGAAATGTAATTTTAGAAAATATTTGTTTAAAAATGAGGATTTTATAGTTATAGGGATGTAAAGTACAGCCCAGAGAATACACTCAATAATATTGTAATAACTGTGTGGTGCTAGAATATACTCAATAATATTGTGCTAACTGTGTGGTGCCTATAATAACTAGAATTATCAACAGATCACTTTGCAAATTTTATAATTATTTAACCAAATTTTATAATTATCTAATACACCCAAAACTAATCCTACCTAATAAAAGAGTAATATGCAAATTGACCATACCTCTGCTACATCCATAAGCCACGTCCATCAGCCAATCAGGAGCAAGTATGCAAATTAACCCAACCAAGATGTTTGTGGCCACAGAGAGAGCAGGAGGCTTGGGTTTCCCGAGAAATGGAGGAGGCCAAGCTTTCCACCTGCCCTGGCCTGCCTTGGCCTCCGCTGAAGGCTACAAAGTTTCAATTGTAAAAGATAATTAAACTGCAGATACCAACTTGAGTTGCCAGATGGTGTGGCCAGTCTGAAAACCACCACAGGCCCCTCACCCAGGCCACCTCATGCCCCATGGGAACCTCCACCCTGATCCAGGTCACCCTTCAGGGCAAACCAGCCAGCCCCTATCCATGCACCAGGCTTCTATCCTATCTAATAAAAGAGTAATATGCAGATTGACCATCACTCCAATACAGAAGATAGTTGACCCCATGTGGTCAAAGATAGCTGCCCCTGTGGACACAAGATGCCCACCACAAAATGGCCAGCAGAGAAGGGAAGTTGGGAGGGACCAAGCCAGCAGAGAAGGGAAGTTGGGGGTGACCATGCCTATAAGGAGGGGCAGTTTGGGGGTACTAGGCCTGTAGGGAAGAGCAGTTGGGGGGAACATATCTGCAGAAGAAGGCAGTTAAGGGTGACCAGGCCTATAGGGGAGGGAAGTTAGAGGCAAATGAGCTGGCAGGGAGCAGTTAGGCATCAATAAGGCTGGCAGGGAAGTGGTTAGGGGGTGATCAGGCTGGCAGGCAGAAGCGGTTAGGGGCAAACAGGAAGGTAGGCATGTGAGCATTGGGGAGCCAGTAGTCTTGGATTGTGAGAGGTATGTCCGACTACCTGGGATCTGGTCTAAACAGGCAGTCAGACATCCCTCATGGGGTCCCAGATTGGAGAGGGAGTAGGCTGGGCTGAGGGACACACACCCCCATGCACAAATTTCATGCACTGGGCCTTTAGTATAAAATAATACTGAATGTCAACTGTGATTGAAAAATACATTTTTAAAAAATAAAAATGAGTATTTTAAATGGATAGTTGTTTTTGTTTTTGTTTTTTTTTTAATAAAATAGACTGAGGTTGAGAATAGGCCAGGATAAGTACAGAGTATGGCCACATAAAAAAAATAGAGTAGCAGATTTAAAAAAAATCACATTGGAGGGAAAAATGTAAAACAGGCATAGTATAAAACAAAACTGGTGATAGTGAATAAGCCAAAATATAAAATAAATATGAATCAGGAAAGTTGAAAAGATAAACACAAAAGTTAAAAGATATATGCAGAGCAAGACAGAGAATCGCCATCTCTGCCAGCAGGAAAGCCAGCAGGGCAGGAGAAAGGCTCATGCAAGGAAGGGCAAAAGCAGAACTGGTGGGAGACTCAGACACTGAGAACATTCACCAGGTGAGGCACAAAATGGGGTGAGACATCAATAACCTAGGTACATCCCGGTAAATTTCCGTATTATTTAAAGATAAAGAATGCTATGGACATGAACAAGGCTAGGGAAAAAAACAACAACAACACAAACACACTTTCTAAAGAATTCAAATTGGGATTTCCACAGGCTTTCTCCTATAACAATATCAAAGGATAATGAAGCTTCATCTTCTGATGTCTGGGGGACTCTTGACATGTGGCATCTCAGAAGCTCTATGCCAAAATACCTTTTTCTTCAAAAATTTGCTCAATGATATACATTATGAAATGAAGAAAAAACCACATTATATATATAAAAAAATAGGTGATAGAACATGCCTGAAGTAAGCTTTTAAATAATTTAAATATATAACAAATTATTTAGACAAAGATTGAAACTGGTGAGTATAATTTTTATAATGAAGGGAAAAGTTGTAAGAATGAAATTGGTGAGTATAATTTTTATAATGAAGGGAAAAATAAAAAAGTTAATCTTGAAAGCCTAGTGATATATTTATTTAATTACTTTTATAAGAAACAATATGGAATTGTTATAGATGTAATAAATATATATCATTCTCACTGCATAAATATTATATAAATATAAGTAGAAGTATATAAAAATAAGTAGTCAAGGATGAAACAATATAGCTTCTTCTTTTCTATATTTACAAATGAAAAATGAGGAATTTTGAAGGATAACATTTTTTAAACAAGAAACATGTAGCTATGGGCTGGAACTGTTTATACTGGCTCACAAGATCCAATTAGACCTATATCTTCCCAACTCCATGTTCAGCTCTATGATTAATGACATTAAAAAAAAAACACAAACATTAGCATGAAGTTAAACATGATGGGAGAATTTACACCATGGAAATCAGAAAATCTACAAATCAGGATTTTTGGGTGAATTTTCTGGAGAGCAGCACTCTACTAAATGTACTTGAGGAAAAACAAAACAAATCAGGAACATCCTGAATGCTTAGCATGAGGGATATTTTAGTACATCTAGTTTTAAAAATCATGACATCATTCTAAATCATAGATATTGAGACTATGAAACTTAGAAAACTGTTTATTATGTAAGACTAAGTAAAAAAGGGTGATTGTTGGAAGCCGCCCACTATTAGAGAGATGTGGACAAGGAAGTTGGAAGGCTGGTCAACCTTGAAGCTTTGAAAGGTCAGAGCCAAGCACCCATTGTTGAGACAATTGTAGCTAAAGCAACTTCCACCTTTTAATCTTATGTAAATCCTTGCTGATTGGCTATTACTGGAATTGCCTGCCTAAAGGCTATGGGGTGTATCCCATCCTATCTAATAAAGAGGGAATATGCTAATTGACCCTCACACTGTCACAAAGATGGTGGTGCCCACAGCCAATAAGGAGGGAATATGCTAACTGACTGCCACACACTCAAAGATGGCGCTGCCCACAGCCACAAGATGGTGGCGCCCAGTCCCATCAACCCAGGGCAGCAAGGGGTGGGCTGGGCCTTGCCCTGCGCCTGCCTCTGGAGTCCCCCAGTTCCCTCAGCCCCTAGGGCTGGCCTGAGGCTCAGATAACCAGGGCCAGTGAGGCTTGTGCTGCTGGCAGTGGCAGCAGCAGAGGTGTGATGGGGCATCACTTCCCCTAATCACCAAGAAGCTTCTTAAGGAAAATTCATGCATTGAGCCTCTAGTATTCTTAATAAAAGGGATTGCTAGCTGCAGCAAAGTGGAGTCCTTCCCCTTGAGTTGGACTCCTGCCTGGCCCCAAATATTTCCAAATTAATATTTTCTAGTCTCTTTCATTTGTGTGTGGCCTCCTCCAGAGCCCAAACCCTGAACCTGAACCCTGAACCATGAGGGATGTGGAGAGGGGGGAGGAAAACACTTGCAATTGGCAGCCCAACGTGGGGCACCCACAGATGATAATGTGTTTTCTAAATAATTCTGTATATGAAATTACAATCACCCAAGTGGAAAACAATCTATTCAAACACTAATGTGGGGGGGAAAAAATGGAAGAAGTCCAGAGGGGATATTGAGGAACAGAGATTAAAAAAAGAACTCTTTTTAAAGAATAAATCTGGAGGGATATTGGTAAGGTCCTTCAATCAACAGATTAACCTCTTTTCTCTAAGATTCCGGGTTTGATTCCATCTATCCAGTGACACAAATTAAATTGTTGAGGTGGTTTAAATGGAGCAAAGCAGGAATGATAGGAGAGACTTGGAAGGCCAATCCTAATCCCAAAGACTTAGAGCTGCAGCATGCAATATCCAAAAGGCTACTCTGTTCCACTTGTACCTCTATCTCTCATGTTTGAATGAGGTAGGTAACTGATTAGCATGTTACCTCGCTGACACACAGTACTGTATGTTGTGCAAAGCACTTTTACATCTAATTGCTTTCTTGTGCTCCTCACAACTCCATGTGATGGGTGTGATGGGGATTTTTTTTTTAAATAGCAATTTTATAGATGAGGAAATGGAAATACAGGGAGGTATTTGTCAAAATTACCCAGCTAGTTATCAGCAAAGACAACGGTGCTTAAGTGTGATGATTAAATTGTTACACTACACCAGGGATAGTTCCTAATTTATCATCTAGGATAGTGTACGGATACATTAATTGTATTTGAAGGCACTGTAAAGTACCACATTGAAAAGTGGCTACAAAGGCAATGTGCTATTCTTATTTCCTGCTGTAAGGAATTGTGTAACAGCATAAAAGAAATTATGTGACAGAATGAAAAAGGAAAAAAGACTTGTCGTTTTATGTTATTGTGTATCTCTCCCCTCCCTCCCCCCCTAATTTAGGGCTTGGATCTATGTGTTAAAGATACTGGTTACAATGATGTTTCTAGTGAATTAATGAACTGTGATCTAGTCATGACAAATAGGAGAGTATTTACTAGGGTACCGCACACAAGTCTTGCTTCAGTAGGCGAGACAGACAAGTAAATGTGACAAGGACACCATGTTTTCAAAAACTGCATCTGTTCGCAGTTCTTCTGGTGAGAGCTTATTAATATGTTTACTACAGCAGGAGAAAGCAGGGTTCTGGAACTCTGTTAACGATTGGCTTAGATTGAGACAAGTTAACAGAATTTTCTCTGGTCACTTTCAACAAATGTTCATAAACAACTCTCACAGGGGCCAAGAGTAGGCAGATTTCAAATATTTGGGGAAATCACGTAAGTCACAGTGAAAATAAGAATGGTGATGAATGTGAAGATCAGTTACTGCTCCTTATAAAACCATAGATGTTGTAAAACTTGAAAGGACACTAAATTACATAGCATTTGACCCCAATCCCTAATTTTAAAAATAAGAACGACTTGCTCAAAGTCCCCCGTTTGGTTCCTGCTTAAGTGAGAAGCCAGGGTATCTAGCCTAGGGGTGGTATTCTTCCCACAACCTGATTGTCCAAAGAGTGGCCTCACACTAGCAGCCCGGGCATATGTGGGCTTGGTTGAGTCTACATGGTGTTTTAAAAAATTAATTGGTTGCCAACATATAAAGATAGGAACATTCCACACGGGACTTTCAATTTCTAGCTTCTTGAGGTACAAGATCTGGCAACAGCAAGCCCACCTTCTCCCATGGCTGCTAACTATTTAGCTGGAAATGGTGTGGCTCCCACTCTCTGTGCCCTTAGGTTCCCATGTGGTTAGCCTCACCATTTTCTCCTCAACTGCCTGTCCCTTGCTTAGGCCTCCTACTGGCATACTAGATAGTTTTAGGAAACAAATTTAAAATAACTAACTTGATAGAAAGATACTATATTCCAAGCCTATCTACTTTTCCATCATGTCACAAAGATGAGAAATACGAGTTCTAACCTAACAATGCTGATACACACAAAGCTAGTTTTTGGAGAAAGTGGACTATAGTAGCCCTCCTTAGGGTCCAACACCCCACAATGGATGCCTGAAACCAGTGATAGGACCAAACCCTATACATACTATGTTTTTTCCCCCCATACATACATACATACCTCTGATAAATTTTAATTTCTAAGTAAGACACAGTAAGAGATTAACAATCCTATATAATAAAAGGCTAATATGCAAATCAACTGAACAGCAGAATGACTGGTCGCAGACGCTCAATGCAGGAGCTGCCAGCCCCACAGTGATCAGTGTGCTCCCACAGAGGGAGCCCTGCTCAGCCAGAAGCCAGGCTCATGGTTGGCGAGCGCAACAACAGAGATGGGAGCCTCTCACACCTGAGGCAGTGCTAAGGACACCTTGGGGGATGTCCACTGAGGGATCCAGGACTATAAGAGGGCACAGATTGAGCTGAAGGACCTTTCCCACTCCACCCCCACCCAGTGCATGAACATTGTGCACCAGGCCTCTAGTATCTAATAATAAAAATAGAACAATTACAACAGTTGTGTAAATGTGGTTTCTCTCAAAATATGTTATTGTGCTGTACTCAACCTGCTTGCGATGATGTGAGATGATAAAGTGCCTATGCGACAAGGTGACTGGAGGGAATAATGTAGGTGTTGTGATGTAGAATTACGGTACCACTGAGGTTCTGACTATATGCAAGGAGTATCATCTCCTTCTGGTGCTCCTGGATCATGGAGCCATGACTTCAACATATTCAAATTGGTAGCATCACTACTGCTGTGCTTTGGAACCATTATTAAGTAAAATAAGGGTTACTCTAACACAGCTCTATGATTCACAAGAGCAGGTCTGATAACTGAGCAGGGTAATCAGTGCCTAAGGGGTGGGAAAGTAATATATACAAAGTGTGGAGACTCTTGACGAAGAGGTGTGGAGTCTCTTAACGAAGAGATGATTCACATCCGGGCAGGGAATGAGAGTGACAACACATGATTTCATCATGCTACTCAGATTGGTGTGTAATTCAACAGTTGTAAGTTATTTATTTCTGAAATTTCCCATTTAATATTTTTGTACTATGGTTGACTGCAGGTTCCTACAATCACAGAGAGGGAAACTGTGGATGAGAGGGGGACTATGATCATTACAACAGCCTACGTTTAGAAACATTCTTTGTATGGTGTGAGTGAAGGGAAATTCATGTTAACAGTGAATATGTTAATAATTAATCATTTGGAAGGTTTTCCTCACTAACTGGTCAATTTCCTTTCAAATAAATTTAGTTATTGATGAAATTCAATTGTTTTGCCTTGTATAATGCAGTAAGATTCACTAAATAAACAGGCATTTTGGAGAGAATCCAAGATGGCGGCATAGATACTGCTGCCTCGCACAACAATTTCAAAACTACAACTAAAAGACAGAACGACATCATCCAGAACCACAGGAAAGCTGGCTGAGTGGAAGTTCTACAGCTAGAAGGAAAGAGAGGGGCTCACAGAAACCCAGAGGAGCTGCAAAAAGCTGAGGTACAGAGACGGGCACGCTTAGAGAGCGGGTGCCAGAGTACCTGGCTGGCTTTCTCTGGCGGGAGGGAAATGGAGACTCCCAATGGCATTGAACCCCTTATCTTACAACACTAAACCCCAGATCCAGCTGAAACTCATACGGGGGGAGTTTGGACTGTGAAAAGGGAGAGGTGCAAGGAAATTTAGGGGAGTTGCAAAAGATCAGAGGTCTGCAGGCGCGCATGGCACTGCAGAGGACAGATTGCTGATTGTGCCACTGGCTTTCGCAAGTGGGCGGGAGACAGACCCTCCCAACTGTGCCACTTCTGACTCCACTAAGCCAGTTTCGGGCAAAATTCTGGAGACCTAGACTCGGGTGGTCCTGGTGCGCAGGGGAGCTGGAAAGGCAGCGGTTTAGAGGCACTGCGGGTGCGCCCACACAAAGACCGCTCCAGTGATTACCCAGTCACCTGAGACTCAGGGGCTGTGGAGGGCAGGGCTGACTGGAAGGCAAGGCGGTCAGTCCCTTAAGCCCTGAGACTCCACCCATCCCAAGTTCAACAAAGGCTTCTTCGGTTTTGCAAGTCTGGTATCATAAGGCTGAATTCAACACAGATGTTTCCCCGGCATAGTGAAAATGCCGAGACAAGGGAAGGGATCACAAACAAAAAAAATGGAGGAAAAAAATGACTGGATATAGAATTCAAAACCACGCTTATAAGGTTTTTCAAGAATATGCTAGAAAAGATGGATAAATTTATCAAGTCCCAAGAGGAGATGCAAAAGGACCAACTAGAGATGCTAGAGATGATGGATAAATTTAGCGAGTCCCAAGAGGAGATGAAAAAGGACCAACTAGAGACACTGACTGAAATAAAAAATATTATACAGAGTCCTAACAGCAGACTAGAGGAAGGCAAGAATCAAGTAAAAAAAATTGAAATATAAAGAATCAGAAAACACTCAACTGGAAAAGCAATAAGAGAAAAGAATCCAAAATGTGAAGATAATGTAAGGAGCCTCTGGGACAGCTTCAAGCGTACCAACATCAGAATTGTGGGGGTGCCAGAAGAAGAGAGAGAGCAAGATACTGAAAACCTATTTAAAGAAATAATGACTGAAAACTTCCCACATCTGGTAAAAGAAATAGACTTACAAGTCCAGGAAGCACACAGAACCCCATATAAAAGGAATCCAAAGAGGACCACACCAAGACACATCATAATTAAAATACCAAGAGCAAAAGACAAAGAGAGACTATTAAAAGCAGCAAGAGAAAAACAGTTCATTACCTACAAAGGAGCACCCATACAACTGTCAGCTGATTTCTCAACAGAAACGATGCAGGCCAGATGGGAGTGGCAAGAAATATTCAACGTGATGAATAGCAAGAAGCTACAACCAAGAATAATCTATCCAGCAAAGCTATCATTCAGAATTGAAGGGCAGATAAAGACCTTCACAGAGAAGAAAAAGCTAAAGGAGTTCATCAACTCCAAACCAGTATTATATGAAATGCTGAAAGGTACTCTTTTAGAAGAGGAAGAAGAAAAAGGTAAAAGACAAAAAATTATGAACAACAAATACACATCTATCAACAAGTGAATCTAAAAATTAAGTGAATTAAAAATTTGATCAACAGAATAAACTGGTGAATATAATAGAATCAGGAGCACAGAAAGGGAGTAGACTGATAATTCTCAGGGGGACAAAAATCATAAAGCATCCAACAGACTGTGAAATTACAGCAGAAAGATTAAAGTTAGGTGAGGTAGATAAGTGATCAATCAAAGGACTTGTATGCATGCATATAAGCATAACCAATGATCACAGACATGGGGGGTTGGGGTATGCCTGGGAGGGAGGGGGGCAATGGGGAGATATGTATAAAAAATTAATAAAAATTAATAAAAAGAAAAAAAATCATACACCTATGGATGAGATCAATGGGAGGGAGGTAAGGGCAGAGGGAAGGGTGGGAGCTGGGTGGAGGGGTGCTATGGAGGGGAAAAGAGAGAAACAAATGTAATAATCTGAATAATAAAGATTTAATTTTAAAAAATGCTGAGGAAACTTCAGAGGAAAAACAAAAAAAAAAAAAAACAGGCATTTCTTTTTTACTACTATCAATCTAGCTTCCATTTTCCTAAGTTATTTATTTACAAGTTATGTTTCCATTTTTGTGAGCAACCACCTTATTTTATTTACAAATGCAAAATCAAAGATTATCCATCATTATAGCTGCTGTGGGAATTTATTTATTTTTTCTTTACATGCTGCCTACGTGCTGTTGGAAAATAAACATACCTACCCAACTCTACTACTCTTTCCATGAAGCACAAACACATACCACTCCATGACAGATTCATACAAAAGGAGGAATTATCAAGTTATGTTAGATACTGAGAAGAGTAACTTTACTTTTTAATGAAATTAGTAATTTGTCTCAGTAAAAAATATTTTAAAAAATAAATAATGTAAACAGAAATAAGCTTTCCTAATATTTTTGAAAATCTGTGTTCTTAGTTCTTTCTAATGTATAGAAAGTATTAAAATTTATAACGCTTATCTCAACTTCAATGCTAGAGGCTTGACCACAAAGTTCCTTATGTGCCAATATGTACAAGATATTATGCTAGAACTATTTTTAAAAAGTTATCAAAACAACATTAGTCCTTACACCTCAACTCTTTCAAAAGAGTTGTCATAATAATGCAAGTGTGTGTGTGTGTGTGTGTGTGTGTGTGTGTGTTCACTTAACATGTTTAAAAAGCAACATTGATTTGTGCCAGGCACTTGTGTTGGTATCAGAATACAGCTTAAATAGGACAGGCAGGTTCCTTTCTGTATTGAAAGCTTCAACTAGACCCAAGGCAAGTCTTTTCCTCTTCATTCCTATCTTTTCAGTTAGCTAGTGCTCAGCTCTCTCCACTCACCCACCCACCACCATCACCCCTGCCTCTCAGTTGCCTTTCACACCTACCCACACATCTTCCCTGCCATTGTAGATCAGGAAGAAGACTATTGTGACACTAAAATTAAGGGGAAAACAGAGATTCTCATTTATTTCTCTCTATTTAAGCAGAATTTTAGAGTTTATATTAAGAAGGACATCTTACTCACTTTTATATCCCTCATATTCAATAGCTGTTGAATTTAATTAAATGTCAGAAGCAAGCTTTCGCTTATTGAAATTTAGCTCAAAGACTGTTACTGTGAAGCTAAGCAAATATTAGAAGAATTTTTTTTGAAAAGTCCTATAAATGTTACTCTCCATACTTAATGTATGCAGTTATGGGTGAAACAAATTTGTGTGTTAGTAATATGGTATACACGATGATCCCCAAATTTGGCTGTGCAACATAATTGTCTGGAGAAGAGGGATGGTAAAATTCAAGTCCCAGAATACCATCCTGAGCATGTTTAACAACATCCCCAGGTGGTACTAAGCACACATATTTGGGAACAAAAGAGCCCTGGACTGAAAGCTGGGTTTTGATATCTGCTGCACCACAAAATAATCACTTGACCTTGATCTTGACCTTGACCACTCAGTCTGTCTGTCCTCTATTCTTCCTACAAGCAATCATGGAAAACAAACTATTGTCCTTTCTGAGCTTCAATTTCTCATCTGCAAAATTAGGCTATTGAATGGATGATCTGAAATCCCTTCAGACTCTAATTCTACCACAGAATCTACACTATAACCATTCCTCTCGTATTTGTCATATATAGCTTTATACAAACTACTTCTGTATCTGTTTTGAGGCCCCTACTGAATTAATTTCAGCAATGTATAATTGAAAAATGTATTATAACCAAGCATATCAAAAAGATACAAGCATTGGAGACATGTTGGGCAAAATCTGAATCTTGCTTCTTGTATTCTAAAATGTTAACAAATATTTTGAAGTAAATGAATAAGAGACTGAATAGACAAATAGAAATTGGTTACTAGTTGAGCCTCAATTTCCTCAAAAAAAATGCTATGTACCAAAAAACATATTTTTTAAACCAGGGATATAAAGAAGGTTTTATCTTGAAGGTAGAGTAGATGATTGAGAACCATGTTAAGAAGAACTATGCTACTAAACCCAGAAGAAAAGATGCCACAGTCAATTAGCAATGCCTACACATGTATTTGCCATTCCCATTGTAAAACATAAGCCCTTGGGCTTATTCATTCAAAATAAAAAACATATTTATTGTAAGACTTTTGGGTGCCAGACACTATTCAAGACTCTGGAAATATTAACAGTGTCCTGTTAGTGCGTGAGACTAAACATATGTAAAAAGTGCATAAATAATTTCCAATAGTCATAAATGGTAAAAAGTATATCAGATGAAGCAATAGGATAGAAAGTAAGAGAAGAATGGTGATAAGTTGGATAGAGAAGGCTTTCCTGAGGAAATGACATTTGAACTAAGTAAAGCCAGTCACCTGTAGATCTAAAGGAAGTGGAATCCAGCCAGAGAAAACAACACTAAGGCCTCCAAGAGGGGGCACCCTTCCAGTACTATGGACAGCAAGAAGGCCCATGGATAGAGTTGTGAAGAAAGATGGAACGGGAGATATTAGGTGATGCCAGAACAAGTTCATCCTTTATATATTCAGGGATCTCCAGGCTCCATTAGAAAGTACCTCTGCAGCCCTGCCAGTGTGGTTCAAGGGTTGAGCATTGACCTATAAACCAGGAAGTCATGATTCATTTCTTGGTCAGAGAACATGCCTGGATTGTAGGTTTGGTCCCCATTAGGGTCATATAGGAGGCAGCTGATCAATGATTCTCTTTCATCATTGATGTTCCTGTCCCTCCCTCTCTCGTCCTCTCTGTAAACCAATAAAAATATATTTAAATTTTTTAAATAAAATATTCATTTACTTCTGCAGGTAAAGTTGGGTACTTGTAGGTTTTTAAGCTCCACAGGTGATTATAATGTTTAACCATAAGTGAAAACCATTGCACTATGCAAAAAGTGAAAACCTAAGATATAGCTGAGTTTATAGCCCAGAAAATAGTAAGGAAGGGAATGTAACATATGTAATAAATATGTTTAAGAAAGTTTGGGTACAAAAGAAAAAACACAGGGGTGGGAATAGTGGGAGGGGGATTCAATTGGGGGAAAACTTTAGACAATAAAAAAATAATAATAAAAAAGAAAAAACACTCTCAAATCTCTAACTTCCTAAGACAAATAAAGAATATTTTTCCTCACACTCTCACCATTCTGATAAACAATTCCTACTTTACAAAGGTGGATTTATTTCAACTAACATTTGCAATCTGTGTGAAACGAGTTGTAAGAGATGCTATAAGAATCACAAAAATTATAAAAATGAATCTTCTCTCAAGAAAGTTATAACCAGGGCAACAAGTATCTACTTTCAGCTTCATGACCTTATGGACATGACTCAAACCCCACACTTGTGCAGCCACTACTGCCTTCCTGGTGTTGTCCATTTCAGATTTCAACCTTTGAGAGAATAGAACTCATTACTTTCTATAAATCAAGATTATATATGGGTGCTTAGGGAACAATAATGATGATGATTAAAGATGACCAGCAGGGACCTTCAGGAAACACATGCTGTATCATAGCTGGAACCATATAAAAATTATGAACTAGGAATAACCTTGATGTCCTTCAACTGGCTTGTATAGGATTAGTTCTTCCCTTCCGGCCAAGCTGCCATGTCCACTATGAATGCTTATCTGAAAACCTTAAGGTAATAACTGTAAAGAGCTTTAAGTACTATGCTTTCCAAAGGCATTACCTTTTCACAGAAGCTTATTAAACACTCAAAATTTTTCAGATTAAAATCATTTCAGAAACAGGATATTTATATACATATTTATTTTTTACAGGAGCTCTCTTAATAAATTCTATGCTACCTCTTAAAAGTATCATTTTTTACAAAGGAAGGAAAGGTCATTCTAATAGAAACTAACTAAAGTAGAATACGCCATATCACCACCACTTTGTTAGCTTGTATGTATATATATATATATATATATATATGAATTTTATTGAGTTCTAACTATATGCCAGTCATTATTTCATTTAATCCCATGAGAAGTTAGTACAATTAAAATATTCAGTTTATTTATTTGAGGAGTGAAACTTAGAAGTTAAGTGACTTAGCTAATGGCACACGGTTCAAATATGACAGAAATAAGATAAGAAACCAAGTCTTACTCCAAAAGCCACCCCCTTAACCATTAATCTCCTTCTTTATACTCACACTGCTTATTGTGCATCTGCTTGACCACTAACTACAAAGGGAGGATCCAAAATTGAAAAGGCTGATAGCTTCATTGATAAGCTGGCCATTTGTAGACCTCTCCCAGGTAAAGATGATCACACTGCTCTATAACAAAGCCATCGACTCTGTGAACTCCTGCTCATACAAGCATAGCTTCTGAGGTGTGGGGGTCAGTCCATACCTAACATCTGAATTCCTTTTATAACAATCCAAGAATCTCACAAACATGTGACCATAATCACACTAGGAATCAAACAAGAGAGACTGACTTCACATGAACTAACACTCCACAGGAAAACCAACTGGCACTGTATACATTCTGATTTGAGAATAAATCAGTTCTGAGCACTATCAAATTTTTAAAAATGTAGTAAAGTCCCTGGTACAAAAGCCCTAGAAATTTTTGGAGAGAGGATAAAGACTTTCTTCCCCTTAGCCCACTGAAAACTCTCTTATTTTAGCAACAGACCTAAATAGATACTTTTTAAAAGAGGATATAAAGAAGGCCAAGAGACATAAGAAAACATGCTCAAAGTCACTAATTATTTGAGAGATGCAAATCAAAACAACAATGAAGTACCATCTCACACCTGTCAGAATGGCTATCATCAACAAATCCACAAGTGACAAGTGCTGGTGAGGATGTGGAGAAAAAGGAATCCTCATGCACTGCTGGTGGGAATGCGGACTGGTGCAGCCACTGTGAAGAACAGCATGGAGATTCCTTAAAAAACTAAAATGGAACTCCCATTTGACCCAGTGATCCCATTTCTAGGAGTATATCCCCCAAAAATAGAAACACCAATCAGAAAGGATATATGCACCCCTATATTCATAGCAGCACAGTTTACAATAGCTAAGATTTGGAAACAGCCTAAGTGCCCATCAGTAGATGAGTATTAAAAAACTGTGGTACCTCTACACAATGGAATACTACACTGCTGTAAAAAGAAAGGAACTCCGACCATTTTCAACAGTCTGGATGGACATGGAGAGCATTATGCTAAGCAAAATAAATCAGTCAGAGAAAGATAAATATCACATGATCCTCACTCATTTATGGAATATGTATAATGAATAACATAAACTGATGAACAAAAAACAGATCCAGAGACAGAGAAGCATTGATCAGATGGTCAGACCTAATAGAAAAGAAAGGAGAGGGTGGAGGTAAGGGAGAGAGATCAACCAAAGGACTTGTATGCATGCATATAAGCATAGCCAATCATCACAGACACCTGTCAGGTGAGTGCGGGGGCGGGGGGGGGCCCCGGCCAGGAAAATAAGGACACATTTGTTAGACCTTAATCAATAAAGAAGATTTAAATAAAGAAATATAGTATGTTTGTTTCCTTTTGTAATTACAGGATTTTTTTTGAACACGGGAAAATTGTAATTGTCTTTTTATCATCATATCTAGCAGTTACAAATTTGAAGGTTTTTAAGAAATATCAGGTATCTTTAAAACAGATAAATACATAGCCATCTTAATGCTCTAACAATGTTTTCCTACAGCAGTGGAAAACAATCAGCAAACTCATTAGTCAACAGAGAGGCAAACCTCGGCTCACGAGCCGCATGTGGCTCATAAGCCGCAGTTTGCCAACCACTGCCCTACAGCCAAAAGAAGCAAGGTTTAGAATAGAACTGCCTTTTCTAAATAGATTCTCATCTTAGAAGACAAAGAGAACTAGAAAAGAAGACCCAGTGTGTTTTTATTTTATCCTTTTCTGAAGTGGTAATGATATAGGCTAAGTGGTCCTTTTGGTTGAACAGGACAGGTGTTAGATATAATTTTATCCAATTCATATTGGATACAATATGACTCAAGGACCTGATTTTTTAAAAATATTTTTATTGATTTCAGAGAGGACAAGAGAGATAGAAACATCAACGATGAGAGAGAATCATTGATTGGCTGCCTACTGCATGCCCTCTACTGGGGATCAAACCTGCAACCTCAGCATATGCCCTTGACCAGAATCCAGGGACCCTTTAGTCACAGGCTGATGCTGTGTCCACAGAGCCAAACCAGCTAGGCCAGGCCCTGATTTTTTTTAAGATAGTGTCTAACTTCAGTGTAAACCCTGACAGATTTTTTTTCTTCTTTTAATACAAATATCTGGCTTAAGCTTTTATTGCCCAAAGCATCTATTTCAAAAAGGCATTCACTTCAAAGATGGCTATCTCCAATAAATACAGGGCAGCCCCTCCCCCCCGGACTACACAAAGAAACAGGCTGCCTCCCCCACTGAACCTCCCTTGTTTTAGAGATCATTGTAAGTGATTTCAATAGTTGGCCATTTGAGTTACTAGAATTTTTCTCTTCCTTCATGTCAAATTCTGGCTCTTGTATTTTAAATTTCCCTATAATGAATGAACCAAAACCCTAGGCCTCCACTCCAATAAAACTAGAACCCTAGGCTTGTCCTTGCTCTTCTCTCTCTCTCTCTCTCTCTCTCTCTCTCTCTCTCTCTCTCGCACTATTATGTTCTGTGATTTCCAGGTTTTCTAAGTTATAAGACTATCTTTTCAAAAGTTTCCTAATGGTTATTGCTGAAGAGTTTTTAGAAATCATAATTACCACAAAGGCTGATCCAACCACAGTATTGGTTGTTGATGAGACTAGCACAAATCACTGACTCATGGTAATATGGTCTTTGCCCTGATTACAATTCCCGCACACATTTAAATAGGCATTAAAATTCTGACAATATCTAGCCTCGTTCATAAGCCTGGTCATAAGTATGGTAGTGCCTCTGTATGCACACTATGTAGTGGCCAGCCATTTGGACTTTGGAATGAGACAGATTGATTCTGACCCTATGTCTACCATTTTTTATTGGTGTGACTTAGAAAGAAATTTCAATCTTTCCAGACTACCATAACTTACCTTATAGGGTTATTGGAAGGATCAGGTGAAGTAGTGTACATGAAACACTAAACACAATGCCTGGCAAACAATAAAAGCTCAATCAAAGGGGCTGGCCATTGTTATTATTTTTCAATAATAATAACAGATGTCTACATTATTTTACCATTTTTGCATACAAAGTGGTGGGTCAGACATGGGAGATGTAAAGGTTAAGAAATTAAGGATCAGTTGGGCCATAAAGACTAATTTTTCTCAGCAATACAATAACCTAAGAAGAAATGTACCCATTTTGTAGGGCCACTATAACAAAGTACAAATGGGGTGGCTTAAATAACATAAATTTATTGTCCCAGAGTTCTATAGGCTAGAAGTCCAAGATCAAGATGTCAACAAGGTTGATTATTTCTTCAGGTCATGAGGGTGAATCTGTTCTATGCCTCTCTCTTAGCTTCCAGAGCCTTGCTGGCAAACTTTGGCATTCCTAGCTTATAGATTCTTCATCCAATCTTTACCTTTAACTTCACATAGTGTTTCCCCTGTTTGCATGTCTGTATATCCAACTTTCCTCATTTATAATAACATCAGTCACATTGTATTAGGTCCCACGATAATGACCTCATTTTAATTTGATCATTCTGTAAAAACACTATCTCCAATTAAGCTTACATTTGAAGGTACTGGAATTAAGATTCATACTCTTTGGTTGACACAATTCAACCAAAAATAAAAATAATATTTGAAATTTTTTGAATATATGCATTTTAATATAGTTTTTTCTTGAGCCATTCAAAAATACAAAAGAAAACATGGTATGAGCTCTTAAATATAACACCTATGCCAAGATGGCATTATTTTGGCAGAAAGGATCTATATCTTTTCATAAAGGTAGTTTTTGAACTTATCCTTCTTTAAGAAATAGGAAGCCAAAAGATTCCAAAATCAATGTCAGTTCAAATGCCTATTAAATTACCTTTTCATGGGACCATCATTTGCTTCTCATTCAACATGCATTAATCAAGCATTTACTTGGTGCTTAACACACTGTCAGACCTTACATATATGGGAGAAATCTAAAATAAGGTACAAACTATAAGGAATGTTTTACCCTGACTGTGAAGATGTGAATTATATTTCTTGTTTTGTATGCCTTAAAAGTTTATGATTGTGGCCCTCACCTGTTTGGTTCAGTGGATAGAGTGTCAGCCTGTGGACTTAAGGGTCCCAGGTTCAATTCTGGTCAAGGGCATGTACCTTGGTTGTGGGCACATCCCCAGTAGGGGGTGTGCAGAAGGCAGCTGATGTTTCTCTTTCATCGATCTTTCTAACTCTCTCTCTCTCTCTCCCTTCCTTTCTGTAAAAAATCAATAAAATGTCTTTTTTAATTAAAGTTTATGATGCATTCTATAGTAGGTTCAGAATGTGTGCTCTCTAAGGCTGATTTTCAGGAATCCTTGTATGCTATTAAGGACTGATATAAGGTGTGATCTTGTCATGTCACTAAGGGTTGTTTAATGGCTAGGTGTCAAGTGGAAATATGGCTGTTATATTCTATCTACACATGTTATACAATTCACATTTTTATTCAAGTGCTATCCCCAAGGTTACAGCTATTCTTCCAGATTAAGATTTGACCCTGATAAGTATGGGTGATAATTCCCCATTCAATGAATTCCAGAATGAATTCTACATTAGACAAAAAGAGAAATATGCTGCAAAAGGCAGAGAACACAACCTCCCCGTATGCAGAAGTGAATCAAAGCTATCTGTGCTCAATGCATGCCAGAGGGGACGGCAGCTTTGGGTGACAGGTGGCACATCTCTGTGCCAAGGAGAAGGCGTTGCTCCTGGCAGTTTTTTTATCTGAGGCATGTGACCTAAGTAGTGGCATTTCACAGCTGAGAAACCAGCTTGTAATATGCCTTTTGCTTCACTGAGAGGCGGACCACATGTCCACAGAGGCTGCAACTCTAGCTGCAAAACATTTGCAATACATTCGCCAGTATACTTCTCATCATCAAATGTTTGCATTACTATCTAGTTGAAAATGGAAATGGACAGATTAATGACATTTTGACAGACCAAAAAATAATGGGGGGCTTTCCTATAAAAGTGTTACTTTCTAGCACAAATTCTACAAGAAGGGAAAAAGGCAGAGTGGAGGGAGAGTGGGCAGAAAAAGGTAAAAATAACTAGCTATTTATCAGTCTTTGAAAGAAATTTGCAAAAGAGGGTCTACTCTATTTTGACTAAATTATCAGGTAGAAGAAAAATTCAAACTCTGACATTCTCAGAACTCTGACATCTGAGTCTACTTTTCAATCAATTCTTCCACAACTCCTTTTAGGTAATTTCTCCAGACAAATTAAATAGTTCACCATTCCTTTTAGTTTACCTGTTAGCATATTAATCAGATCCCGTATTTAATATTTCCTTCATAAGAAATTGCTTTTCCATCTAGATTTTCATTTTCAAAGCTAACTAGCATCCAAGATAGGTCCTAATGCCACTTATTCCAAGATACCTACCTCATGACCCCACCTAGAAGTAATCTTCCCCTCCTTGAACCTCCACACTCTCATCTCATCCACACTCACCCACATAGTGATGTGGCAATAATTATTTCTCTATCTCTTCTTCTGGACCATAAGCAATGGCAGGTACTATAGGATTTCCATAAAGCCTGGAAACATATATAATATTATTTTACTCTATAATAATATCTTCTATACATTCTCATATTTCATACTTTTATTCTAAATTTAATATCTATAAAATTTCTTATGGATATTTGGGTATGTTACCAACCTTAATTGACATCTGAAACCTGGATTCATTTTTCAAATCTGGTGCCCAGCACACTGACAGATGATTAGTAGAATCTGGATTTGTTGAATAAATTAATTAACTCATTGGCTCATTGATATAAAGCTAAGGCTTGCCCTTCAAACCCATGTAGAAAGACTAAGGGTGACAAAAAATCAGAATGCAGACAAAGCATGTAAAGACACAGCAGTAAATGTCTGAAGATGCTTCACGAAAGATAGAATGAAAAAGTTGGGCTGCAAAGAGAGTCTTCCTCTTATAGCAATTATCTGTGCACAATCTTAGGTAAGTCACCTAACCTCTAATTTTTGTTTTCAAATCAGGGATTTAGATAAATGTTTCCTTCAACACAACATCTATCTTTTTAAGTAAAAGCTAAGTAGAAATAGTTGCTTATAACTAAGTATAAATAGTTGCTTATAACTAAGCAGAGTCCAGGAGGCAGTTATTAATAATCAAAATGAGAAAATAATATAAACTATAATAGAATATAATAATGCCACTAGCAGTTCCACTGGTTCATTATGGAGGTCTGGGAGGAGGACATGGCAGACCTTTTGCAGATGAGAAGATGGACTTACAGTGTTTCATTGATTTGTCTGGAGTCACAGGGATATCTGATGGAGGAAGTGAAATGAAACTCAGGTTCTCTCACTTGGTACATTTGGGCACTAAAATCTAAGGAGGGCTAGAGAGTACCATACACCAATATTTATGAAAAGGGAGACCTGAGAGTTTTAATTGACTGTAAATGTAGTGACTTTTCATCGTTTATTAGAAAGGTAAAAGATTAAGAGGGATATTAAGAGGAGTGAGTCTACCCATGAAACATGAAATTAATTAGATATTTCCTTTGCTTTATTCTACTACTATAGAAAGAAGCAAATAAAAAGAAAATTACTTATGTAGAATTTAGTTTAGAAAAAAAGACTTCCAAGGTTGTTGGCTTTTGGAAATTGAATAATTAGTCTACTATCTTGCTTCATTTACATTTATAGTGCCAGGCAATAAGAATCGATATGAAGCTTACAAGCTCTTAAATCATCAAACCCCTTACTAAGGCAGAAAAAAGAAATTAAAGCCAAGCCTTCCTGTCTTACATCAATTAAACAAATAATTATTAAGTGTCTACTATGTGCAAGGCACTCTTCTAACTGCTCAGGATATATCAGTAACAAAACAAAACAAAGATCCCACTTTTTAGGGGAGAAATTCTACTGGAGCAGAGTATTCTAGAAGAAGGCATACATGTCACCAGAAATTTTATTAACTACAATGTTACCACATTCAGTAATTATTCAGGCTAGTTCATGCATATTTTAAAAAATCATTGAATGTAATAAATGAAGAGTTAAACATCTTTATTATAATTTTCTAAATATGCACATTTTAAAAGCCATTCTTTGTCTATTTCAGAATCACAGGACATTGCCTTGAGATAGATAAAATGACTCTGGAGGAAATAATTGATAAATGTGTAAGAAAGCAGGCACAATGCACCATCATAAAAGGTAAGTTATCAGAAGGGGCTTGCAGAGGTTCTGCTCTTATTGTGGACCATGAGCATGCATATCACTTGAGAATCTAACCAGTTTTCCGGGTAATCAGTATGCATACTGAGGTTTGAAAACCAGTGTTCTAGGAGAGCCTAAAAATAATCTCCTGAAAGGAAGAATATAAGCACTTCAAAAATTAATCACTTACTCAATATTTTTTCAATTTTAAGAAGTTATTTCAAGTAAAAGTTTACTTTTATTAGTTGTTATTTATTTTATTTTAAATCTTTATTGGTAAAAATATTATACATGTCTCCTTTTTTCCCCATGGACCCCTTAAATTTTTACTTTTAAAATGGCATATCAAGGAAATCACATGTTAAGGTTTTCTCCAGAATGTGCCGACATAGAAGAAAAAATAAAATTTGCCTTTTACTTTCAAATCTGGCATTTCCAGTTAAAAGCAAAGGGCAATTAATTCTTGACATATATCAATGCATAGGGCCTCCCTCTACTGCCTGTGATTTATACAAACAGGTGTAAGAGATGTTGAGTGTCTTTTGGTGTCTCATCCTGCATCAATCTCAGTTTTCTAAGATAAACCATGTTGATATTAGCCCAAAGAAGAAAGAAGTGGAGGACATAATCATAGCTTCCTAGAACACTCAGGAAAACCAGCTACAAGGCTACCAGCATTTATAGTCTAGAACAGTGGTTCTCAACCTTACTAATGCCGTGACCCTTTAATACAGTTCCTCATGTGGTGGTGACCCCCAACCATAAAATTATTTCCGTTGCTACTTCATAACTGTAATTTTGCTACTGTCATGAACTGTAATGTAAATATCTGATATGCAGAATGTATTTTCATTGCTACAAATTGAACATAATTAAAGTATAGTGATTAATCACAAAAACAATATGTAATTATATATTGTGAAATATTTATTTCTAATT
Organism: Lasiurus cinereus; assembly: GCA_011751065.1. NCBI lineage: Eukaryota > Metazoa > Chordata > Mammalia > Chiroptera > Vespertilionidae > Lasiurus > Lasiurus cinereus. The sequence goes on along the minus strand of JAAGEH010000018.1, from coordinate 20,808,827 downwards.
ACAAATAAATGAAATTTTGTCTTGAATCGTGGTGTAGCATGGGTAACAGTCTTCATATAACAACAGTAAACTACATTGCTACACTTTGCTACTCCGAGGAGCAGTCTGTTGGTTCCTAAGACCATGGAAAATAGGTGTTTTCCAATAGTCTTAGGCGACCCCTGTGAAAGGGTCATTCGACCCCCAAAGGGGTCACGACCCACAGGTTGAGAACCGCTGGTCTAGAAGGTACATGATAAGAATATCAGGAAAAGTTAGGAAGTCGGTAAAAGGCAAGGTCCCTTTCCATTTGTCACTGAACAGTCATTGAACAAACAGATTTGTCTTTTCCCTAAGGGTAAGAAGAGGAAAAGGGAGTGTTATGAATTATAGAGGCAGAGCAGCTCTGCTCAGTATTGACCACAGAGAAGAATGTTTTATCCACACACACACACACCTTGCCAAACCAAATTTTCCCAGTACAGTCACATAGCAGATCCCAGAAGGCACTGAAGAAGAAGATAGCAATGGGCAGAGCATCTCTGAGCCAGAGGACGGAATTTTGCACTAATTAAAGGAGCATGATTCTCCTCTAATATATAATCAACACTCAAGGATTCTTCTGTACACAACAAATACATAGAAATACTTTTTCTATCTTTACCATATTCATCTATGACAGTGGTTCTCAACCTTCCTAATGCCACAACCCTTTAACACAGTTCCATAAAATTATTTTTGTTGCTGCTTCATAACTGTAATTTTGCTACTGTTATGAATTATCATGTAAATATCTGTGTTTTCCAATGGTCTTAGGTGACCCCTGTGAAAGGGTCGTTTGACCCCCAAAGGGGTCATGACCCACAAGCTGAGAACCACTGATCTATGAGTTTAGAATAACCTCCCCCTCATCTTTCACAGTTAAAAAAAAAAAAAAGACAAAAAACTCTCATCTTGTCATGACCATCATAACATACAAAAATTTCTGTAGGGATCTGTACCTACACACAATGAGGTCACGTGTGTGTGTGTGTGTGTGTGTGTGTGTGTGTATACAATTGGAGTTGAGAAATTGTATAACGATTAAAAAATATGAAATAATGTTGTTGAAGTAAGGTGGAAGAAGGTAACATCTACACATGTAATCTAAACATGTCCTGTGGTTGAGCATTAAATTTAGCTCCAAGCTTCCTGGTAGGCGAAGAGAAAAATGGAAAAACACAATACTATCATTACCAATTAAAATGAAACATGTCAATTTTTCAAGAGAGATCAACAATTTCATGGTATTTAATCTAAAACGAATTTTTAACAGTGGACTTTCTACAAGGGATATTGAGCAGTATAATAGGCATTAACTTAAAAAATTAGTGAAAATTATAAAACATTTAGATGTTTTATTATTATTCTGACAAAATTAAAATTTGAAAAGACAATTTTTCAAAAAGAGTAAAATGAAAGTCAGGTATGTAGTATTATGGAAACTTAATGTTATGCTAACTGGTTGATAATGATCTCTTAGATCAGTGGTCCACAAACTGCGCCTCTCAAGCCACATGCTGCTCTCTGGCCCCTTGAGTGTGGCTCTTCCACAAAATACCACAGCCTGGGCAAGTCTATTTTGAAGAAGTGGCATTAGAAGAAGTTTAAGTTCAAAAATTTTGGCTCTCAAAAGAAATTTCAATCATTGTACTGTTCATATTTGGCTCTGTTGACTAATGAGTTTGCCGACCACTGTCTTAGATGATATTCTTAAATATCAATTCCCTCTTTAGGTCTTGTGAAAAAAAGCTGGACAAAGTATAATTCTAGGTTATGATCTCTGGTGAACACCTGGTATCCTACGTAATTATCTAAAGAAAGATCCTGGTGTTTAAGCCAGCAGGTGGCCAAGTTAATGAGCTGCCATGAAAGCTAAGACTCTGAATTTGTGTTAGGGGATCTATACCACTGGAGAAAATATCAAAATAATATGAACTGACACTAGTAGTAATACATGGTTTCCAATCTCAATTGAGCCCTCTGAAAATTTGCTCTATTTGAATTTGACCCTTTCCCTTTCCATCCTCCTCACTGAATAATTGAGAAAACAAAGGCTACCAAATGTTATTTTCAAACCTCTCTTCTTGCCAAACTCATCACTACCCAACAGAAAGCCTTCTCCTGTTCAAGCATGGCCCTTTCTTCCCATGCTACCTGCTCTCTCTTGGCAACCTCATCCATTCTTAAGGTTTTAACCCTAACTATTTGCTGATAAATCTCAAACTGACCTTTCTTTCTAAATCTTTGACGTATGGGATCTCTCAACTTCATTGTCTTATAAGTACCTCATATTAACCTTTCTACAAATCATGTTTTCCAAGTACATGCTTCCTCTTTTCTTCCCTATTTTGTCCTACAAAATGGAAACCTGGGAGTCATTCTTGACTTCACTTTCTTCTTTTAAAATATATACATACATATATATGTGTGTGTGTGTGTGTGTGTGTGTGTGTGTGTGTGTGTGATTGATTTTAGAGAGGAAGGGAGAGGGAGAGAGAGAGAGAGAAACACCAATGATGAGAATCATTTATCAGCTGCCTCCTGCACGCACCCTACTGAAGATTAAGCCTGTAAATGAGGCATGTGCCCTTGGCCGGAATCATACTTGGGACCTTTTAGTCCGCAGGCTGACACTCTATCCATTGAGCCAAAGCAGCTAGGGCTTCACTTTCTTCTTGATTCATATAGCCAATCAGTCACTAAATCCTAATCTCCCTACAAAACAACTGTCAAATCCATTCTCTCCTTTTCATACTAAATTGACTCTTCCTTTAGTAAAGCTCTTTTTTTTTTGTTTTGTTCTGTTTTTTTAATTAAATGGTTATTATTCAGATCATTACATTTGTTTCTCTTTTTTCCCCTCCATAGCTCCCCTCTCCCCAGCTCCCACCCTTCCTTCTACCCTTACCTCCCTCCCCTTGACCTCATCCATAGGTGTATGATTTTTGTCTAGTCTCTCCCTGTACACCGCCCCCACCTTTCCCCCTGAGAATGATCAGTCTACTCCCTTTCTGTGCTCCTGATTCTATTATATTCACCAGTTTATTCTGTTGATCAAATTTTTAATTCACTTAATTTTTAGATTCACTTGTTGATAGATATGTATTTGTTGTTCATAATTTTTTGTCCTTTACCTTTTTCTTCTTCCTCTTCTAAAAGAGTACATTTCAGCATTTCACATAATACTGGTTTGGAGTTGAACTCCTTTAGCTTTTTCTTATCTGTTAAGCTCTTTATCTGCCCTTCAATTCTGAATGATAGCTTTGCTGGATAGAATATTCTTGGTTGTAGGTTCTTGCTAGTCATCACGTTGAATATTTCTTGCCACTCCCATCTGGCATGCATCGTTTCTGTTGAGAAATCAGCTGACAGTCATATGGGTGCTCCCTTGTAGGTAATGAACTGTTTTTCTCTTGCTGTTTTTAATATTCTCTCTTTGTCTTTTGCTCTTGGTATTTTAATTATGATGTGTCTTGTGTAGTCCTCTTTGGATTCCTTTTATATGGGGTTCTGTGTGCTTCCTGGACTTGTAAGTCTAATTCTTTTACCAGATGTGGGAAGTTTTCAGTCATTATTTCTTTAAATGAGTTTTCAGTATCTTGCTCTCTCTCTTCTTCTGGCACCCCCACAATTCTGATGTTAGTATGCTTGAAGCTGTCCCAGAGGCTCCTTACATTATCTTCACATTTTTGGATTCTTTTCTCTTCTTGCTTTTCCAGTTGAGTGTTTTCTGATTCTTTATATTTCTAATTTTTGACTTGATTCTTGACTTCCTCTAGTCTGCTGTTAGGTCTCTGTATAATATTTTTTATTTCAGTCAGTGTATGTTTAATTTCTAGTTGGTCCTTTTCCATCTCTAGTTGGTCCTTTTCCATCTCTAGTTGGATCTTTTCCATCTCTAGTTGGTTCTTTTTTCATCTCCTCTTTGGTTTCACTAACTTTATTCAACTTTTCTAGGATATTCTTAAAAAAGAATGCGTGGTTGAACTCTATATGCAGTCGTTTGTTTTCCTCCATTTTTTTGTTTGTTTGTTTGTGATCTCTTCCTTTGTCTCAGCACTTTCACTGTGCCGGGAGAACTTCTGTGTTGGATTCAGCCTTATGATTCAAGACTTGCAAAACTGCAAAAGCCTCTTTGTTGAGCTTGGGATGGGTGGAGTCTCAGGGCTTAAAGGACCGCCTTGCTTCCAGTCAGCCCCACCCTCCATGGCCCCTGAGTCTCACGTGACTGGGTTATCGCTGGAGTGATCTCTGTGTGTGCAGGCATGCGCACTCTCTTGCAGTGCCTCTAGACTGCTGCCCCTCTGGCTCCCCTGCGCTCCAGGACCATATGAGTCTGGGTCCCCAGGGTTTCGCCCGAAATTGGGGTTTAGTGGAGTTAGAAGTGGCACAGTTGGGAGGGTCTGTCTCTCGCCCACTCGTGAAAGCCAGTGGCACAATCAGCAATCGGTCCTCTGCGCCACCAGACTTCTGATCTTTTGCAGCTCCCCTAAATTTCCATGCACTTCTCCCTTTTCACAGTCCAAACTCCCCCCATATGAGTTTCGGCTGGATCTGGGGTTTAATGTCGTAGGATAAGGAGTTCAATGCCGTTGAGAGTCTCCGTCTTCCTCCCTCCAGAGAAAGCCAGCCAGGCACTCCGGCATCCGCTTTCTCCACTCCCGCGTCTCTGTACCTCAGCTTTTTGCAGCTCCTCTGGGTCTCTCTGAGTCCCTCTCTTTCCTTCTAGTTGTAGAATTTCCACTCAGCCAGCTTTCCTGTGGTTCTGGATGATGTTTGTTCTGTCTTTTAGTTGTAGTTTTGAAATTGTTGTGTGAGGCAGCAGTGTAGGTGTTTACCTATGCCGACATCTTGGATTCTCCCCCCCGCCTTTAGTAAAGCTCTTATCCTCTCTTGCTTAAATTGGATATTAAACTGACCTTCCCTCCACTGCTCCCACAACCAACAGTGAGCTGCCAACTTGTGTCTTGGCTTCCAATCTGATTCAATTTCTTAACCTGTCCTCTCCAAAGTTTTCCAAGTCCCATTTCCAAAATGTAAACCTATCACATTTCTTCACTGTTTAAAATTTTTCACTGGGAGAGAAATGACGATGGCAACATAGGTGAATACCTAAACTGCTGCCTCACACAACAACTTTAAAACTACAGCTAAAAGACAGAATGGACATCATGTAGAACCACAGGAAAGCTGGCTGAATGGAAATTCTACAATTAGAAAGAAATAGAAGGGCTCACAGAGACTCAAAGGAGCTGCAAAAAGCTGAAGTACTGAGACACACACTTGGAGAGGACGAGCTATGGAATGCCTGGATGTCTTCCTCTAGCAGGAGGGAGACTGAAAGTCCTGACTGCACTGAAACCCAGTTCTGACTGCACTGAACCCCAGTTCTGGGAAAGACTCATACTGGACTGTTGGGAAAAGGGAGGAGTGCATGGAAACTCAGGAGAGCTGCAAAACGTCTAGAGGTGTGCACATGTGAGCATGCACAGAGAGGAGTGACTGCTGAGTGTGCCGCTGGCTTCCTCTAGCAGGAGGAAGATGGAACCTCCCAACTATACTGAACTTCAGTTCCAACTGCCCTGAACCCCAGTTTTGGGTGAGACCCTAAAGACCCAGACTCATACGGGTCCCCAGAGTGTACAAAAACTCAGGAAGCCACGAAAGGCAGAGGTGTGGAGGTGTGTGTGCCAGTGCATGCAGAGAGGACTACAGCAATTTCTGAGGGAAACCGAGACCCAGGGGCCTCATAGGGTAGGGATGACAGGAAGCCAAGGCTGTCTGCTCAGCCCTGAGACTCCACCCCATCCAAGCTAAGCACAAAGGCTTTTGCAATTTTTCAATTCTTGTCTCATAAGGCTGTCTCCAGCACAGAAGTTCTTCCAGTGTTGGCACAGCTGATCCTCATAGCCAACTGGCTGGGAGGTCAATTCCCCCCAGTGATACCAACAACAATCAAGACTTATCTACAATAAGACTATACACACAGTCCACAAAGGGGTGCACCAAGAGTGTCCACCTCAGGTAACTGGGGAGGCAGAGCTATGGGGCCATATAGGACACCTAGCACACAAAGCTACTTTACCAACTCAGGGAAGCAGTGAAAATGTGGAGACAAGGAAACAGATCACAAATGAAAAAAAATGGAGGAAAATAAATGACTGGATATAGAGTTCAAAACTACGGTTATAAGGTTTTTCAAGAATTTCCTAGAAAAGGTCGATAAATTTAGAGAACCTAGGATATGAAAAAGGACCAACTAGAAATTAAACATACACTAACTGAAATAAAAAATACTATACAGAGACCTAACAGCATACTAGAAGAATGCAAGAATCAAATCAAAGTTTTGAAATACAAAGAAGCAGAAAACATTCAACTGAAAAAGTAAAAAGAAAAAAGAATCCAAACAGTGGAAGATAGTATAAGGAGCCTCTGGGACAACTTCAAGCATAAAAACATCAGAATTGTGGGGGTGCCAGAAGAAGAGAGAGAGCAAGATACTGAAAACCTACTTGAAGAAATAATGACTGAAAACTTCCCACATCTGGTGAAAGAAATAGACATACAAGTTCAGGAAGTGCACAGAACCCCAAACAAAAGGAATCCAAAAAGGACCACACCAAGACACATCATAATTAAAATCCAAGAGCAAAAGATAAAGATAAAATATTAAAAACAGCAAGAGAAAAACAGTTAATTACCTACAAGAGAGCACCCATATGACTGTCAGCTGATTTCTCAACAGAAACCATGCAGGCCAGACAGGAGTGGCAAGAAATATTCAATGTGATGAATAGCAAGACCCTACAATCAAGATTACTCTACCCAGCAAAGCTACCATTCAGAATTGAAGGGCAGATAAAGAGCTTCATAGATAAGAAAAAACACTAAAGGAGTTCATCAACATCAAACCAGTATTATATGAAATTCTGAAAGGTACTCGTTAAGAAGAGGAAGAAGAAGAAAAAGATAAAGATAAAAATTGTGAACAACAAATACATATCTACCAACAAGTGAATCTAAAATTGAAGTGAATTAAAAATCCGATGAACAGAATAAACTGGTGAATATAATAGAATCAGGGGCATAGAAAGGGAGTGGACAATTTTCAGGGGGAAAGGGTTGAGGGGGTGAGGGAAGAGACTGGACAAAAATTGTACACTTATGGATGATACAGTGTGGGGGAGGTTAAGGGATGAGGGTGGGGTGGGAACCAGGTGGTGGGGAGATATGGGGCGGAAAAGGAGGAACAATTGTAATAATAAAGATTTATTAAATTAAAAAAATAAAACAAAATGTTTCACCAGATCACAAAGTTTGTAAAATAGAATCTAAATTCCTTGGCTTGACAAGATTGCCCATAGTGACCTAGGCCTCCTCCCTTTACAGCTTGACCCTTCCCCACTTTCTGTCTCTGAAATACATTTCAGAATTAGTGATATATTTAGAGTTCCTTGAGAATTTCTTTGTTTTCAATGTCAGGACTTTTACTGACATGCATTCCTGTTTGTCCTCCTCTTATTCCCCTAATGGAATGAACCTCAAATGTTACCTTTCAGAGGCTTCTGTGAATTTTCATCACTTCTTTACTTGTGCCAGAGAGATCTGATCACATTTGTCTCTGTTACCTATCTAAGTCATACCTATTCTTATGGTTATACTTATCAAACTGACTGGTTATCATTATACAGTGAACTTCTTGATAGATGGATCATAGTATATCTGATCTCTGGTCTGACTCAGAGAAGGTGCTCACTAAACATTTGTTCAATTAAGATAGAAATCTGAATATACCTTCCTTTTTTATCAATAGAGTAATACCTGTTGACCAAAAAGTGAAGCTATAATAGCATATTTATTAAGGAAAAGAGGATATCATTTGTTTATGGTAAGTTATTTCCACTGTTTTATCCTTATATTACCTTTTAAATTCTATTGTAAACAGTTTCTCATTTTGAACATACTGTCAGCAATTTGTTTATTGATCTTTTTGTTGTACTCTCTATAACATATAAATTAAAAAATGTGCCAGAACATCTTAAAGAATAGAGGAAACTGCCTCAGAGTGTTCAGCAATAACTATAGAGGGAGCTGCCCAACCAAAGGGCTTTCAATTGGCATCATGTGCTGTGTGCAACTGAGAGAATGTGAATCCAAATGTGCTTTACAAATGAGCAAATATGCAAGATATACATCTTCTCTTTATATCTGCACACCCTTTACCCAGAAAATTTCTCTATTTATTGCACACAGACTCACCTAGACTAACGACATCTTCTTAATTAAGATTAGAGAAGCTTGATAATAATAATATCTTACCTTTACCTAGTTTTATACACAGTTCCATTTCATCTCATCTTTGGAATATATTTAAGGGATTAAGTTTAGCATGACTAATTCCACTAACCTTCTGGGTCAATCTTATCCCTGACTCCTGAAATTCAACTTTAGACATTCTTTCCTAATGTTTTATCCTTATCTACTACCCAGCAACCCTGTTTGTAGAAAGGATGCCACAGAACTGTCTGAGCAAATGCTATTGCCACTCTTGCCCACAGCCCTCACGGGCATGAGATCCTTTCTGCTTTCATTGGGAAAAAAAAATAGTGTTCCCTCTGTTCCTTATTTTTCTGCACTGAAGGGGCTGAGAAAAAATGGCAAACAAAATCTCCTCTACTAGAGCTTGATCTAGAGTAGCCATTTGAAGTTGGAAGTTCATTTTCTCTGAAAAAGGAGATTTACTACAACATGGTAACAAACACAAATATGGGGACAGTCACTCAGATTCATAGGAGAAAATAAGTCAAGTAAGAAAATGGCTTGAGCCAAAACCGGTTTGGCTCAGTGGATAGAGCGTCCATCGGCCTGCAGACTGAAAGGTCCCAGGTTTCATTTCGGCTAAGGGCACATCCTCAGTAGGGGGTGTGCAAGAAGCAGCTGATGGATGTTTCTCTCATTGATGTTTCTAACTCTCTATCCCTCTCCCTTCCTCTCTGTAAAAACTCAATAAAATATATTTTTTAAAAAAAAGGAAGGAAGGAAGGAAGGAAGGAAGGAAGGAAGGAAGGAAGGAAGGAAGGAAGGAAGGGGAAGGGAAGGGAAGGGAGGAAGGAAGGAAGGAAGGAAGGAAGGAAGGAAGGAAGGAAGGAAGGAAGGAAGGAAGGAAGGAAGAAAAATGGCTTGAGCCCATGCTTTCCAGGGAAATGTGGAGAGCAGGTAAGTTGGGAGCAAGAGAAGTGGAAGAGAAGAGGAGGCTATTGTTCAGGGGCTTTCTGGTGTCTATGAGTTCAGAGATGGAACAGGTCTTGAGATTGTCAAGATGCCAGATTATAGTCAGAGTGGGTAGGTTGCTGAAAAGGAGGCAAAGGACACAGAGTTGAGTTGAATGAACTATGAGGATAGGTATCAGTGGGTCACACATATGAATGCTACAATCATCCAAATGTATGGCAAGAGTTGACACTGAAAGGAAGATTAAACTCAGCAATAAGAATGCATTGTCTCCTAGAATCTGCTGAATGACAGCAGCAAAATTGGGAAGAATGTAACTGAGTTGGATGATAAAACCTCACAGGAGAGAGGAATGGGTGAGGGTGGATCTTGTGATTTAAAAACAAACAAATAAACTTTGATTTAAGAAAGTATCTAACAGGAATCTGTATTAGTCCTGCCTTTGATACTAATATACTAACACATTTTCTGGTCTTGGGCAAGTCATTTTCATTTCCCTGGGCCTTTGTTTTCTCATTTGTAATACGAGAAAGCTTTCTAAAAGCTATGACAATTGCTACACTTTTATTTTAACCCATGCATTTCATTTTTATCTTATGTTACTAGGTTTTAGGGTAAAAAAAAAACTATACCTGATTAACAAATTTCATGCATTTACTCAACATTCATCAGTTAAGAAGAGCTAATACCTTAAGAATCCATCTATTAGGTGACAGTTTAATAACAACAGATGACAGGTAGTAATACATACCATTTCCTTGTTCTCTGAAATACTGCTATTAGGTAATCATATGACAACAATTACCATTAACATTTTATAAAAAAATTCAGATGACCATACAGTATTTCCCATAGTCTTTTTGTAAATTTCTTTTTAAAAAGTGACTAGCTGTGCTTTTTTGTAATCCAGGAGCCTATAACTATCTGTATAGTTCTATGTCTCTTCCAACAGATTATGGGACCCTTGAGGATAATAATAATAAAAGTACTACTAATAATAGTAGTTGTTATTCTTTTCATTTATGTGTTCCTAGCACCAAATCAGTGTCTGAAACACAATAGACACACGTGTTTATCAATGAATAAATGGTCATGTGTTTGCTAGAAAGCAAAGTAAATTACTTGGTGATAAAGAACTTCTCCCCAAAATTTTGTTTCAATGGACAGTTAAGGCTGTTATCTGAATCCTTTAGAGCAGAGGAGAGGAACCCTTTTTCTTTCCAAGGGCAATTTGGATATTTATTACATCATTCTCAGGCCATACAAAATTATCAACTTAAAAAATAGCCTGCTGTATTTGGTCAAACATTTAATTAATCAACCTCTAATGCCTCAGCAGGACCAGACCAAATTATTTCATGGACCTTATACGGCCCTCAGGCTGGACATTCCCCACCCCTGCTTTAGATAATTGTGCTGAATCTACAATTTGTTGGCCATAAAGTAACTAAAATAGATAATCTTAAAATTGATAAATGAGAATCTCTGATCATCAAGTTTCTGCTTGAGCCACTAATTTCTCTTTGCTATATTTGGTGCCACAAATGCCTTAAGTTTATGAAAACAAAAGTTCTCAGAAGACTGAAGAAAATTAAAATGATAATTTTTATGTAAATTAATATTTAAAATGCTCTGAACATTCATCAAGAACAATATGAACAATATGGTGTAAAAAATAAGTGGAACCTGCATACATAAATACTTCTATATAAATACTTCCACATAAATTCAAAATCTAATGGTAGCTCTTTGATGGATAAGATAGCATGTCATTTTGACAAGGTTTCATGTCTCAGCTTGACTCTGGTTTTCAACCATAGCTTCCCTGAAAACTGACATCTCCTACTGAGATATTGCTTCCAATCTAATATCAGAACAGTATGCACTAAGAGTTGTTTCTTTAATGGTTTGAAGGTACTCGCTAAACTACCCTGTCCTTGACTATGATTTCCCAGCCCTCTGAGGTCTTACTAAAGGGCATGCTGGAAATATGGCTTCTGAAAAATCTCTTTACGATGACATCAACACAGCTACTGCTCAGAAAGTTATTAAAAAGCTATAAAACAGTCATTGTATATTAGCTCCAAAGATCACTAGGAGAAAAATTTTAGTGCCTAAAGAGGAATAGCAACTGAAGAATGGCAACTGGCAAGCCACATAATAGGAACATAAAGTAGAAGCTGCCACCACCATCTACCCCAGTGGTTGGCAAACTGCGGCTTGCGAGCCGTATGTGGCTCTTTGGCTCCTTGAGTGTGGCTCTTCCACACAAAATACCACGACCTGGGCAAGTCTATTTTGAAGAAGTGGCATTAGAAGAAATTCAAGTTTAAAAAATTTGGCTCTCAAAAGAAAATTCAACCATTGTACCGTTGATATTTGGCTCTGTTGACTAATGAGTTTGCTGACTACTGTTCCACCCTATGCAGGCCATCTATTTATTTCAGAGAAGAAGGGAGAGGGAGAGATATATAGAAACATCAATGATAGAAATATCAATGATGAAAGAGAATCATTGATCAGCTGCCTCCTGCACACCCCACACTGGAAATAGAGCCTGCAACCTAGGCATGTGCTCTGACCTGGAATTGAACTGTGATCTCCTGGTTCACAGGTTGACACTCAACTATTGAGCCACCCTGGCTGGGCCAAGCCAGGTCTTTACAATATTTGTTCTAAGGCAAATGAAGTCATGGAGTGATTGATAGTTGGGCAGAAAAATTAAGAAAAGTTTACACTTTCTCAAAATAATAAAGGTGTATTCTCTCTCATCTTTGCATTTCACCTTAATCCTTTGTACTTAGTAGCTCTTCACTAAATATTGATTATATCAATTAGAAAATGAATTTAATTAGCCCAGCCAATGTAGGACAAAAATAAGTATAAAAATATCAAAAGTATTTCAATATGGGGGCCATTGGTGATAGAAATAAGTTGCTTTATATTTTTCAACTGGCTCCAAGATTACCACTGTATCCCAGCACATGTAACAATTGATACTCATACTGATTATTTGGTATATTCAAGAAAATTATCTATTTAATTAAGCAATTTCTTGAAAAGAAGTTATAAATGATATAATATAGTTTGCAAAAAGCACCTTGTAAAATGTTTAAAATGTAAAAGGTCATAGTTTAAAAAGGCCAACTCGCAAGTTCCTTGATAAGTCAGCTGAAGAATCAAGGTTCTGGGTAAGAAAAGCTTACTTGGATGTTAACACTTTTTTTTTAAATCATAAATAGAAAAATCTCACAACTATCATTGGTTTTTAATATATGTGCTCTTAGCTAAAGTTCACATCATATTTAACATATCAAATTTAAATCCATGTTGTTTAAACCTAACAGATCATGATTTGGAAATCTACTTATCACAAACCTATTAATTGAACTAAAATCCTCCTGGTCCTCCAAAATTTCAAATCTGAAGGTGGCTTTGAACCCTTTTTGTCCCTAACTCTTAGCACAACAAATTCTCACATAAAGTATTCCTTTGGAATACTCTTTGTCCTTCTCAATCATTTTAATAACTCAGAACCCAGAATTCTACAATAATTACCTTTTTAAAGTTACTTTTCCAGTCCCTATCTAAGGTATCTCTTTAAACAATTCAGTAAGAATTCACTTCCTCCAAAGTGGATTCAATTTTTATTTGTGGATAAAATTCTATTGCTTCAGAGCCTCTACCATTTGGCAGATCATATTTCAATATTCCCCTCAGGAACCAATCCTCCAAAATTTCTGGAGACCTTATTGCAGGTAAATTTTATGTCAGGTAAACTGACAGTTGTCATGACCAGAAGACAAACAAGTGTGGCACCATGACATTGTAGAAGATTTTAAAAATATGCAAAAATATAACAACTGAATTTTAGCTGGTTAAAAAGCAAAACCAGAAAATATATCTGAGTTCTATGTTGACATAAAATGAACTAATACAGGAATATAAAAAAATTGGAACATTCAAAGAATAGGGTGTTCCACTTATGATTTTAAAGTCTTTCAAAATTAAACATAGAAATGAAATACACTAGTCTAGTCACTTAGTTATTTTGATATTAACTGTTCTAGGCTAACTTCTAATAGGAGAAATTGTGATGGTAAATTGACTAGGGAATAGGTAATTTGGAAAGGAGAGGAGGTGAAGGTCACCGGAGATTCCAGAATTTCTAAGATCCAAATTGCTAATACCCAGACAAACTGATCGCCTTCCTAAATAGATAGCAGAAGCAAAGCTGTTATGTGGTCTTAGCTGTTTTATGACCGGGAACTATCACCAGTAGGTGACCCCATCAGTCCGAAGGCAGGAAAATTACTAAATGATCAAAAAACTGCCTACAGGCTAGTAGAAGCAGGAGGGCAGAATCTCAGGAAAAACAAATTTACAGTTGGAACTTATATAAAGGATGCTGTGATACTTCTTCTTTGCTGATAGAAGAAAATAAAATTTAGTTTCTATAAGTATTAAGTCTAGTAAGAGAAAAAATAAATTCTCTTTGAGGGAATAAGATATCATATATAAAAGGCAAGGCAAATGGCATAATCTATTGGCAACAAAATAGACATCAAAGTGAGCTCTGTGTTCTATGAACACAATCTAGTCTGGAATCAACTGTAATAGTATGGAGACATTATCTCTCCCACACAACACCAGTCAGAAGACAGAAAAGAAACAAAGTCCAACTAACACAAGGGTGACATTTTAATATGAGCCCTTCTTCAATAGAATTGGCAAACACAAGTCCAATTAATTTTTCAAAGACATAATTCTAGATGTCAGAAAACAACCCACTATTAGCAATTATTTTTAGTAAAGTGATGCAACTGGAAAACAGACTGAAGAAAGGAGGGGGATCTTTTCTCAACCTCTCACCATCCTCACAAAATAAAGTTATAATAAAATATGGAAAATAAAACTACTGTATCAAAATGAGGATGTATTACTTTTTCCTGAAGGAGGAATTTACACTTCTAATATCTATAATCAATTATCTAATTCAATGGAGGAAAAATGATTAAATATTTAATTAAACCACATTCACTCTAGATTTTGTCATCCCCTTAGAGATCTAATTCTGATAATTAACAATTTTTAATGTGTGCTTTCAACATGTTTCATCTTAGCACTAGAGGAAACTATATTAAACATTAAGATGTAAGAAATGAACACTGAACATTAAAATGTAAGGGATTGACATTTCAACTTAAATTTGGATCTCAACAAAAGTAATAAGATTTTTGGTAATAAAGAAGTATGTAATTCACTATTAAAAATTAAGATTCAGAAACATGAGTCAGTTGTTAGAAGTCACAATATTGCAGCAGAAAGTTGTTTTTCAAAAGCAAAGTCTAAAATTATAATGTATAATTAATTCTACATTTTTCTTAATGTTTGTTGTAAAAATTCTCCTCCCTTAATAAAGCACTTGTTTCCATTAACAAAAACCATATAACCACTTCAGTAAGAATGATTTGTAATTTCTATCACCAAACTTCGTACTGGTAACTGCATATTGTGTGACTGTTAAAAGAATATGAAGTCATGCCAATGGCCTTTCTCTAAATAATTTTATATTAAGGAATATAAATGTACCAATACTCTCAAGATTCTTTTCATATGCCAGCATATAAATGTGAATTATCCTAAACATTAATGTATAACCAGGGTCGCATTTTCTTCATAAATCTATCAAGGGAGTTAAGAGCAAATGACTCAAAAGTCTCATTTTATCCAAAAATTTATATAGGCTAAGATGAAGAGAGTAAAGAAAAACTTTATATAAAGATTTATATATGTAGGACTGTATAAATACCAAAGTTTTAACCTCAGGTAATCCTATTTTATTTTTAAAAAGTCATTTTAAACCTGATATCTACTATCCTTTTAGTTGTCATTTATAATTGGTCTAACTTTAAATTCCAATGAGCAGCCTTTGTTTAAAAGAAAAAGACTGGAAACCAAAACTCCAATTCAAGAGGTCATCAGTCGCTATTTCTCATAAAACATATAGACAATTTTAACATAAGTAATGGGGAGAAAGTAAAGAAGTGGTTTAAATTATTCACTTTTCCTTTGTATCTAAGGCCCCCCAGAATATAAAATATAAGTATCTGATATACTGAGGGAGATGACCGCATAAATCCAGCATTCACAAGGGAAGTCTCTGAGTACAAAGGGGCACATTAGGACAAAGAAGCACCTTCAGCTGTTCAAAACAAGGTAAAGATTTCCCTATCAATTTAAGGGCCAGTGAATATTTTGTCTAATTTCTCGTATTGGATTATTCTGGGAAACCAGAGCCAATCACTTAAGAGTGGGATGACACCTTGGGCAAATAAGTCTACCAAACACAAACTTAGAAAATGAGCGCTAACAAGCATGGAACTCCAAAATCTGTTGGACCCTGTCCATGGAGAGTTGGACAATTTTTATGCTCCTTCTATCCCTAGAAACACATGGGACACAGTTTTCCTATACTACCTTTATACCAGAATAGGCATTAAAGGCAATGCCTGGGTGGGCCTGTGCTGAGAAGGGCAGAGTCTGTTCCCCACAGAGGTAGGGGGGGGAAGCAAACAAGAAAGATACTATGGTCCCAAGCACACATCATGCAACGCCCTGGCTTTCTCAGCACCTTTCTTTCCCCAAATGCAATGCCTACCTTCCGTGTGGACTGCAGAGACATAGGTCCAATTGTAACGCTTGACTATATCAAGCATCGCCCTGGCCTGCAAAGTGTCGGAAGGGACAACCCTCAGGAAGTATTTGTACAAAGTTTTGTCACTCAGGTCGATACTCGTAGCAGAATAAGCAATCTGGGGGATGTCGAAGAGCTGGAGCAGGTTCTGCACTTGAATGGCTACAGAGCTGGAGCCTGGGCCGATGACACCCGCAATGGGCTTCTTAGTCCTGCCTGGGGGGAGGGGCTGCCCCTCTGGCAGGCACCGGTTGAGTCCATCCTTCTCATCTCGAATGGAAATCAGGGAGTCCCTGATGAACTCAATGCTCTGCTCCAGAGCCACGGAGGAGTGCCAGCAGGAGTCCCGGATCTCGCTGCCCAGCGTGATGTTGGGCAGGAGGACTGGGTCTGCGTTGATCTTATCCAAGGTATGGAACATAGCCTCCACTCTCTGGATGCCGTACTGCTCCCGGATCTCCCCGCACTTCCTCTCCGGCACCTTTTCGGCTGGAGGCTGGTGGTGGACGGAGAAAAGGGCTCCGATGATGACATCTCCGTCCGTTCTGGCCACGGAGCGCTGAGCTGAGGCTCCCGCCAGCAACACTTTCCTGCCGGGGCTTCTGGGCAGAAGGGACATCTCCCAAAAGATCGCGGGGAAGAAGACCAACAGGAGCCGGACCATGGTGATGAGGACGCCGTCCACCGCCGGCCAGCCACGTTCCCACGCTGGCCCCGCAGCCGGCTCTGGGCGCGCACCGCGGGGACACCCCGCGCCTGCCTCTCCCGGCTGGGTCCTGCTCGCCAACACCGCTCTGCCAGCGTTTTCGCCGCCGCCGGCACCACAGCCTCCTTCCCCTCCGCCTCCCGCTCCTGGTCCTCCAGGACCACCTCCGCTCCCCGGAGGCGTCTCTAGGCGGGTTCCAGTGCCCTTTCTTCACCCGTGCACCAAGGTAAACGGATCAAGGGGACAGAGGGCGTCGTGGTGGCAGCCAGCGGTGAGCTGAGAGCTGTCTACAAGAAAGAAAGAAAATCAAAGCTCAGTTATCACATATGTCAAACTCGGGGGTCAGTGATGCTAATAGTTGCCCTGTCCAATTTATCTCAGCTCATCAGGATATCGGCTGGAGAGACCGCTTGGGGGCAGCTCTGATCCAAGCGGAAGGTGGTGTGTCAGGTCCCCAGGTGGGTGCCCTCATCATCCGGAGAGACGCAGCGAGCTCGCCGACCCGCCCCCGCCTCCAGCCACAAGTCTCTCCGGGTCCTCAAATACCCAGGGCGCTTACTGATTTGAGGCAGGGGGCTGGGGGAAGAGGCGGAGAGAAATGGGAGGAGAAGCTAGATCTTTCACCTTCAGCGAACTTTCAGGATTTGAAAAGATCAACTTTTTCGCAGAAGAAATTTGGAAACTCATTAAGAAGGTAGAAGCGCTAACAAGGAAGGCACCTTCACTTTAGCTTGAGGGATTGAAGAGACACTAGCGTACAACCCAAGTAGTAAATATAAATGTGCCAGCTTGAGGAAATTCTTATTAGTTACTAAGGCAATGCCTGGTAAAGTCTGCACATGGGAGTTTGGTATGTCCCCTCCCCCTGCCCAAGAAGTCAGGCTTACAGTAGATGTTCAGGGAGAAAGGGTGCACCTGAGGTAACTTGTCTCCTGCGATGGGGGATGGAAGGGCCCCTACAGTAGCCTAAATGGGGACCTTTGGCTGTGCATAGTTTGCTAGAAAGGGAACAGAGCCTCAAGGTTGCTGTCCCGGTTGCAGCCCAGCCCTGCCGCCTTCAGGACCCCGGACAGCGCTCGGTCCAGGTACCCAGACCTTCCCCTGGCAGAGCCTGGAGTGATCAGAGAGCTGCAATTCTTTGACAGCCCACCACCCGCGACTCCCGACTTCGCTCTTCCAACCACCTCCCCCATTGCATTCTTCACACACACACACACACACACACACACACACACACACACACCTCCCCTCGCCTCCTCACCACCCTTCAGTCCTCCTTCTCTTCCTTCTGCCGTCAGTGCTCTTGCAAGCATATTCAAACCTGGCCGCTTGGGGGGCAGAGGGGGTGGCGGCGGGGGTTGGGGGGTGAACAGAGGCGCCAAATTCCAGCCGCTCCTGGGGCTGAAGTTGGCTCCCTCTCTCGTCCCTGCTAGGCTTCCTTTTTTTCAAGGTGAGAGTCGGAGAAGAAAGGAGCTAAAGGAGCATGTGGGGTGAGGCAGAAAAAAAAAAGGAGGAATACAACCCAGGCATCCATGGGTTCCAGTACTTCCCGGGATGTAGGACGAAAATAAATAAATAAGCGAGGGTGCCCCTGGGACCAGGAGGAAAATCCCATACATTGGAGCTGTCTACCGCTGGGGGGGGGGGGGTTCTCACCGCCGGGAGGTTTCTGCTCACCTGAGTCGGCTCGGAGAATTTTGGGCTGGAGACGTACCTGAGTCCGGGTAGACGGCGCTGTGGTCCCCGGGTCAGAGGACCGCCGCCACTCGCGGTTAGCAGACGCCTCAGCTCTAATCCAGACGGCGCAAGGATGCGATCTGGGCTGTACACTAGTGCCCTCTTTCTTCCGCACTATTTTACCGCAAGGAAAAAAAGAGGGAGGGGGGAGGAAAAACATTAAAAAAACAGGTCACCCAAGGCTTGTCTATAATCTCATGCATAAAAATCAGTCGTTTAATGGAGTAGCGGGGGGAAGGGGAAGGGAATGCTAGAAAGAAGTGGGGAATATTAATTCCTTTACTACAATAGGGTTCTTAAACAGCTGCTAGATATATTGAAAACTCAGATCTGGGGAACCACTAAGACTGATTTAGGTGAATATTCCGTCTATGTATTTCAAAGACCCAAATGCATTTTCTCTCCCTGTGACTAAAGACCCTTCTGAAGGAAGCAGAGTAAATACCCGTGGAGACATCTAAAGAAAGGCTCTATTAGAAGGTTTCAAGGGGAAGGGGTAGAGGCTGCAATGGGGTGGGAGTAAGGGGAGAAGGGGAGTGAACACCATGATCAAGGTAAGCCGAAGGAAGACAGACAACCCGTGGCTGCATTTTCCAGGTCAAGATGTAACTAAATTGAGAATGAAAGTCAGGTCACATGGAAACACTGGAGTGAAAAACACTTATCCAAAATCCTCCCAGGCTGCCATCACCCTCCCGACAGGTCTACAGTGTTGCTTCTTACTGTGTGAAAAGTGGAAGTTAAATCACATTCCTCTGGGAACATGTTGGCTGAACAGAATGTGGCCCAGCTTCTTCAGGGAAGGAGGAAGGGGGAGACAAGTGACAGTGTGCCTTTCCACTCTATTTTTGTCATCTGTAGAGAAGAGAGATCAGCTTATGTGTGTCCCTTTATAGTCACCTTGTCCATGTCATCGTTATTCTATGGAATGATGCCATGTCGGTCTAGAGGGGACAACCATATGAGATAGCTTCGAATACCCTTTAGTAAGTTCCATGAAACTTAGCAAAGGAAACATTGTCTCCAGTCAAGAACAGAAGCTAATTCTAGTTCTGGTTCTGGTCTTCTTTCCCCTCATATGTTAGATTTCCTGGATTTTTTTTACTTAGACAATGTAAAAAGGATAGGATTTTTTTTTCTTTTTCCCATTAATAATGAAATGAACCAGGTGCACACCCTTCAGTCCTAAAACATCTCAATTCTGGAAGTAACCATAGGGGTATTTGAGGAAAATAGAAAGTATGCCATTTGACTTCCATTTTGATAATACTATTAATAATGCATTGAATCAGGTACACACGGGTTAGTCCTAAACATCTCAGTTCTTAAAGTAATCATAGGTTTACTTGAGGAAAATAGAAGGTAAGCTTCTGTCTTCACACATAGGGTAAAATGGTTCTTTGCCAATACCCTAAGGAAGAGGTATCCTCTAAGAGCAACCTACAAGTGTTCACAGTATCCCATCTCATTCCTTTATTAGCCATTTAGCTTCCATTTTTGATAATACTATTCTAGTAAGATAAGCCCTAAACATGTTTTGGCCTATTTCATAGACATAGTTAATGTACAAAGGCTTCTGTGCATACATACACCATATGATTTTCAGGATTAAAGAATGCAATGTCTCTGTTATCTACATTTAATATGTACTCCTTAAAACTAAATATTTTTAGTATAGTATATCATATTGGCATAATTTAGAAAAGATTCTGCTACTTAAGGAATAATTAAATGTTCAGATTTATTTGTTCTCAAAACAGTTCAAGTAAAAACTACACATTCAAGCCGGATAAAATAATTTTAAAGAGGATGAACTTGGGTGTCATGATAGAAGATATATGCATAAATTATTTATTACAGGTATTATGAAAATACAATTTCAAATTTATCAATTTGAAGTTATCAATTAAATTTATTGATAACTATTTCAAACAAAACTTTAAAAGTCAACAAAAATAAAAGTAAGGCAAGAAGAAGGCATTGAGAAAGGAGAAGAGGAAAACATTTAAATATGCGTTACCTTTCTGGAAATTAAGATTCTACCAAGACAGGCAGTTTGCAATACATATGCAGACATCTAAGGAAAATGTCTATTACTAGGATTGAAGGAAATTGCTAAAAGGATGGATTACATACATATTAACAAATACAGGTCAATACACTATTCTATAAGAGTTCAAAGAATATTAAAAGTGCAGAAGCTCAGAGGTACTGCCAGTATAAATCTGTGCTGAGAGGGTAGTGTATTACATTCAATATGTGATTTGTAGCAGGGTAAAAAGTGTCAGGAGTATTTTGGTTTGGGAATCCATTTTAAACAAAATATAGTGGAGATCAAACAAAAGAATACCAACATGTTATCTCAAGATAACAATTTCAATGTGCTGCTGTAGCCATGGCCATTATGGTTCAGTGGATAGAGTGTGGCCTAAGGGATCCCAGGTTTGATTACAGTCAAGGGCACATACCTACATGGCAGGCTTGATCCCTGACCCTAGTCAGACATCTGCAGGAGGCAACCGGTCAATGTGTCTCTCTCACATCAGTGTTTTTCTCTCTGTCTCTCCCTCTTCTTTTCACTCTTTCTAAAAAAAGTCAATGGAAAAATATCCTCAGGTGAGGATTAACAAAAAAATAGAAAATATATGTACTGCCGTAACAATGAAGGCAACAAAATATCCATCATCCTTATATGGTGATAAAACAAATATTACCTGTAAATAAAATTATGATCATTCTCCTTAGAAATGTTTGCACAATTCTCATTGCTCTTCATCATAAAGGACATCATACAGAAACTAGTTTAGATTATAAATGAGCAAAAGAATATAAAATTTTCCACATAAAATCAATTGAAGATTTATAGTCTTTTAATGAGAATGGTAATAAGAGAATAATATTTTTAAAGAGGAAGAAATAAATGGATAGTCCAGCTGGTATGACTCAGTGGTTGAGTATCAATCTATGAACCAAGAAATCACAGTTATTATTCCCAGTCACAGCATATGCCTGGGTTGGGGGCTTGATACCCAGTGTAGGGCAAGCAGAAGGCAGTCGATCTCATCATTGATTCTCACTCATCATTGATGTTTCTGTCTCTCTTCCTCTCTGAAATAAAAAATATTTTTAAAAAATAAATGGACAAGCTAAACACATATTCAAAACTTTAGTGTACTCTATGGGGTATTATGAAAAGTTTACCCAGCAATTGAAATATGGAAGTGAAGTATACACAAGAGCTAAAAACTCATTAATGAAGAAGTATTACTGACTGAAAATAGAAATGGGATCAAAGAAGGTCTTTGAAGAAAATTGATTTGTAGAAAATTGATATGCAATGTATCACTAATGAATGTTCAAGGTAGATCAGTGTCATGGGAAATGAATCATGCTTTTGCATAAAATACTGTGCTCTATGGACAATTTATTTAATCTAGTATGATATTTGTTACATTCTTACTTTTAATTCATCAGTTCAGTAATGTAATTTAAACCCCAGTAAGAAATTTTAGTTTATTTATCCAATTTGCTATCCACACTGCTTAAATCAAGAGGGAAATTGCCATATCTTTCATTAGACTTTATGCTCTGAACCAAAGGCAACAAAAATTGTAAAATAAAAAATCTTACTTTTTAAAATCTTTATTGTTGAAAGTATTACATATGTACCTTTGTCCCCATTGACCTCTTCCAGCCCATCCTTCCCCAACCCCACCCTATTGTTTATGTCCAGGGGTTATGCATATATGCATACAAGTCCTTTGGTTGATCTCTTCCCACTCATCCACCCTCCCCCATCTTCCCCAACTTCCCCAGTCTATTTTATGCTTCTATGTCTCTGGATCTATTTTGTTCATCAGTTTATTTTATTCATTAGATTCCACATATGAGTGACATCATGAGATACCTGTCTTTCTCCAACTGGTTTATTTCACTAAGCATAATACTCTCCATGTTCCTTCATGCTATCTCAAAGGGTTAAGAGATTCTTTACTTCTGCATAGTATTCCATGGTGTAAATTATTAAATGTACCATGGCTTTTATATCCACTCATCTACTGATGGGCACTTGGGCTATTTGCATATCTTAGCTATTGTAAATTGTGCTGCTATGGACATAAGGTTTCATACTTTCTTTCTGATTTGTGTTTCAGGTTTCTTGGGATATATTCCTAGAAGTGGAGTCACTAGATCAAATGGGAGTTCCATTTTTAATTTTTTGAGGAAATTCCACACTGTTTTTCATAATGGCTGCACCAATCTGCATTCTCACCAACAGTGTATTAGGGTTCCCTTTCCTCCACATTCTCTCCAGGATTTGTCATTTGTTGGTTTGTTTGATGGTAGTCATTCTGACAGGTGTAAAGTGATACCTCATTGTTGTTTTAATTTGTATCTCTCTGATGATCAGTGACTGAGCATTTTTTCAGATGTCTCTTGGCCATGTGGATGTCCCCTTTGTAGAAGTGTCTATGTTGATCCTTTGCCCATTTTTCATTGGATTTTTTTGTCTTCCTTTTATTAAGTTTATGAGTTCATTATATAGGTTGGATATTAAACTTTATCAGATGTATCATTGCCAAATATGTTCTCCCATACAGTGGGCTCCCTTTTCATCTTGTTGATGCTGTGCGGAAGCTATTTCTTTATTTTGTAGCCCATTTGTTTATTTTTTTCCTTAGTTTCCTTTGCCTTAGGAGGTGTATGCATAAACATATAGCCACTAGAGATGTCTGAGATTTTGCTCTCTATCGCTTCTTTTGGGATTTTTATGGTTTCATGATTTACATTTAAGTCTTTTATCCATTTGAGTTGATTCTTGTATATGGTGTAAATTGGTGGTCTAGTTTCATTTTTTTTGCATGTATCTGTCCAATTTTTCCACACCATTATTAAAGAGACTGTCTTGACTCCATTGTATGTTCCTGCCTCCTGTGCAAATATTAATTGAGCATAATCTTGGGCCAATTTATGGGGTCTTTGTTCTGTCCTGTTGATATATATGCCTGTTTTTGTGCCAGTACCAGACTGTTTTAATTACAGTAGCTTTGTAGTGTAACTTTTCTCAAGACTGCTGCAGCTATTTAGGGTCTTTTTTGGTTCCATATAAATTGAATGACAAAAATTACATGATCATATCAATAGATGCAGAAAAAGCATTCAACAAATACAACACCCATTTTTGATAAAAACTTTCAGCAAAGTGGTAATAGAAGAATCATATCTCAACATAAAAAAGGGCAAAGATGACAAACTCATAGCCAACATCATACTCAGTGGGAAAAAACTAAAATCATTTCCTTTAGAAACAAGAATAAGACAGGGATGTCTGTTTTCACCACTCTTATTCAACAGTAGAAGCCCAATGCATGAAATTCATGCAGAAGTAGGCCTTTCTTCCCCTGGCTGCCAGCACTGGCTTCCCTCTGGCACCTGGACCCACGCTTCCCTCCAGCTGCTAGTAGGCTCCCAGGACCCGGGATTCCCTCACAGCATGTTATGCTTTTATTATTATAGACAGCACTGGAAGTGCTAGCTATAGTGATCAGAAAAGGAAAAAAAAAGGCATCCAAATTGTAAAGGAAGAAGCAAAACTCTCATTATTTGTAGATGAAATGATATTGTACATAGAAAACCCTAAAGACTCTATCAAAAAACTACTACATTTAATACATTAATTAGGCAATATAGCAGGATACAAAATCAAAACCAAGAAATCAATGGGATTTTTATACACTAATAATGAATTCTCAAAAAGAGAAACTAGACAAATAATCCCATTTATCATTGCAACAAAAGAAAATTAAGATACTTAGGAATGTAATTAACCAACTGGGTAAAAGACTTGTACTTGGAAAGTTATAGGATATTAAAAAAGAGGTATAGGAAGATATAAACAAGTAGAAGAATATACCATGTTCATGAGTTGGTAGAATTAACATCATTAGAATGTCCATACTACCCAAAGCAATCTACAGATTCAGTGCAAGCCCTATTACAATACCAACGGCATATTTCACAGATCTAGAACAAAAATCTTTCATTTTATATACTCAAACATTTTTTTATAAAACACGGTTGATTAGCAAAGCAACCAAATGGTTTAAAATAAAAAAAATTAAGTCAAATTTAATTTTTTACCTAATTACAATTAATTAGGCTATAACCATATATGCAGAGATAGAACCAAAAGCATCAGATTCCATAAGCAACTAGAACTTATCAATGGCTCTGTGGACTCATGCAGTTGGACTGGAAAACACATTTGGCCACATACTGTTCTGCCACAACTGTCCAAATTCTTATTTTTATTTTTTAAAATATATATTCATTGATTTCAGAAAGGAAGGAAGTAGGAGAGAGATATAGAAACATCAAATGATAAGAGAGAATCACTGATTGGCTGCCTCCTGCACACTCCACACTGGGGACCAATCTTCCAACCTGGGCATGTGTCTCAACCTGGAATCGAACCATGACTTCTTGGTTCATAGGTCAACACTCAATCACTGAGCCATGCCGGATAGGCCAAATTTTTATTTTTAAAGTATTAAAATACAATTGAGGAGAATGTAGCAAACACAATTATTCTGAAAGCATAGTGAAGGCTACGGTTACCGTCTGTTTTACTACCTGCTGTCCCCACTGTCTCAAAAAGTGTAGGGTTATGGATGGGTGCTAAAATATTCATTGAATAAATGAATAGATACATTCTTTCTAAACATTAAAAATAGCATCTTATTTTAATGCATTTCTTTTTCAACTTTATTTTTATTCTTCACATTATTGCAGATGTCCCATACCCTTCCTGCCTTGCCCACCTCCAACCAACCCTTGATCCCCATCCCTCTGACCATCAGCCCACCGGTATCTATGTCCATGGGCTATGCATATATGTTTTTTGGCTAATCCCTTCACCTTTCATCCAGCTCTCCTCCCCTCAACATCTGTCAGCCTATTCCATGTATCATATCTCTGATTCTATTTTGTTCATCAGTGTATTTTGTTCATTAGATTCCACGCTTAAGTGAGGTCATATGATATTTTCCTTCCTCTGACTGGCCTATTTCACTTAGCATGATAATCTCCAGGTCACCCATGCTATTACAAAAGGTAAGAGTTGTTTCTTTTTTACAATTGTGTAGTATTCTATTGAATAAATGTACCATGGCTTTTTGATCCACTCCTCTACTGATGAGCACTTGGGCTAAGAAGATCAAAGCCAAGTAGCTTGATATTAAATATCATATAATCTCACTTATTTGTGGAATCTAATGAACAAAATGAATTGACCAACAAAATAAGACCCAAAGATTGGAGGCATGGAACAGACCGATATACCTCGATGTGGGATTGGGAGGATGAGAAGAGATAAACCAAAGAACTTATGTATTATATGCATAGGCAATAGAGTAGTGGAGACTTAGGGGTGAGTAGGAGCTGGGTGGGGGGAGGATAAAAGGAAGGAGGGAATGGGAGATATCTATAATACTATCAACAATAAAAAATTTAAAGATATTTCTAATTTCTTCACATAATGTAGTGATATTATTTTGCAATGTTTCTCAAGTGCAAGTAACTAGACTAGTTAATATTAAACTATTTAGAAACATATTTATACTACAAACTTTACTACATTTAAAGTATTTAAATTTGTTCCAAATGTTATGAAACCATTTTCACTACTGAGTTCACCAGTAGTAAATAAAACTTAGATACTTTACAAAGGTAAAAAGAAGCTGATACATAAATGAAAACTAACCTTTATCCAATGTGTGCCTAGATGATTTGAAAAAAAACAACACATGAAGTCTTTCAGAATCATCTTATGAGACGCATAAAATAGACATATTATCCTTGTCAATAAATGGGAAATTTGAGGCACCAAGAATCTGTTCCTTGCCTAAGCTTAAGGAACAAATTAGGGGCACTGCCACATTACACTACCTTTATTCCAAATTTATAGAAACCACCACATAAATTGAGCTGTGTTACTTATTTTCATTTTTTCTTAAGCTTTGAACTGATGCTCTCTCATCAGAAAATACTTTAGTAATAAAAAGCATGAATTTGCAATCCTCTCCTTTTGGCCTTTCATCTGTTGAGGGCATGTGCTTTACAGGTGATTGTTCTATTTGCTTAAAATAACCATCTTTTATAACAGTTCTAATAATGGCAGTAACCTACTTGCACAGTCTCATAGTCAACTTTTAAACAATTAGAAAAGAAGTATCTAAATTTTCAGATCTAATAAAAATTACATTAGAAAAATATTATCTTACTACAGTTTCACCTACACAAAAAAATAAATTCTTATTTTGTTTAAACAGCAATATATTGCCTCACTATAACAAAAAATAATTAGAAGAATAAGTATAATTTTTCTATTGACCCTAGATTATTTTCATCTCCTACTGTGTCTCTCTCCATTCAACCAAATCTCATAAAGAAACTCTACACTAGAGCACCACTTTTCTTCCCCTCTTCAAGCTACTGCAAGCAAGTGCCTGCGTCACCACTACTTAAACTCCTCAAGCAAAAGTCACCAATGATTGTCTAAAATATTCATGAGAACTTTTTGGATCTCTGCTTGTTTAATTTCTCTCTAGTGTTTAAGCGCTAACTGCTCTCCAACGTTAAAACTCTCTTGGCACATGGTTTCTGCTTTATAGGTTTTCCATCTTACCACTCAGCCCACATATTCTCAGCCTCCTTTTCAGCTCTTTCTTCAGACCAGACATTTTCTCTATTCCTATTCTCATGTTATCATTCTTTTACTCATTCAAATAATCTAAATCAAGTGCTCCTTGTAAGCATATCTAAATACAGGCATCTTAAAATTAACAAGACCCAAACAGAAATTTTTTTTCCAAATTGTACCTGCTGATGTACTTATCTCAATAAAAGTCACTACAGATTGCTCCCTCCTCTCCATTCCTCTGAATACCATTTTAGTCCAAGTCCATACCATATCTGAATTCACCAGTTGCAATGGTGTTCTAACAATCTCTCTGTCTCCAGAGTATTCCTATTCATTCCATCCTTCACAGCATGACTAGAATCATCTAAGACACAAATCTAATCATTTATTTCCTTGATTAAAATCATTCTGGGCCCTCTATATTTTGCTAATAGAATAAATTTTAAATGCCTTATCAAGGTAGTAAACATTCTCCATAATCAGAACTGGAAGGAGACTGGCTTCAGAGACTCTGCTTGGGGACACACTTCAGGGACTCACTCAAAGGAACAGGCTCCAGTCATATGCCATGCTGAAATGTACAAAATACAATTTTAAAAAGCAGTGTCCTGTTGCACATACTTCTACATGAATAACTTTATTAAATTCTGATGAAAATTAAATTTTTGAGGAGAATCCAAGATGGCGGCATAGGTAAATACCTACACTGCTGCCTCGCACAACAATTTCAAAACTACAACTAAAAGACAGAACGGACATTATCCAGAACCACAGGAAAGCTGGCTGAGTGGAAATTCTACAACAAGAAGGAAAGAGAGGGGCTCACGGAGACCCAGAGGAGCTGCAAAAAGCTGAGGTACGGAGACATGCTCGTGGAGAGAGCGGGTGCCAGAGTTCCTGGCTGGCTTTCTCTGGCGGGAGGAAGACGGAGACTCTCAAAGGCATTGAACTCCTTATCCTACACTAAACCCCAGATCCAGCCAAAACTCATATCAGGCGAGTTTGGACTGTGAAAAGGGAGAAGTGCACAGAAATTCAGGGGAGTTGCAAAAGATCAGAAGTCTGGCACGCACGGCACTGCGCACAGAGGACCGACTGCTGATTGTGCTGCTGACTTTTGGGAGTGGGCAGGAGACAGCCCCTCCCAACTGGGCCACTTCTAACTCCAATAAACCCCAGTTTTGGGCAAAACCCTGGGGAGCCAGATTCGTGAGGTCCCAGAGCACAGAGGAGCTGGAGGGGCAGCAGTCTAGAGGCACTGCAAGAGAGAATGCCCGCCCACGCACAGGGACCTCTCCAGCGATTACCCAGTCACGTGAGACTCAGGGGCCATGGAGGGTGGGGCCAACTGGAATGCAAGGCAGTCCCTTAAGCCCTGAGACTCCACCCATCCCAAGCTCAACAGAGAGGCTTTTGCAGTTTTTCAAGTCTGGTATCATAAGGCTTAATCCAACACAGAAGTTCTCCCAGCATAGTGAAAATGCTGAGACAAAGGAAGGGATCACAAACAAAAGAAATGGAGGAAAACAAATGACTGGATATAAAGTTCAAAACCACGCTTATAAGGTTTTTCAAGAATATCCTAGAAAAGTTGGATAAAGTTAGCGAGACCCAAGAGGAGATGAAAAAGGACCAACTAGAGATGATAAAGGACCAACTAGAAATTAAACATACACTGACTGAAATAAAAAATATTATACAGAGACCTAACAACAGACTAGAGGAAGGCAAGAAACAAGTAAAAAATTTGAAATATAAAGAATCAAAAAACATTCAACTGAAAAAGCAAGAAGAGAAAAGAATCCAAAAATATGAAGATAATGCAAGGAGCCTCTGGCACAGCCTCAAGCATATCAACATCAGAATTGTGGGGAAGAAGAGAGAGAGCAAGATACTGAGAACCTATTTAAAAAAATAATGACTGAAAACTTCCCACATCTGGTGAAAGAAATAGACTTACAAGTCCAGGAAGCACACAGAACCGCATATAAAAGGAATCCAAAGAGGACCACACCAAGACACATCATAATTAAAATACCAAGAGCAAAAGACAAAGAGAGAATATTAAAAGCAGCAAGAGAAAAACAATTAATTACCTACAAGGGAGCATCCGTACGACTATCAGCTGATTTCTCAACTGAAACTATGCAAGCCTATGGGAAACCAAACATTGTTCTCACTAAATGTATATAAACAGGAAACCAGAAGGCTGGTCAACCTTAACTGCTCTGAAAGGTCAGAGCTAATCACTCACTGTTTAGTTGAAACATTGTTAGCCTCTACCTGTTTGTTTCATGTTAATTTCTGTTTTGTTATTTCCTGCCTAAAGGCTAGGGGTGTGTCCAAAAGCCTTAATAAAAGGGAGAGAAAGGCCAGAGGCAGTGGTAGTCCTTTCCACTAAAGGAAGGCTCCTGCCTGGCCCCCCAATATCGCCAAATTAATGTTTTCTAGTCTTTCATTTCCTTTGTGTGCGGCTTCCTTCAGAACTCGAACCCTGAACCATGCGGGACGTGGAAAGGGGCTCTCACACAGGCCAGACGGGAGTGGCAAAAAATATTCATCGTGATGAATAGCAAGAACCTACAACCAAGAATACTCTATCCAGCAAAGCTATCATTCAGAATTGAAGGGCAGATAAAGAGCTTCACAGATAAGAAAAAGCTAAAAGAGTTCATCAACTCCAAACCAGCATTATATGAAATGCTGAAAGGTACTCTTTAAGAAAAGAAGAAAAAGGTAAAAGATAAAAAATTATGAACAACAAATACGTATCTATCAACAAGTGAATCTAAAATTAAGTGAATTAAAAATTTGATCAATAGAATAAACTGGTGAATATAATAGAATCAGGAGCACAGAAAGGGAGTGGACTGATAATTCTCGGGG